>JBAMHX010000014.1:27835819-27850131 GCA_037177515.1 Pseudomugil tenellus
ACAACATCATATGCAGCTAACATGTGCAGCTAACATTTGCAGATATCATGTGCAGATATCATGTGCAGACATCATGTGCAGACATCATATACAAACATCATGTGCAGATATCATGTGCAGACATCATGTGCAGCCATCATGTACAAACATCATGTGCAGATATCATGTGCAGCTAACATGTGCAGACATCATGTGCAGCCATCATGTACAAATATCATGTGCAGATATCATGTGCAGCTATCATGTGCAGCCATCATGTGCAGCCATCATGTACAAACATCATGTGCAGATATCATGTGCAGCTAACATGTGCAGACATCATGTGCAGCCATCATGTACAAATATCATGTGCAGATATCATGTGCAGCCATCATGTGCAGACATCATGTGCAGACATCATGTGCAGCCAAGCACAGAGGAAGTTAGAGAACGGACGACGTTCACCCACCCCAAACACCCCCCCCTCCCACCCCACCCCACCCCCCGACCCCACCTACACACACACACACACACATACACCCCCACTCTGTGTAGAACTATTACAGTGTACTTTACAGGGAAACTGGTATCAGTGAAACCTGAACGTTTTTCCTGCTGGTGGGATTTTTACACGTTTCATCTGGTTGATGTGGCAAAACTTTTATTTCCACTGTAATGGAAAATTTAGATACCCAAAGTTGAGGAGTCTGGTTCTGAAGTGAAAAATGATTAACAAAGTTTATTGTAGTGACTAAGGCTTTTAGTCACTCAGCTGGATGAGGGGAGAGGGTTAATAACACGCTTCCAAGAATCCAATCCAGCGAACTTTTGTCCATGTTGGCTGAAGTTCCCGTTTATTTTGATTAACAAGATATTGTCCAAGAACTTAGAATTTAATCAAAATAAAGGTGCCCAACAACAAAAAGGTGAAAGCGGTAAAAACTGTGTGACACTCCCACACCCAAGCTAATTAACTGGCCCTGATCACCTGTGACTGCAATTAATACACCCGGTGCGCGTCTTTTATACCACCCACTGTGATGACAAGCCACAATGTACAAGTGACAAAATAAACAAAACAAAACAACAAATGTCTCCTACATTTATTATGAATATTAAGAATATGACAAACATAAAGACCAAACATAAATTCTGACCCGTCACATGGAAACATCTTCATTTAAAGGCTCTGAGTGCGTACAGTTTGCAGACACTGTTGTCTCACCAACAGATAGGAGTCATGTCCAGATATAAGAAACATATCATGTACCGAGTAGTCATTTAGGTCTGGTTGTTCTAGGACATACAAGATTAAATGATTCTGACATGTTAATGTGACATGCAACGTGACTTTGTGGACAGTTTCCTCTCAGTGAAATGATTAATACATTAATAAAGTCAGATCTGAAATCTCCCATAACAGTCGACCTCTTTCATCTAAGAAAACCCAATTTCTTGCAGATCACAACAAAAGATAAGGATTTCAGATTAAAGCTCCATTTATGAAAAAAGTGAAAAAAAACACAACAAAAGAAAAACATGAAAACAAACAAAAAGAAATAAAATACAACCAAAATAAAAATAAAAAACACATTTGCTGTCCTGTCAGCATAAATAAAATGAAGAATCGTAAAAACATCTGTTACCTCTAACAAAACAAAATAAAAAACTATAAAAGACCATTTCTATTTTAAATGATATCTACAAGCACATCCTCTCATATCTCTGTAGGAGATTAAATTTCTAGTGTGGCAGGGCTTATGGAGATTTGGTGAATGTTGAAGAAGAGATGTAGGCGATGTAGTCGATGTAGGTCCTTCTGGAAGCAGGAACGGAACCAGATCAGCCAGCGTGCCGCACAAAGCAAATATGCAACCTGCAATTCTAACTTAAGCATTTACTCTCATTTGCTTTATTTATTGGAAAAGAAAATAGCACATTTAGTTCCACCCGACGTGATGGGGTTCCCCAACAGCTAACACAACCTGAATGCAGACAGAGCGGAGAGCAGAGAGGTTCTCATTCATAGCATTCGTTTCGATGTCTCACTATGGGATACGCCCTCCTGCGTGTTCCTCAGAAGCATCTATCTCATTACGCCAATCCTGATTAGCTAGTGATTGTGACACTCACGTCACACTGCCTTAAATGTAGCCTATACAATGAAGTAGCAACTTTGATTTTCTCATTCAGCATATCTCTACTGTTAGTTAGCTGGCTTAACTGTCCATAGACAGATTCTCAGTAGGTTTTCTGTCGCTAGCTACACTTCTCCATAGAGCAAGACTTCTAACCGCAAGGTTTACTGCACGGCTCTTGGCACAACAGCTAACGCCGTACTACACGTTAAGCATTCCAGCTAACATTTTTTCTTTTGGTTAGCACTCCAGCTAGCTAAAAAATGTTGCAGCATATCCCTCACACCAGAGGTGACAGAAACTCCGGGGCTCGTTCCTGCAACAAGATTTCGAGCAAGTATCCACACCAGGTCTGCCCAGAACACGCCCAGGCAGCCATTCAAGCCCCCGGTTCAAGCTAGCTTGTCGGGTGAAGACCCCTACTTGTCTGCCGCTGGGCTGCCACCTACCGGCGACGACAGACAGAAGGCAGATGCGGAGCCTGAACCATGCGCTATGACCAACTGGGGCTCTTAGCTAGACATGGAATCGCCCGCTCCGCATATGGATGACGTTCTCGACCTCGACTATGAGGAGGAAGTCAAGGAAGCTTCCCTTCTTATATATGAGGAAGATGACGATGACGAGGAAGTTTTCGTCCCTTCTGGTCAGGCTGCAGAACTTGGCACTGTTCTACTTTAGGGGAAGATCTAGAGGGTGAAACCGCCTCTCCGGCTCAGGGCTTGGATATGCAGGCAGTGTGCAAATGCGCTGCATCCAGGCTGAACATCCCCTGACCTCCCATTGTAACGGAGACCACTCGGTCATGTTATGGGGGAAGAAATTGCCCCAGGCTACAAGAGCAGCAAAACAGCTATTTCCTGTTTTTCCATAGCTGCTAGAAGATGTTTCTGTCCCTTCAGTGGCAAAAGTCCGATTCAGGAAGCATCACCTTGGACTTTGAAAACATGGAGAAACACAGCAAGCTCCGCATGCCTCCTATGGAACCCCTAGTTTCAGCCCATCTCCACTCACGGCTGTCAACAGCGTCTTTCAAGAGCCCCACACTCCCGTCAAAAGCTGACCATTATCAGTCTGCCATTACTGAAAGAGCCTATAGGGCTGCAGCTACAGTGGTTAGGGCGCTCAACGTCACCTCCATGCTCTCTGCCTACCAAGTGGAACTTTGTGAGGACATGGCGAAGAGCCCCGACCCATCTGTGTGGGAAGAGATTACCGTGATCATGGACATTTGCCTCCACGTGCATCGGTGTGCGGTCCAGGCCATGGGTAAATCTATGGGGATGATGGTGTTGCAGGAACGGGCCAGATGGCTCTATGTGACAAACCTATCTGAGAGAGAAAAGGAGGATATCCTGGACATGCCAGTCATTTCAGATGGCATCTTTGGCACGCTAGCTTAGATGCAGCAGTGGTGTGAAGCCAGGAAGAAAGGATGAAGCGCTACAGCTTTGCCTTCCCCGGAAAGCTGAGTGCCCTCCTCCACCAGCTCCACGGCAGACTTTTTCACAGTCTTCTTCGTGGCCCCTCCGCAATTTAAGATCCCTAAACGGCCAAAACGCCAGCCCATTCCTGCCGCTCCGTCAAGACAGGAAACCAGACCTGGTTGGTGTAGAAAAGCTCAGACGCAGATGGCAGCTCCGCCAGGACAACCTGTGCAGACTGTCAGTCAGCAGGCCAGGAAGAAGAAAAGAGCAGCCTGACAGCCTCCGCTCTTCCTGCCGGTGAGACAGCTGGATGTTCCCCGTTCACCAGCCTCGCCAGTTCTGAGTATCCAGCTGGCAGCGGTTATTCTGACACCCTCATCCCTGCGTGTGGTGCTGGAGCCAAGCCAGCCTCCCCCAGACAGAGCGATCCGCACTTTGTTGTTGGGACAGCGGGCTCTGCTCAACATCCGGGTCATATAGCACAGTTTTATGTTAAAAAATAAAACATGTTCGTCTGACGCAACCTGACCAAGGGTCGAGGGCGCAGAGAAAAAAGAACATAAAAACATGAAAGGGAAGAGTGACACTTCCCACAAGAGACAACCCTTGCGGGAGCCAAAGCGTCGACCCTGCCGTGTAAACATAACAACGGAGTGCACTATGGCACTCCGCTCCTGGCGACATTCAGCTTTTCTGCTGCAGGGAGTGACGATGGGTACTGTCCTGTCCCGGAAAGTTGTCACAACCGACGCCAGCTTGTCAGGCTGGGGCAGCATTCACAAGGGCCGGTGTGTGAGGGGTCTGTGGAGCCAAGGTCTCCAGCTGTCTCACATAAACTACCTAGAGCTCTTAGCAGTGTTTCTGTCTCTAAAACGTTTTCTGCCTTTTCTCAATGGACGTGCTAGTGAAAACAACACAACGATGGTGGGATACATCAACCGTCAGGGAGGGCTGCGTTCTGCAGTTACACATGCTGGCACACAGACTGATCCTTTGGAGCAGCAAACGCTTCCTATTGCTGAGGGCAACACATGTCCCAGGCTCTCAGAACCAAGGAGCGGATCTGCTCTCCAGGGGCTTACCAATGTATGGCGAGGGGGCCTTACACCCAGCTATTATGGAACAAGTGTGGTCACTCTTTGGTCGAGCCCCAGTGGACCTGTTTGCATCACGGGAGAACGAGCAAAGTCCCCTGTTCTTTTAGATGCGCGACCCAAGTGCGCCGCACGGAGTGGACGCGCTGATGCACGCCTGGCCCCACGTCCTTCTTTATGCTCTTCCCCCACTAGCCCTGGTGCCCCCGACTCTGTCCAGAGTGAGGGAACAAGGGCACAGACTGATTCTGATTGCTCCGTACTGGCCGGCCATTCATTGACTGGCGGAGATTTAACAGATTCTGTGCGGTCAGCCGTGGAAGATTCCACTTCGCAGGGACATGCTGTCACAGGCAGGGGGCACTGTGTTTCATCCACACCCAGAACGCCTGGCGCTATGGGCATGCCCCCTGAGTGGTTTAACTTAAACACTTGTCTCTTAAGACAGTGTTGTTGTTGGCTGTAGCCTCTGTGAAGCGTGTTAGTGATATCCATGCTCTCTCAGTACATCCTAATCCAGCATTTGTGTCTAAGGTGGTCGGCTCATGCTCTCCCATTACCCTTATGGCACTTGCTCCTCCGCCTCTCTCTTCACCTGAAGAGCAGTGGCTTTATAAGTTATGTCCTGTCCGCGCTCTGCGTATCTACATGGGACGGACACAGGGGATCCAAAGGAGTGACCAGCTCTTTGTCTCCTGGGCGGTGCCCCGTGCGGGCAGGCCTATCACAAAGCCACGGCTTTCCCACTGGATTGTGGACGCCATTGCAATAGCCTATGGGAGTCAAGGTTTACGGGCACCTGGTGGATTGCATGCTCAATTCACTCGAGGCCTGGCTGCATCGTGGGCCCTCTTAGTGGAATCTCCATGCAGGATATTTGTGTGGCTGCATGTTTGTCTTCACCCCTCACTTTTGTTTGGTTTTACAAGCTGGACGTCTGTACCTCAAGTGTGGCCCACTCTGTTTTGAGTGGTGGGCGCTCTGGGGAGTAGACTGGCGCTCCATGAGTGCTGGTGGTCACTTGAGATAAGCTGTCTGGCATTTCGTGAGTCTCCATATCCCATAGTGAGACATCGAAACGAATGCTATGAATGAGAACTTTAGGTTACTAACATAACCCTGTTTCTCAGAGTAGCATGAGTGAGATGTCTCACCGTTCTTGCCGGGCGAAGCGAGAAGAGTGCTTATCTTGAATGATGCTACGTCATAGTGCAGGCTACTTAAAGGCAGTGTGACGTGAGCATCACGATCACTAGCCTATCAGGATTGGTGTAATGAGACAGATGCTTCTGAGGAACACGCAGGAGGGGGTATCACATAGTGAGACATCTCACTCATGCTACTCTGAGAATCGGGGTTACGTTACTAACCTAAAGTTTTGCAACATACCACACTATCCCCATAGAAGAAGAAAACATGAAGGAATTGTTTCTCCAACAGGTTTGACTCCTCACAGGGGGTGCCTTTATAATTTCAACCTTTGATGACCCCATCACGTGGGCCAGACAGGAAATGTTCGGTCTGCAGAGCATATCCACAAAATGCAAACATTTCTGGACGAAATATGCTGATGATGTTAAATTAAGTTAACTTACCCAGTGTGTCATCTTCATCTCTCAGTGACCAAAGCTCTCCACGGATCCTGTAAACACACATTCACACACTGATGGTGGCAGAGGGCCCCCCATGACCCACTGATCAGAAGTTGGCCAAATATAGGGCTGCATTTGATCCCCTAAGAATTTATTCGTAATGTTAAATCATATCATGAACTCATAGATTTTCCCGATTACTGCACTTCCTAAAGTGTATGACTTGCTAAACTGAAAGAAATGTGTTAATTGATTATCTGAAGTAATAATTAACAGTGTATTCTCATCCGAGCTTGCCTGAACAGGAATTGTGGTAAAGTCCGTGGATGAAGGTTCCACATATTTCATCCTCATGTTAGAGAATAAAAGAAAACCTCATGTAAAAACAATAAAATCTAGAATTGAGATTTATAAGTGATAATCTGCTCCTAATATTGCTCCTAAATATTTTTGTGGTTATAGGATGGCCTTGGCAATTCTATTTACTCACCACAATGTCTTTTTGTTCCCAAAATAATGTTTTAGTATTATGTTCAAGAATAAAAATAGTTTTATAAAGATAGAGTTATGTATTATTCTTACCTCTTGTGACATAACAAAGACTAGAACCTTTTTATCATATAAATTTGACCGAATTATTTTAATCATATTTAATTGACACATAACATCAGAGTTAGTTTACGGTTTTGGAGATAAATAAATTTTTCTCGTTGACATTAATATTTTGTATAATTGAATCCTTTAATTAAAGAAGCTGATAAATTCATTACCTTTCTCAGTGGAAAGGAGCTCTGGCCTGAACTGTTTAGGGGGTTTGTATGTTTTCCAAACACTGCAGGCAGAGTGAGGGTTGTTGACATTCTTGTTTATCTGCTGAGATAGATAGTGCTCTCTGGCCTTACGTAGCTCATTGTTATAATCTTGCAGGCTTTATGGGAACAAATCATAACGAAATTTAGTTACATTTAGCACATTCAACTTGCTTCTTTAAATTTGCAACTATATTGGTATTTCGCCATGGTTTCTTCTGTTTATTTAAGGTGATCTAGATTCTATTTAGGGCAATAACATCCATTACATTCAAAAGTCTATTCTCTGAGTCTGTAGTTGCCTGTAACAGAGCTAGGGCCTTGATAAACTCTACACTTTTTCTCAAACAAGATACACAAATGGTCAGGGAAGGCCAAGTCAGTGACTGAAACACTGGAAATATTACCACCTTTAGAAATAACCAGGTCCAGAATGTGACCTCGAACGTGGGTCGGTTCTTTTACTTGTTGACATAAACCAAAACATGTCCAATACAGAAGAAAATTCTTTGACATAACCATCTGCTAAATTGTCTATGTGAATGTTAAAATCACCAGTTAAAATAAAATGGTTAAAATCAGTGGAGGTAACTGACAGCAATTCAGAAAATTCATCAATAAAACGTGCTATTTATCATTACTTTATTATTTACCATTAACTAAGTATTGGTCATAAATGGATATTTTTCATTTTTTCTGTTCAAAATAAAACTCTTCAATCAATCACAGGGTGAGCAACAGAACAAAACGTGCTTTTTTATATCGTCATATGTATTTATTAGAGTGCATGTAAAACTGAGAAACATGTGTTACTCCATTTACAATTCTTACCAGATACAGTCGACTGATGACCTCAGTATTTCTCCTGCAGCCTGTAAAACCAAACAGAGAAAAAATCCACAACAAAAGCATCACATGTGCAGATTATACAGATAAGTTGTCAGGAGAATGTCTCCTGTTTCCAACCAGAACGGTTCTTAAGACGCATTTAAAATGAGTTTAAAAACCAGACTTCAGAAAGTTCAACTGCGTTCAACTTGTAGGCTGAGAAGAAACTGTTTTGGAAAAGAACTGACAACATACAGATTAAGAATCAGGGTCGGTTTTAAGACAAACCATAAAGTTAGACCTCGGTCAGATACAGGCCATATGAAATCTTCATTATCTTCATCAGCTACGAGGTAGCAAGATTCAAACAGTGCATCCTCTAACATTATTTATTATCTGCAGACAAGATGTGAAGTTTTCTGACGATAAGAGTCTCATCAACTTAGAATAGTCAGCTGCGTCCATAACAGGTTTGTTTCCTCTAACAGTCGTTTAGCCGTCCTGCTGATTAGCATGTAGTTTGTCACATCATTAGAGAACATTCCTGTCATCAATCAGTTCAGTTCAAACAGTTGTTTAGAACCAGCACAGTCCAGTCTGCCACAAAACCAGTCATCCAGTCAGAACTAAAACCCACTCAGACATGCTTTCATCATCAGACATACGCTGTATTTATTCACATTTAACACATTTCTGCAGTTAGTGCATCCGTACACACACACATACTTCCTGAGAACAGAGACACAACAACAAACAGGTTAAACATGGTTTGAGGATCCTCATAGACACAGAATTTATTTTATTTCTCAAACCTCAGTCCTAATTATTATTATCATTATTATTCAAAAGTCTGTTTAGACCTTGAGAGATTGTTGATGACACATGCAGCCAGAGGCAGTATGTTTGTTATAGATGTAGATTCTCTTATCAGCTGATTCAATTTATTCAGTTATAATAAGTTGTGATACAACTTAATGGTTTTTTAATTAAACGTTATGTTACAGATCTGCTTACATACAATTAGCGAATAAACAATATTTCCAGAAATTCAGTTTTTTTCTCTGCAAATTATAAACTCAAACTAATTTTATGGTCCAAATCTGAACTGAAGAAGTTTTACCCTGTATTGTCCAAGTCACTCGGATAACACACTAAAAGGTCACTAGTCAGACATTGTTGCTCTTTGATTGGTCTTGATTGTGTGTGTATATGAGGATGTGTGCATGTGTGTAAGTGACATGTAATTTTGTGTGTTTCAGCAGGTGTTTGTATGAGGGCAAGAGAAAAAACAGACAGTAGGAAAAACTGTGCCGTCAGTGTTCAGCATTGTTGTATGTGTGTGTGTATGTGTGTGTGTTATCTGGTCCAAGCATCTCACCGAGCCTCACCGGCTTTTCAGTGCAAACAGCGCAGCAATGTCCAAGTCATTTTTTTCTTCCCAAAGAGAGCAGAGTACATGGCTGAGGGAGTCCGATGTAGACATTTTCCTTCATGTAAAAGTATGGTGCAGAATCCCACCGTATTTAATTCAGCTTTACCAGCATTCCAGACACCATCTCCGTTCTTCAGTGATCTGAGCGTGTGTCTGACGTATGCTACATGTGCACCCTCAAAGGCAAACCTGGGCATTTTACGGTCCGTGGGCCACAAACGGCTCTTTAGTTGACTTTGACTGGCCAGCGTAAAGTTAATTGGAAATTACAAAATACATTTATTTTCTCATTTTACCTCATCCATGGACTAAGCACGCAATATGTATTGTAACAGATGCCCGCGGTTGACATGGTGATTTTAGCCCCAAGAAATGTCCACTCATGCAAAAACAAAAAAAGAAAGATAGATGCCGAATGCAGGATTTTTAACAAAAATTGGACTGCTAAGTATTTTTTTACTGAAGTCGGGGTAAAGCCGTGTGTTTGGTTTGAAGGGAGGAGATTGCCGTGTTTAAGGACAACAATTTCAGTTGGCATTACGACAAGAAAAACTCGGAAAAATACAAGAAGTTGTTCGATGCTGAGAGGGCACGGACATCTGAAGCTTTGATAGCAAAGTTGCAAAAGCAGCAAAGCTTTTTTACTAAGCTTCACATATCCAGGGACGCAGCAACCAGGACCAGCTTTGTGATATCCCCAAAAAATTGCTAAAAACAGTAGGCTAAGCTGTTTTCGGCGGGACAGTTTATCAAAGAGTGCATGGTGGACTCTGACGGACTAATATGCCCTGAAAAAAAGGGGCATTTGAGCAAATCCCGTTGTCCAGGCGAACCGTAACCAAGAGGATCGAGGACATTGCGGGTAACCTGGAGCTTCGGCTGCAACGTAAAGTAGCAAGTTTTGACTTTTTCTCATTGGCCTTAGACAAGAGCTGTGATGTCCGCGACACAGCCCAGATACTCGTATTTGTCCAGAGAATAAATGACTTCAAGCTCACAGAGGAGCTGGCAACAATGCGGTCGATGAAAGGGACGACAGGGAGTGATCTTTTTACAGAGGTAAACGAGGGCATGGACACTCTGGGATTGAAATGGGAGAGACTGTCTGGTGTCACAACAGATGGTTGTCCAAATCTTACAGGGAAGAATGTCAGACTTTTGAAACGCATGCAACTCAATCCAGTTCAAACATTGGTGTTTTTGCATTGTATTATACACCATCATGTGTTGTGCAAGTCAGTGCTAAAAATCCACCATGTTACGGATGTTACTAAAATAATAAACTTCATCAGGGTGCAGGGGATGCATCACAGACAGTGTGTCGCTCTTTTGGAGGAGCATAGACTGAGCATAATGACATCGCTTACCACACAGCTGTCAGATGGCTCAGCCTGGGGAAAGTGCTGATGAGGGTTTGGGACTTGACATCAGAGATTCGAGAGTTTTGCGAGAGGAAAGGCGAAGACATTCCAGAGCTCTCAGACGGGGATTGGATGGCAGATTTTGCATTTGCTGTTGATGTGACTGCACTGATGAATGAAGTGAACACCAAACTGCAAGGCGAGGGCCTTTTTGTTCATGAAATGCACGGCCTCATGAAGGTCTTCATGAGAAAGCTGGAGAGCAACACTCTCACTCACATGCAAACCCTGAACGAAGTCACACCATCAGCTGATCCCCTCTGCAGGTACTCATCCATGTTAGGAGCTTTACATGGGGAGTTTTCTGTCAGGTTCTCTGGGTTCTTGGCCTGGAGTTTAATTATTTTGTGTTCTTTACTTCCTATTTTATTTTGAAGTCTAACTCTGCTCTCGTTTCAGGAACCTTTGCTTCCTCCCTCTGCTGATTACCCGCTTCTCCTTAATTTGTTTCACCTGTGTCTGATTGTCTCCCCAGCCTTTATCTGGAGCTTGCTCACTGTCTTTCTTTGCCAGATCGTCTTGTCGTCTATCCCCAGCGTTCCAGCAGTTTCTTCCTAGTGATCAGAGCTACTTGTGTATGACCCCATAGTTTGTCTTCCTGGTTCCTGAGTTTTTTGCCCGACCCTTTTGGTACCTTCGCACTGTTACGGACTGATCACCTGTTGCTGACCTTCGCATTAAAAACCTGTTAAATCTTAATTCTGTGTCCTGTGTTTGAGTCCATTACCCTAGCCGTTCCTGACATTTTCAAGGCGTTTTGAAGATCTCAGAACAAGTGAGGATGAAATGCACATGATTTCCTCCCCATTTACCTGCAGGGTGGATAATGCACCAGTGATGTTCAGCTGGAACTCATTGACCTGCAGTCTGATGCAGTACTGGCTGGGCACTTCAAGTCAGGATCTCTGCTGGATTTCTACTCTTCTCTTAAGGAGGAGAACTTTCCAAACCTGAGGAGACATGCTCAGAAGATGTTGGTTCTCTTTGGCTCCACCTACATTTGTGAACAAACATTTTCAATGCTGAAGTTTACAAAATCCATGTATAGAGCGTCTTTCACTGATGATGATTTGTCCGCTGTGCTTCGCATCCCCACCTCAGACATTCAACCCGACTTTGATGCACCCGTTAAAGCCCAGCAGAGAATCGATTTTTTTTCTCTCACAGAACAAGAAAGAAATCGCTTAAAAACACAAAATAAGGTGTTTGGACCACAAATGTAGGCAACTAGCCGTGAACTGGGACACTTTTTTAAACCTCTTCCTCAAGATCACAGTTCAGTGATTATTTTTTTTACAGCCAATACTGTGTGTCTGAAGAATTCTAAAAACCTCTTTCCAACAATATTTGAAACACAAAATGTGTTTTTGACTTAATGTGACTGAAACTCTTAACTATTATAAGTCACAAATGTTTAAAAAACGAATTCACATTTAGCATTTTTTGGGGAAATTACATTGAATATGATGTGTTTCATTTAATATTTGGAGCACAAAGACAATACTGTGTGTCTGTAGAATTCTAAAAACCTCTTTCCAACAATATTTGAAACTCAATGTGTTTTGAAGGGAATGTGACTGGAACTGTTAACTAATATAAGTCACAAATGTTTAACAAAAACCAAATGCGTACACTTTGTTCACCATTGCCTTGGAAAATTTGAATAAATCACATTATATCAAGGCAACTTATCTTTTTCCTGTTTTCTCATTTATAACATATAGTCTACTCTTACAAGCTTCAGAAAACAATGCTATTTACTGCTTTTTTTATAAAGAAATACCATTAATATTATGCATAATTGACTTCAGCCTTTTGGCCTGGCCCTCCACAATATTTTCTGTTTCTCATGTGGCCCCATGGAAAAAATAATTGCCCACCCCTGCTCAAAGGTGTGGTGTTGTTTGCGACACACCATGTCAGTCTCTCTGATTCAGTCCAGGATTTTGGGACACCATCGTTAAGTTCTCAGTCCAGCCACCCCTACTATCGAAAACAGTGAGAGGTGGTGTCTTTTGTTTTGTCCCCCACAACTCCTGCAGGGGCCCAGCTCCCTGTGTCTCTGAGCTGGTTGATGGTCGGATAGTTGCTCTCCTGTAGTGTTTGTAGTGGTTGTTGGAGGAGGAGGTAAAAAAAAAAACCCAATAAGGCTCAGTGAGACGCTGTCCATGGTCAGTCGTGTTGTGGACAGAGCAGAAAACAATCTGTTAGTTTCAGGCTTGAACAGTGAAACAGTGCAGTCAGTGTTGATCAAATGTAAAGTCTTACTGTTCTTACCGTTATCTCGTGAGTGACCTTCAGTTTGCTCTTTGAATCCTGCTTATTTTGCCTTTGTGGTTACACTCTGCATCCCAGCAGATTAATGATTTAGTATTCTGTTCAATTACACATTTTACCTGAATTTGTCTTTATCAGAGATTTTAATCCATTTCTTACCTCTTTTTATCAAAACCTCATTGGTTGTTTTAAGTACCGTAGCGTAGGGCTCAGTAGCCCTTCTTTTATTCTAATTATGCATTTCTTAGTTGCACTTAAGGACGGCTAGACTCAAATGAGCCTTCTGTTAGGGTTGATGGGTTTTCTTAATTTGGTTTCTGGTTTTGTTTTGTAGACTTCCTCGTTTCCTGTTTGCTTTGTGTTTTTGTTCAACTTTATGATCTGTTCATTGGTTTCACCTGTCCCTTGTTTGGTCCTAAATCTTTTGGTTTGTCTGTTTAGTGGCTGGTTCATTCAATTTATTTGTGGGGAGTTCATTTCTACTTCTTTTGGTTATCTGTCAATAAATCCGGTTAATCTGGATCCTGGCTGCCTCCTGCCTTCCTTGCCTGCGTTTGGGTCCACCACCTCCCTGCATCTGCCAAAGAAAATTTCCAGCTCAATCCATTTTGCACACGTATCTATACACAGCTGGCCATACTTTCAGTTCATGAAGGACAGCATCTCCTTCTGAGAGCGCCGGTGTTTTAGAGCTTCAGACCCATGTTTACCACAGAAAAACTGGAGGGAAATTTCCACACTAGTCTCTGCAGACGTCTCCACACAGCCCAGATTCTCGGCAATCTGGACACCCTCACTCACTCTCACAGCAAGCGACCCACTCACTACCCGTGTGAAGGGATTTAAAACACGCGTCACACCGGTGACCGCTGTTCTAACCACTTTTACCTCTCAAAAAGCGGCGCTCTAACACCCCACCGACTGAAACGACTCCCGCACTCTACAGACACAGCAACACTCCTCTGAACTCCAATACGGAAGAGAAGTGCGTAAAACAAACCAGTCCAGCACAACAGCACAGCGGCATCCTCTCAGTCCTAACCGGAGGAGAGGTCTGTGTGGAAACAAAACAGCAAAAAGTTCAGTTTTAACTCACCAGACAGCCTCAGGATTCGGCAGCGGGCAGCAAAAAGATTGTGTGAAAGGCCCTCAAAAAAATCCTGGTCCTTCCATGGTGGTTGGACCACACATCGCAGAATCCCCAGACTAACGCTTTGGTTTCTATGGTATTTTAACCCTAAATTTAGAGGCGTGTCCTTGTGATTGATGTGTGTTAGAGCGCTATCACTGGTTACAGCTGCGTACTTCCTGCTGG
>JBAMHX010000014.1:27861706-27898742 GCA_037177515.1 Pseudomugil tenellus
CGGAAACTCTGGGAGACGTCTGTCTCATCCCTGTGGGACGGAAACTCTGGGAGACGTCTGTCTCATCCCTGTGGGACGGAAACTCTGGGAGACGTCTGTCTCATCCCTGTGGGACAGAAACTCTGGGAGACGTCTGTCTCATCCCTGTGGGACAGAAACTCTGCTATTGTGTCTCCTATGACTCTTTGTTAGAAACAAGTCCTGCAGGTTTCCATGGAAACGAAAGGAGTTTAATAGTTAAGCTTTTAGGATTACAGAGTCGGGTTCTACATCAGGTCACCTCCCAGTAAACTGATTTAAAAGTCGCTTCATTCTCCAAATGGGAGGGAATCTTTATTTTATCCTCCATCAGTTAAAGATTCTGGATTTCTATTCATTCAACGAGGAAACTTGTAATACTTTTTATCAGAGTCAACATCTTCTGTGAGGACTTTTTCCACTAAATCATATCTGGAAATCATCGTAGAACTGTTTCTGAAGATGTGAAAGGGTTTGAAGTTTGTGTGGACTGACCCTCAGACCTCTACGTTACATAACGTAGAGGTCTGGGACCTCATACGTGGGACAAAACTGGACCATGTTTTATTATTGGACAGCTGGCTGGAACCAGCTCAGAAATAACAACATGGGAAGATGATAAGACTGCACGTCTGTTGAAGAGATCCCCATAACCCTGCTCGTGTGTGTGTGTGTGTGAATGCAGGTGTGCATGGGCGGGTGTGTGCGGTACCTTGCTGCCCGTGAGCTGTGCCAGGTGGGGTTTGAGATCCTCGCCAATGACAGAGTAGATGGCCACCAAACAGAAGACGCTGGCCTTGCGAACGCTGCTCTCTGTGTTGTCATAGCCCTGCAGCATCACACACACACCACACACACACACACACACAGGTCAGCATGGGAGGGGCTGCAGCCAGTGCAGAGTACACGCAAACATTTCCAGGGACAAATAAGGCAAATAATCCCCACTGTCCAAATATGAACATTGTCCAAATATGCCCACATGGACCTTTTCTTCTGTAAACGAAAGATTTATATAAAAAATTAACACAGAAAATATTTACACAACTTTATTCACTTTAAACCTAAAAATCTTCAAGACCCACTCAGAGAAAAAGGGAATTTGGGGAATTTCTAGATTTTTCCTAAAATATAAACTGCGATTGTGTTAACAGTTATCTTAATGCTTTTATAAAAACAACAAACCTTTTCTCCTCTGCACATCATTTCTCGCATCGTGAAACGAACACAACAGAAAATATTTCCATATTTACACTTTTTCTTTATTTCCACTTATTTCTTTTACGATTTATCTTCTATCCTCACAAAACCTTCAACTCAGCTGCATCGGAAACATCGTGGTTTTATTTCAGCCATAGAATATCATTTTTTCACCCGTTGATCTTTGGCGGATCCTGATTGGACATCAGCATCAATTTAAATTCACTGATTGGTGGAAAGTTTGACAGGAAGTGTCTTCATCATCATGTCCAGGTGAAGATATGACCATGAGATGTGAAATGTGATAAATAATGGTGTTTTCATGGATCATTCACCACATGGAGTCTCTGCATAAAACTACATGTGTGTCTGGATTGTAAACTTCCTGGACGGGATCTAAAAGCTGGAAAACTTCTGTAGACCTAAAGGGTCAGATATCGGGCAGTTACACACTACATGATGATAAATCACGGATCTAATAGACGTTTTTCTTCCTGTTTTCAGCTTTAGTTCCACATAAAATACAACAGTCTGAGTGTATATTTCTCTGTAAACGTTTGACATGCTGGTTTCCAGATGTGGATTCACACCTGCAGGAGTCCAGGAATGATGTCAGGTAGCAGCTGCAGCAACGAGTCCTTGGCGATGCGTTCAATGACTTTGGTCTGCATCTTGATGGCAGCCAGGTTGATGGGGTAGTCGGCTGTCTGCACGATGGGACACAACACTTTGATGCACTGCTCCGGGTGGATGGAGCCGGCCAGGGTGGAGGCCGCCTCCTCGGCTGCTCGCACCACCTAAAACACAAAATCATGTTGAAATGATTCAATCGGAGAAGAGCTGCTTTCTGACCAGCTGGGACATGAAGAGAAGGAAAGAGAAAGATTCACAAAACGGCAAAGACATGAAAACACTGGAAACAACACAGGAAATAAAAATAAAGAATATTCTGTTGGATTTTATTCCATCCAGATTTCCAGAGTGGTTTTTTCCTCTCAAGTCTCTTATCAACACGTGATCTTCTTCCCCCCCGCTGCTGCACCGCTGAGTGTTGAGGTAGGAAAATTACAGAACAGCGACGGGTCTGTCCCTGACGTCCTGGCCAAAGGTTGCACTTGTTGTCCAACTCTTATTATTCTATCATTAATAACTAAAGTTGCAGATGAAGGAGTTGGAAACACAATTATATGTTGTGTTTTTAACCATTTCATTATAAAAAACACTTCTCGTGTTTTAGAATGAACTAAATACGGTTTCAGTCTGATAATAATGTTTTATAAAAACACATCCAGTCGTATTATTTATAGCCTCCCATTAAAAGGAAAAAAACTGCTGTCAAAGTAATAATAAATAAAATGTTAATAAAAGTCATGAGATGTTGTTTGAATTAAACAGAAATATAGAAAAACAAACAAACATGATAAAGTACCGAGTTTACATCACTAAAATTTCATCAAACAATCCTTTAAGAAGATCACTGTCATCAGGAGTTTTCTGTTATCTTCAGTTAGACTTTTGCACCTGGAGACAGATGTTTTGATCCACTAATTTTAATTATTATTTTTACATCATATCAATTCCAAAGCAACATTATTCTACTTAATTTAGTGTTTGATTACTTTTTGAGTGACTATTGTAGGTTTAAGCTCGTCCTCCTCGTGCTCCCAGAGGACTGTAAAGAGGTATTTCTTCTTCTACGCTTGTATTACTGGCAGAGATAGGGGCTGTAAGCACTCCCGTATGGTTTGGTCTACCGTGGCCACCATACTTTGATGACGTCATCCTAGGAATAAAACATGCTACGGTTTATGCTAAAAAGAAAATACTAAATGAAGTTGTTTGGAGTAAATTATGGACGTTGCCCACTGAGAACCATTGGATTACTATTCCTTTAAGCCCTGGGATAATCTGGAGGCTGTGTGGTGCTGTGTGTGTGTGTGTGTGTGTGTGTCAGCCTTGATACTGTAACGTCTTTGTTTGTGTGTTTATCTTGATTAAATGTTTGTGTTAGAAAGATTTCACAGTATTACTGGAGTTGAAAAATATGCCACATAGAGAACAATACAACACAACCATTCTGCATCTTTTACTACACATGTAGCAAAACCCAATATAGTCTCATAGTCCCCCGCAGGAAGACCAAGTCAACAACTGTCAGGAGCACCAGAGATGAACAAGCTAAATAAGAAATCATCCCCTGCATGAATCCACAGGTAAACTGCGTTGTGTTCTGTATCACTTCGTGACAGAAAGCTGTAGCAGGATTTAAACATGGCCGCTGCATACCTCCTTGTGGGAGTCTTTGTGAGCCTCCAGGGTCTTCATGATGGTGAGCTCGGCATAGTTCTTGAATCGAGCCGGCTGATTCTTCAGGATTTCCTTCAGAACTCGCAGCGCCAGGGCTCGGATGGTGTGCTGCATGGAAACAGGACGAGCATGAAACAAAGCAGCAACAGACAGACAGGTACAACAGGTCAGGTAACCTACATCTTTGTCCCCCAGTGTCTCCAGCAGCAGCAGGAGGATGGTCTTGAAGTGTTCATCCCAAACAGCCATGCTGTCTTCTCGGGTGATTTTCAGCAGCTCCACCAGAGCACCTTTACGCTCCTCAGAGCGCTCGTTGTGATTGGACAGCTCCTTCAGCAGGTCGGCCACCAGGTCAGAGTGATCCTGACCGACTGACCACCGAGGCAGAACAGGAAGGACAAGATGGACGTGAGCAAACCAACAACATCTCAGATAAACAGAAGACCTGTTACACCGTCTCACACTAACTGGGACAACTGGTGGGATGGTGACACACCAGGACCGCTAATGGCCACGCCTTATAAACACCCTGTTGTCCTTTAACATGGAAGTTACATGAAGGTTTCTGGGAGTCGTCCTAGCACCATATGATGAAAGCCTAAAGCAAACCTCCCCACAGTGCAGCATGGTGGTGACAGCATTATTATGTGAGATGTTTGTGTCAGCAGGGAAATGAGGGAATAAAGGATGGAGATCAATTCTGAGAAGATCTGGAGAAAAGTCCTGCAGAGTTTAGAGACTGTGATGGACGTTGACCTAGAGCCTCATCATCCTGCTGGAGAACTGTAGCCATGTTTGCGTGGATCCTGATTGGAATAAAAATGCTTCATGTAAACTATCCGTTTAGAAGATTCCAGTCCGACCAACATTTCATTGATCCAATTGTTCTGACTGACGTGTATAAATTCTGACAGAATGATCCTTTGTGCATCATGTGTATGTGGTCAGCCACATGTTAGCGTAGAGTATTCCCATACGACACTATGGCTTGGTTTGCAATAAGGTTTCTTTAAAAGAAAAAGAAGCCTGTTTTCCTGCAGTTGCTCCCAGTGATTGTCTGCTTTGTTTTTAGATCTTAAAATGAATTTAAAGTGGCATTATGTCACCTTCTGGTGACACAGTAGTATCCTGAAGCAGACAAACCACATCTCACAGGGTTTTTTCATCTCTCTGAGTCACTTTTCAGCAGCATTTCACTTTATGGCAGTGGATCACAGGCTGGAATGTGTTGGAATGAGACAAAGTCCAGAGACCCTGTAGCAGGACTTCAACACTGATGAACACCAGCAGAAATTAAAGGAGCTGGAGATGTTTTGACTCTAAAAAACGCCACCAATGTGGTTGCAACATGTTTTCCATCAGCTGGTACAAACACCCAAAAACCTGCGTTGTAATTCCAGAATGTCGGGCAACAAAAAATGTTCCAAGGTGTCGACGATGAAGCAAAATGGAAAAAAAAGCTAATTTAATTACATTATAAATGTTGAAAATGTCTGCAGCATTCTGATGTAACGCAGGACAAAACCCTTCATCACTTAGCTGCTGCTGATGGAGTGATGATGTGTTCAGGAACTGTGGGTGTCCACAGCAGTAAATGGAATTGATTATGCCATGAGGTGGATGTCCACAAAGAATATATTTATGTTAACTCATCAGTCAAATGCTTCAAAAACCTCTTAAAAGTCCCAAGGTCCTTCTGGGGTTTCTGTTTGAAATGACACACGCAGAAAGAATTGATGGCTTCTCTACAGCCATGGACTCTACACAAACTAGGAGCAAAATAAAGCCTACGCTCATGCGACTTCATCATTAAGTATCACGTGGCTGTGTTGAAGTCACTGAATAAGGGACAAATAAAAGAATTTCCTCCTTGTCTAAGACTATTTTTCTGCGTTATAGTATATATATATAAATCCTCTAGAGAACAATGAATCAGCAGACCGGCCTTATCTGCACAAAGATTGATAGAGCTGAAGTATAACAGAGGCAGCTAGCATACCATACCATATTTATTTATAAAGCATTTTAGAAACAACCCTGTGGCCAAAGTACCGAAAGATAAAAAGAATATTTAAAAACATTTTAAATAAAACCACATTTTTAAGGAGAAAGACTACTTTAACAACACAAACAAACAAAAACAAGAAAATAAAAAGTAATCTAATAGCATTAGTTATAGCCACACTTGAAGGCAAAGGAATATAAATGTGTCTGTAAACCAGATTTTAAAGCAGCAGTAGAGGGAGCCTGTCATTTCCTCACATGGGACTCAAAACAGTGAAAGTATGCCCCCCTCTACGTTTCATTTGATGCCGTGGACCTAGCAGTAAGGACTGATCCGCTGACATGAGCACATGTGCAGCGACAGGTCAGCAAATAGGTCCAGGCTTAGTAGTATGTATTAAGAGACTTAAGACATAAAAGAATTTAAAATGAATTCACAGGTGGACAGGAAGCCAGAGAAGGCCGCTACAACTGGAGTGGTCTTGTTTCTCTGTAGCTAGGTCCTAGCTGTCCTACTGGCTTTAAACTGGTCTCCAGGTCGTCCTCTGATATGGAGCGTTTCTTCTCGGATATTTTAATCAGAAGTAGATAAAAAGTAAAGGAAAACTCCTGCATCCAGTAAATACTTTCTGCGAGTTTGAACTGTCAGGGGAAAATATCATAACATCTGATTTCCATGACTGATCATCATTTTAACTGATGATCCAGTAGAACAAGCCTTCTGTTGTCATGGTAACATCCATCTTACCAGGGATCAATGTCAAGGAGGGAGAGACCTGTAACGTAGAGTGGCGTACATTTGTCAGAAGACATGTAACCATACGTTACAAGGAAATAGCAATTCTGGAGGGAAACTGCTCTTAAAGGATTCTGGGAAATTGAGTTTACTTGCTTTTTTCGTTTGTTTGCTTTTTTATGGCGATAGAAGTGGTTTTAATGTGCGTTTAGCTGAAGCTCTGGTCTTTTTGTGGGTACCAGATTTTAACCTTGGGCATCTTAAGAGGTTACCGAATTAGGAGGACAGATGAGGAAGATTGTGAAGAAACTATGAAAAGAAATGAGAACAGAGAGGAAAATCCTGAGAGTCAGAGCAGGGAGGAGCATCTTTACCAGGAGC
Organism: Pseudomugil tenellus; assembly: GCA_037177515.1. Lineage (NCBI taxonomy): Eukaryota > Metazoa > Chordata > Actinopteri > Atheriniformes > Pseudomugilidae > Pseudomugil > Pseudomugil tenellus. Next base: position 27,868,353 of record JBAMHX010000014.1, read on the forward strand.
AAACACCTTGGGGAGGGCCATCTTGTTTTCACCACTGTCCTGACGGCGGCCTGGAGAGGAAGAGGAGCAGGGGGTGAAGGTGGAGGTGGGGGACAGAGGGTGTAGAGAGAAGAATGTGATGACAACAGACTGACTGCGATGAACACAATGAAGAGAAACTTGGTGGTCTTCAGCTGTCGTGTTTAGCAAACTGAACAAACAGATCACACAGCTTCTGGTCTCAGCATCTTTTTTCAAAACAAGGTGACACATGACATAATGGGGGTGAGGTGGAGGCCACGCTGCAGATGCAGACAGCACCACCACCTTGTCTGTGGGCATGAAAAGTGTGTTTTCCTCCAGTCACTCACAGTCCCTGAACTGCTCCACGTCATCGTCGAACACCGCCTCTTTCAGCGCGCTCTTGTCATACGTACAGATGCTTTCTCCGTAGCCGTATGGTGCGAACTCCCTGCTTCGCGGCCCAGAGAAGGAGCGCGGCGACGGCGTGTTGAGCAGGGAAGTCTTGTTGTCCAGAGCATTGCGACCTCCTTCCACCACGTCTAAACCCAGACGAGCATCCGACCCAAGAGATGGTGCAACTCCTTCTCTCCCCACCTGCAGGACAGTGAAACAGTGAGCATCAGCTTAGTTCATATGTTCTTTTATATGAAACACTAGCTTGTTGAGACCCATAAACAACAAAGTTATGACTTATGCCTTATTAAAAATCTGACTTTGAAAATATGAAATTATCTCCACAAGGCAAGTTAAATTTGACCATGTAGATCCATTGTCACACTAGTAAACCCAGTCTACCAAAAAAACTCTTTATTTACAAAGATGTGGACAGTTTTTGCTTGAAGAAGGGGTTGTGAACTCTAAGATGTTTAAGAAGACATGAAAAGGGAATTAGAAAAATGTTTGGATTTTTCAGAAAACATAAAGTGCAGTTGTGTGAACAGTTATCTTAATACTTTCAGCCATAAAAACACAGAGATAAACAAAACAAACATTTTATGCTCTGCAGATCATCTCTCAAATCTTGAAACAAACACAACAGTGACTATGTCAATGTTTACACTTTTTACTCATTTCCACTTATTTCTGCTTCTATTTACCTTTTATCCTCACAAAAGCAGCTCAGCTGTATCAGAAACATCTTCTTGACTTTATTTCAGCCATAGGAGATAATTATTTTACTTGTTGTTCTTTGACTGACCCTGATTGGACATTACAATCAATTTAAGCTCTCTGATTGGTGGACATTTTTACAGGAAATCATGTCCAGGTGAAAATATTGGTCTCTTAGCAACATAGTAGTGATAGTGATGACAATGTGATAAATAATGATGTTATCATGGATCATTGTGGATTTACCACATAGAGTCTCTGCATAAACGCTACATGTTGCTTCTGGATTGTAAACTTCCTGGACGGGATATAAATACTGGAAACCCTCCGTAGACCACCTAAGCTGAGGAATACGTTCTGGAATGCACCGCTATGTGGCTGCAAACTGTAGTAGCTTCATATTAACTTTCGGGAATTTTGTAATATAAGCATATTTTTTAAGACATGAGCTGTCAATTTGGGTTGTCCAAGAAGACTTTTCACGCTGGTAAGAAGCTGTGCTGCACGGGAGATTTTCTGCATATTTTGTCTGCTCTTTTTTAGACTTGTTATGGTGAGTCTCTATGGCAACGAGACTTATTTACCTCCAAGATCAACTGATAGTGCTCTCCAAATTCAAGATTATCATTGAAGTAACACTTCCAATCCCAATGTAGTTAAAAAAGAGAAGAGGATGCAGAGCAGGGGGAGGCAGAGAAAACGGTGGATATTTAATCCATTTCTTCCAAATGTTGTGATGGCTAACGTTAGTAGCTAACAAAATTGTGAAGCTCCTGGTGTTAACTAGGTCTCAAAAAGAATCCAGACAGTGCAGTTTTATGTGCTTTACCAAGACATGGCTGCAATAAACATATCCCAGACTGTAATGTGTCTGTACATGGCTTCAAGACGATCTGAGCAGACTGCAATCAATTAAACAACTTAAAACACAAACTAAAAAGTGCATGGAGGACTACAGGATGAAGTTAGAAAACTAGCTTCAGCAGAACAACATGAGAGATGTGTGGTCAGGAATGAAGATGATCACTGGCTTCAAGATAAAAAAATAGATCAAACTGATGGAGGTCTGGGCAAAGCTAATGAACGGAATATGTTCTTCAATAGGTTCAGCTCACCTCCTGCCTTTAACTCAACTGGCCGCACACCCTCCATGAGCCCACAGCTTTACTGTCACACCTCCACTCTGTCACTCTGCAGCTCAGTCAAGAACCTGAACACAACCTCATCTCCCTCCACATCAGGACTTCCTGATACCTTCTCTGCCTCCACCTTCTCTCTGTTTGTCTCCTGTAATCAAGTCATGAAACAACTGATGAAACTGAACCAGAACAAAGCTGCAGGTCCAGATGGTGTCAGTCCCAGAGTTCCCAGCTCAAGACAATTATGTACGATTCTTCAGCACCAGTTCAACACCAGTCTGAGTCAGAAAAGAATACCAGTGATGTGGAAAACATCCTGCCTTGTTCTAGTGTCTGAAAACCCACAACCAGCTGAACCAAATGACTTCAGAATTTGGGTTTCCCTCTGGGATTAAAAAAGTATTTTTCATTCATTTTCATTAAAGGGTCAGATATCACTGAGCATCACAGTGCTACAGTGCTACATATTACCACTCCTGATGATAGAAGAGATGGACCTCCTCAGTGTAGCATCTACTGATGGCTACTTCCCGCAAGATGTCACATGTCACAAAGCTCAAATCTGCAGCAACTGTGTGATGTTTAATTTCCATATGGAGGAAAATCTCTGAAAAATGTTTCCAACACCTTGTTGGAAAAACGGGGGTGAGTTTTCTGGTTTTGGATCAGTTTGATGACTTACCGCATCATCTCTCTTCAGTTCCCGCCTGACTGGCTCGTTCAAGTCCTCCTGACTTCGGTAGCTGAAGCTCTGGATAGCTTCGGTGACACCACGCAACGAGCTGTAGATCTCCTCAGAGTTCATGTTCTCAGTGTCATACTCCATCATGCTACCAGACACACAAAGGGAAAGACATTCATGTGGAACTAGAGCACAAACATATTCATTCATCTCCATCTAAACATGCAAGGTGCTCAAGCTGTGTTACTAACCAGCAGATTAATTCCTAGCATGCACTAAGGTGGTTGCTGTTGTTATTGTTGAGTTATGATGGTTTAAAAACAGAACAAAGTCTCTGGTTTGTAAAAAGAAAACATAGATGCAGTTTCCCTGAGGGGGGGTAACCTCCAGGTTCTCAGTCTGCCGCTTTACCTGGGTGAATACGCTCTGCGCAGGACCCTGAGGGATGGGGCAGCAGGGGTGGAGTGAGGCGAAGGGGGTGGAGGAGGGGCGGGGGGGTGCTTTGACGATCCGTCAACCCCCCAACCCCACAATCGACTGTTGCCACAGCGCAGAGGAAGGGATGGACAAACAGAAGCAAGAAAGTTGGGAGAGGAGTATGGAACCCAACAAAATGAGCAGAAGGAGAGACAGAGGAGAGAGAGAAAATAGGAGGTGTAATGGAGGAGAAAAGACAAAAAACAACCAGTCTGAGCTTCCAAGTTACAGGAGCCAGTAAGAACAGGACAGGAGCAGAAACCCACAAACTTCCCCGTCAGTGAGCCCAGATTTCTGCAGCTTTGTGTTCAGGGTTGTTCTGCCGGACTGTCCAGGGTCAGGCTGCTCAGTCTCAAGTTAAAACCCTCCACCGGGTTTCCAGTTGGCTCACCGAGCAGCCAGAACCTGCAGCGAGGTTATACAGTATAGACAGCTGAACTTTGGAGGAACCTGTTCCTGCTGTCAGGCTACACTGTAGCTTACTCAACCCCCCCGTGTTAGTAGGACAGGCCTCAGACATGCACTCAGCTGGTCAGGGATGATGTTTCCAGACCAGTGGGGTAGCTACCTGGGAGAAAGCCCTCCATGGGAGCAGTTTGTGGGTGATGTTAGGGGGCTGGTCCTGCTGGGAGTGTGCCGTGGTGGTGTCCGGCCCACGGTGTTGCTTGGAGACCCCTGAAAACACAGAGAAATCTTGACATGGAGGTTTTTCTGGACATGACTCGTCATCTGTCCGGATATCACCTACCACATTGCTGCTGGTGTTGCTGGAGTTCTTCAGGTGGTTGTGCAGTAGCTTGGTGGCCCCGTCCTGGAAGGTTTTGGGCAGAGCTCCCAGTAGCATGGTAAACTCTGGGGTGTTGAGTTCAAACAAGGCGATGAGCACCACCTGAGCTGCCTGCAGGCCGTACAACACAGCAGGTCAGGAAAAGACCCCAAAGCAGAACACATGGTCAGATGCTGTCTGGTTTCACTGGGAAGCTTAAAACAGCTCCAGTACTTGATTGACCGCTGTAGATTGTAAATAGTGGTCTCTATTTCCTGTTTAATTACTTGTTTTAGGTCAAAACCTGGGAAAATGTCCAACCCACTCACAACAAAAAGGTCCCCTTCCCGAAACTTGGATAGAAACATGACAGAGTAATATTCATTCTCACTGTTCGGCTCAAATTATTCAATAAACTGATTTAATATTTAAAATTCTAAGAATAAATACAGGTTCAGTATCTGTGATGAGCGGTGCAGCTGATGAAGGAATCTGAGAAAATATTAAAAAATAGTAATCTGTCATATTTTTATCATAGGTTTTGGGAAAAGGGTGTTTTAACTAACGAGCTGACAGAAGAACAACTAACAGATGTTAACTAAAACTCTTTAAAAGCAAATATAATCAATAATTAAAAATTATTCAAATCTGTCAGCAGTGACACCAAAAAGACAACATTTACTTTAGAAAGAAACCTGTAACAGTTGTGCAGAGATGCATCCAGTGGAAAAACAACTCTGCAGCCATGTCAGTGGTATAGCATGCAAATGAGTACTGGTACAGGTAAGATACGGCAGGTAAGAGAGGAGAGATACAGGTGAGAGGGGACAGGTACAGGAAGGAGACAGAACAGGTACAGGAAGGAGGGGACAGTTGTTCTACATAAACAAGACTAAGAGACTTCAGCTGAAAATACTTCACAGCTTGTTGGAGACAAACTGAGATAATAACATCTGGATCAAGAGTGAAAACACAGTGATATGAAAATGTCTCTTTTAATAAACATCACAGAGAAAACTGGAAATGGCAGAAGATCCAGAATCTGTGTCCAAAGCAGTTGGTCCAATTCTGAGAATCCTAAATATCTGGTCTGAGCAGCTTAACGTCTGTACACACCAAGTCAATCTGAAGACATTTTTATCTACGAGAGACCCATGGAGATAAAATGAAATCAGAAGCTGAACAGATTGTATGCAATGCTCCAGCAGTGTCAGCACATTACCCACTAAATAATTTTGTCCTGCCAGTCTAACCTTGTCCTCTGAGCCAGAACAAGTTCTAATGATCAGACACGATCTAACAAAACTAAAGAAGTAACAGCAACAACCTGACAAAACTAACACCCAGGAAGGCATACAACATGAGGATATGATGGTGGTCTTGGGACGATTAATGGCAGAAATATCCCAAACTAAACAAAAAGACTTTGGATAAAATAGCCTGGAGACAGCGGGGACTCTGAATTTATAGCCTATTAAGCATTATTGGTTGTGTATACCGAACACGTTTAATACCTTCCAACACATCTTGCACCAGATTGTCAGGACAAATTCACTCTTAACAAATGCAATCATTTTATTGGATACTGGGGAATAGAGAGTCTGAGATGACTGGCTGCAATAGAGAGCAATGCCCATAGACCCCCATGTTAAAATGATTTCACAGCTGAAATAAACATGTTTACAGAGTGGCTCCAAAAACTTTTTTCCGTTTAATAGGACTAATTTACCATCATGTAAACTCTGGGGGGGAATTATTTGTAACACTTCAGTTTCGATGTTATTTTAATCTTAAATTTAGAGGCGTGTCCTTTTGATTGACCTGTGTTAGAGCGCTATCACTGGTTACAGCTGCATACTTCCTGCTGGCTCCACGGTGACGGAGCCTCTCAGCTCTACCTTTTCATCCATTTTGGGATTTTCCGATAATTACAAAACACCAAGATGGCGACGGTAGGACCCGCCTATTGGCTTCAAATGCGCTCTTCAGAAACCTATGGGTCATGTGACGTACGCGCTGTCCGGTATTTATACAGTAAATGGTTTAAACCCTTACGTCTATCCAGCTTTAGCTGAGGTTCCTCCATCAGACCCGTTGCCACTGATCTTCAGTCCAGTTCTTGGGTCATGTTACCTCAGGCTTTTTTGGATTCTTTACAGTCAAATTACATTTTTGACAACGCTTTGGGCAACAGTAGGTGGATCAGATGAAGGTTCTCTCAGGTCCAGGTTTGGGTCTAAAGTCCTGTTTTCTGTCTGTCAGAATCTCTCAACTTTGTTGAAAATATAAAGTGTGTTTGAAACTTCAGCTAAACTGTATTACTCAAGAAAAATCTAAATTTTACAGGTACATAAAATGTGTAATAAATTCTCAGATTCTGAACCTGCCGGTACACCTGCGTTAAAATGGTCTGGGACCAGAACTGGACAGGAATCTAGGAACTAAGCTATCAATCTAAACTATTTTAAAAGATTAGATGAAGACATGAGGACTGGATTGGGATTCTGGACAGGAACTCCAGACTCCAGGATGCCAATTGTCCTTTACATGAAGTGTGATGTAGAAATAAACCTGCCTTGTCTTCCATACAAAGTGGCTGTCAGAGTTTAGGAAACAGGTCAACATGCAGGTTGTTAGTGGGAGACAGACGAGTGGTATTCAAACTGCATTCCTCTCAGTGTTTAGTGGGAAATCTACATGAGTCAACAAGCCTCTGCAGGGTTAAACACCTTCATCCACACGGTGAGGCAAACTTTTGCAAGGCATAGACGGAGTTAAGGTGATTAAAGCAAAACATGTGAGTGAGATGCTACACTCCTTTTTAAACTCTCAGAGGTCGGTGGTTAGAAACCAGGCAGCCGGACATTGAGTGCTCGCCGTGCTGTAATTGGCCATGGAAGTAGACTCTACCTGCTTACACCTGTCTTCCTGGTTGCCCTCAGTGGACAGTAAGGGTGCAGAGCTGGACCTGCCAGCTAGCTCCTCGCTCACCCAGCTATGAAGGGTCTGGGACACATCGTAAGGCAGAACATTACAGCATGACGCCTCCACCATCACTTGTAGATGCAACACAGAACCAAACAAGCTGGACCAACAGCACCAGGTTTTATCAGCAGAAACCGCTTCTAACCTAATCTTGTGTATGGATTTCTTTCAGCCCGCCTGGAGGCCCTCCCTTCTTTCTGAGAGAGGATTTATTTGGAAGAGCAGTGATGGAAAAACAAACAGGCAGGGACATAAAGCGGAACCATGTTACGTGCATCAGACATGGAAAGATAATGGGCCATTGACCCAAGGCCATCCACACGCAGTGCGCTTTTATCTAAGTTTACAACTACAGCTCCACAAAACACTCCTGGATGAGGAGTCAGATTAAAAAGGAGATTCCTTTAGCTGATAGGGAAAAACTTCAGCTGAACGTTTCCTTTTCAATCTCCAGAAGATTTCTTCCGATAAATCTGCTGGATTTAAAGTAGATGTTAGGATGGGATGATTCCTCCTTTGACGACTTTAGAGTCTGAATGTCACCATTATAGATTTCGTCTCAGAGAAATAATGAAGATCCTTCTGTATTCACTCTTTTCCAACATTATAAATATGTAAAACAACATGAAAGACTACAGGAAATCTATCCTAGACCACTTCCAGGACCTGTACCTGGACTTGGGAGGCTTCTCTCTCATTAGACAGTAGGGAAACCAGATGACCAGCTTTGATTTCCAGCTGCTGTTTGTTAAATGAATAAGAAACTAAACCACACATCTGAAGATAAGTACACTTTCTGCTTCACACTCATCACCTTAAGTGTAACTTATTTGAAAAGTCACACATTTCTCTTTTTATCATCATCTACAAACCAGGGTGATTTCCTGATCTGATCACATGAGCTTATATGGAAAATCAGGATATTAAGATCTCTATGATTAACTATTAAAGGTGTTTAATAACCAGGTTAACTGAAATGAAGTCATGGCGACATCCATATGCAAATTATATCAGATCACATTGGCATAATCTGGGAGTTCAAATGAAAAAATTAGAAAGAGGTCGAAATGAAAACAAGGATTCCAACTTTCCCAGCTCTTACCTTCCTGACATCACAGCTTTTGGGTTCAGTGGTCCACGTTATGATGCGGGACACTGCGAGCCGAGTCTCACTGGAGTTCACAAAGTCTGCTGGGTCCATCTGCCGAGCCAAGGACTCAATGTACTTCAAGATGGCCACCTTCACCTGTAGAGTTAAGAAGCGTATTGAAAAGGCCTGAATGACCCTCTGATATCCCACCTGGTCTCTGTTTTACCTTGAGGTTGGGAGTTTGAGTCTGATCTACGATGAACCTCATCAGAATGTTGAACTGTTGGTCGAACGGGAAGGACTCCCTAAGGAACAGAGAATAAATAATAAAAACTTCTGACACAAAGGTATCCTCTTCCTCCTGGCTTACTTTCACATCTGGATTGTGTTTCAGACCTTGTGACATCCAGAGCCTTCTGAACTTTGGCCTGGACCGAGCCCAGCAGGTCTGCGCCCATCTTCTTCAGGAGCTGGGTAAGCAGAACAAACAGCCAGTCCTGCAGGTCCTCCCTGTGTACTGTGACGAAGTCCACAAGAGTCTCCAGGAACATGCTGAACACCTGACGACACCAGGAGAGGTCATTAAATCTACCGTACTGTGATCAGAAATCACCTACGCGAAAGATTCCCAGAAAATCACACTTACTCTCTGATGTTATATCCACAGCAAGGCAGAGCATGCAACAAGACACAGATGTTAGTCCCACGCGCCTCCGACAGGAAGTCTCTACATGTTTGTTTTAATTATTTTTACCTTGCTGTGAGGGTCTGCAAACATCCTGGTGAAGATCTCACAGAGTCTCTTCAACTCCACACGGCTACAGCAAATCACAAAACAAGCCCATGTAAACAAACAGCATCTCATCAGATAACCTCCAACAAGGTGTCATGAAGTGGCCTTTGTGTAGCTTTTGGTTTGGTTTTATGGTTTCCTGTTTTATTTTTGGTGGTATTCCTGCTTCACCACCATGTTGTGTTCATTAGTTCACCTGTCCCTCATTTAGTTATGCTTTTCTGTTCAGCTGCTGGTTCATTTTGTGTTTGCTGTAATTCGGGGAAGTCATGCTCTGTTCAAGTCTTAACAAATAAATTAAGTTGTATCTGCATCCCTGCCTCGTCCCGCCTTCCCACCTTGTGACAGAATGAACCAGCCTGACATGGAGTTTGTGCCTGTGATGCATGACCATCCTGAAGCTCTGGCACATCCGGGAGGAGCTGTTGGCCGGGGCCAAGCAGAACATCGTCTCCCTGTCTGGGAACAGCGGTTCCTCCTCAGCCATTCCTGCTTTCTGGTCAGGTTTTGCTGCACAACCATTGTGTCCATGCCAGCGCTACCACATCCAACGCTCTAGTCGTAATTCACCACGTCTGTGCCCCAACTCCGACCCACGATGCCTCCCCCTATTCCACCGGTGAGTCACGTTCAATTCCCAGAGGGGGTCGCAGGTCGGGACGCACCTTTTGCTGACGATGATGGCGCTCCTCTACTTTAGGACTGCGCTCCTACCTTGCCCCTGTCTGATGAGGTCCTAATCGGGGGACGCTGGTCCACCCCATGAGTCTGAACTCCTGTCTCTGGGGCCTCCGGGCCGAATTCCCGAGCCTTTCTTCCACCTATGTAATATTCCCATAATAAGGACATCCTGTCTCAGAGTAATGCAGGAAAACTGCTCCACGGATTTGTCCATTTCAGACTGAAGGACTGTAATTCCTGATTATTCTTCTGGAAAGTCTACATCTGATCCAAGATGCTGCATCGAGGGGTCTGATGAGGATCTGCTGGTCGATCCTCCTTCCTGTCCTCTCCACACCCATCTGGTCCAGATGGACCGTCTTCCTTCTTGTTCTGGTGAAAGTTTTCCTTCCTGATAGTGGTTTTGATGGAGCCTGATGCCGTCCATGATTAACTGTTTTTTCATGAACAGTTATTATAAACCGGATTAATGTTTTAACTGAAACACAATCAACTGAATTGTCTTGATGACTTTGATGCTAATAAAGCTGAATTAAACTGGGGTTCCTGTGACCCTCTTATGGATTAAGTGATGTAAAAAATGCACGGATAACCTGGAGTTCAGCTGAAGGAAGCCAGGTTCTCCAAACCCACCTGAGGATCCTTTGGCTCTTCAGGAGGTTCTGCAGGCCCAGCAAGCCCTCCTTTCTCTCGGACCAGTTGGAGCTGGCACAGTGGTTCAGGACCTCGGCCACGTCCTCCGTCTGCCGAAGGTAATGGGGGATGCCTCCGTTTCTGGAGCCATATGAGCGCTCCGAGCAGGCGCTGGATGCATCACTGTTGGCGTCATCATCAGAGTACATCCCAGGTGACTCGTATCGCCGCCTCAGTGGCTTTCTCTATGGAAAAACAGAACATGCACGTTTTAAAATCCTCAGGAAAAACTTAGTAATTGAACTAAAAAGCTTTTGGATGCATCTGGTTGCCATGCAACATTCTGCGCCGTTATCAAGAAAAGCAACAGCTCTAATTTTTCTAAGTTCAGATCAAAGTGATAAAACACAGATTATGTCATTAGAAATAAAATAAAATCTTATTTTATTTGTTTAAATAAAGAAAAACAGTCAAGTAGTCGCCAAAGGTCCCCACATTGTTGACCAGGGATGCAGAAATGGCGCACATTTAATCTGAAAAAGTTAAGATTGTTGAAAAGAAATTGTTGTAGGATGCTGAGTGAGCTCATTTTGGGATTTTATGGACATGAAGACAGAAGAAAATACATGCATGAAAAGTGGAAGAAAGGGTATAGGAGTGTCATGAGCTAAGCAGCATCACTGTTGGATGGACTTGATTAGTGTGTGGCGGCATGGAGACACAAACAGGATAGGACATGACCAACTACCTTATTCCTGGAGTCTCCTAATAGCTGGACGAGCAAAAAAACAAGGAGGAAGGCAAGAGGAGAGTGGAGGTTTAAACAAGCTGATGACAAGTTTCAGTTCTCCACATATTTCCATCAAAGTAAAAAAAAAGATTAACAGAAACCAGAGGAATAAAAGACTTCATATAAAATTAAAGTCCACAACTTCTGCATTCTGTTTTTTACACAGAGTCTCAACACCGCTTTGTTTGTGGGGTTGCTTTTTTTTATTTCTACAGGACAAATTTCTACACTACGAAAAGGTAAAAGTTCCTAAAACAATCTGCAGGAAGCATCACAACAGTATTTGTGTTTCTTGCCCCACAGAAACAATAGATGTCATGGGCAACTTACCAGTGCATCAGCAACCGCTGCCTCCACCTCAGTGCCCGTGTTCAGGACCCTCATGGCGTTAACTGAAGCAGATATTCTGGCTTGGTGAATTAAACCATACCGATCTGGGTAAACAGTATGAGATAAAGACGGAAAGGAGACCGTTGAGTTAACGGTTGCGAAGAGGTTTCTAATTATCTAACTTACCTTCTTGACTTCTGTGACCAAAAACAATAAGTCGTCAAAGTTGAATGCTAACATACACAAGCTGTAAAGGTTACTGACGATGTTTCACTGAAACAAAAGACCCCCAAATCTGTCTGACAGATCACGGCATGCGCAGCAGCTGGAAAAGCCAAACACATGAGCTCGCATACTCACTTAAAAATGAACACACCAAAGCTGGAGATGCTAGAACCACTGGGTCCAAATACACAAACAGTATCTGGAAAGCAAAACCTACTAGAAACAAACTACATCCTGCAACTCAATGGAAACCACTTCACCAAATGTACTGACGAAAAGGAAAACAAAGTTTGCATGAGCAACAAGTAAATAATATGTTTCTGTTTACATGCCCGAACACAAATACTGTGACTGCAACTACTGAAACATGCCAACAGGAATCTGGCAGGAAACTGGAAATGACTGGGAATGAGTGGGAGGTCTGGTCATGCGGGTCACCTGACTGGCCGTGGGGGTCTGCTGTGGAGAGAGCGCTGGTTGAACGGGAGTGACGTCTGGAGGCTGCGGGGAACAGGAGAGGTGGGCAACATCCGGACCAGGAGATTAGTGTGTACACAGGACGAAATGTTCAGGTTCTTAATGCACACAACAGATTGTGAAAGAGACCAAAGAAAAGTCACCCTGTCCAGACCTGGTCCTCCAGGGACAATGTTCTGCAGGTGTTTATAGTAAAAAAAAATAATAATGAAACCCAAAGACAACTAGAAATGATGCCGTCTGAGGCCACGGCTAGGCCTGTATTCCCAAACACCCCCAAGCTTTAACTATCCCAATCCTGGAATACATATACAAACATAGAAACATTCAGGTGTAACGTCATTATGTGAAATATCTTCAGGTTATGACCTTTCATTTTCACTTGATTTGAGGTCAACGGGATGAATAGTTTCGGAGATAAAGCCAAAATACTTTTCAGGTTACAAGCGCCCCTTCTGGCCAACCTGAAATTGACATATTGCTCAAAATTGAATCAGTTAATTCTCTCTATGATATCTTTGCATATGCAAAACATAAAAACTCTAAACTGAATGTTGTTCCGAGTTGTTGTGTGAACACAAAGAATCTGCATTGGATGAGGCGGTCAGGGCAAAATCCTAATATAACCGACAATCCGTTGGGGGATATAATTATAATGCTGCTGTTTTCTGACAGTAATTAATTATCCAGTGCATAACTCCTCCCTCACCCATCCCTCCATGTCCTCTGGGTGGGGTGGGTGGCTAATCATCTTAAACACAGTTCTGGGAGTACTATTTCTCTGCTTTCTCGTGTTCCTTTTTCCTGATAATTCTAGTGTTGTGGATGGTTATACAATGATCACAAGAGCTTTCCTCTGCTGCTTATCCATAATTACTATTTCCACTTGATTGGTCACCACCCATTTGTCGGTCTGGATCTGGACGTCCCACAGGAATATGGGTCTCTGGTTTTCCACCACCATGAGAGGTGTTTCCCATTGACTCATTGAAGGAGTCCTGTCTGTTGCGGTAGATCTGAGCTTCGATTGGTTCTCAAGGCTACTGTGCTGCCATGATTAGTGTCTCTGTGCTGTCCTTCAGTCCAGCCCTCTCTAACTACTGGTAGTACTTGTTCGTGTCAGCCACTATGACAACCTGTCAGTTGTACATCCCATGCAGGGGCTTTTTCTTGCATGATGGTTTCTCCATTTCGTTCTCCTCCAGGTCCCAGTGTTCTTTGACCTTGGGGTCATTTTACTTTTATATCCATAGAGCCTGGATGTTTCATCTTGGATAGTCGCCCTGATTCTTTGTGCTTAGCGTATAGACTAGAGACTCAGACCTAGATAGCTCAGTTGGTTGATGTTCTACCAACTTGTGCAAGATTCTCCAGAGGAAACTTACATCTTCCAGAGATTTTACTGTTTTGTTGGCAGTAAATGGCTGTGTCTCAGGTAAATGACAAATTAGAGTAAAACAAGCCATTTCTTTTATAAACTGCTGTTAATGGTAATAATGTAACTACTGCACATTAGTTTGTAGACAGCTTTGCGATAATCATGTGTAATAATTATAAAGACTACATAATCCAAATAAAGAATCTAACTGTCCACTGTGGTTGAAAGTAATGTAACGTATAGTGGTTTGTTGTTTGCTTTATGTAAATTTTTACTGCGTGCTGAATGCTAATGCTGTGGCTATTTCATATCTTAGCTTAATTACCTTACTCTTAATATTTGGCTGAAAGCTCTGACCATCATGTTCCTAAATTAATGTCATTCTGACCTTAGTAAGTCATCTGTCTGAGTTGTGTCTTGCCATGATGGAGAATGTTTAGTTGAGACATGAGTCCCTATCTGTTGTAACAGAATAGTTTCTGCATTCTGTGATGCATACAACCAATGGAAAGTGTTTAATGGATAGTGTCTCCAAGTGACAGAATGACTTTGGACTTTTGTGTGACAACAGATCTCTGAAGTGATTCTCCCCGGTTATAACCTTATACTGTCTGTCTTTCATGTATTGTCTCACTCCATGTTTTAATGTTTAATGTATTTTCAACTTCTTTTATTCTTCATTTATTAAATGTATACTCTTTTAAAAAAATGCCCATTCCACTAACATGACTCATTCACATTACCCTACTGTCTAAATACCATTATATTATAAATATATATAGAGGTTAATGCTATCAAACCTGCAGAGGTAAAGCTAGTAGTCGAGGACCTGGTTAGTGTACAGAGTTTTGCAGAAGCCTCATTCCTTCTGTGTTCACTCTTTCGCTTAAAGTCTCTCTTTTGTTTCTAAATTTCGATTATTTTAGGCAGTTTTGCTGTTTATATGTGTATGTGCATAGTCAGATGAAAAATCTCAGCTTTCCCTTTGGTGACCATGCGGTTCTATTTACAGGATTTGTCATGCTATCACTATTGCTACGCCCCTTGTTTCAGAACAATGATCAGGCAAAAGTAGCAGTAGCAGCTTCCACCAACTACATGGGTATTTTTTTAAGTTTAACATTTTCTGAAGTACAAAATTACATTTTTTGCCACATTATAAATAACATAAAATGCCTTTTTTAACAACATGAAAATAAGTTATAGTTCCTTGAATGATATCTTCTCTGCTGCTCAGGACAGAGCTCTTACAGAGGGTGCATTTACAACAAAGCCTATGCCGTCAGAAGCGACAGCTAAAGATATATTCCCGAACGCCCCCAATCCTCCTATTCCTCAATCCTCGGATAGACACAATACAATAATACAAAGCGGCACATGTTAAGTCACAAAGCTGCACCTGGCGTGGAAACTTTGAACCAGCCCGGTATGACGTCAGGACAGGATGCCTCTTGAGGTCATGACCTTTTATTTTCACTTGATTTAAGTTCAATGAGACAAATAGTTCCAGAGATACAGGCAAAAATCTGATTTTTCATGCATAAACCACCACCTGGTAAGGAAACCGTAATTCCCAAAAAATCTTGAAATTCAAACCAGGTCGTCCACTTGGGCCCTAAACACGTATACCGCGAATCAAAATCCAATTGTAAAAATTGTTCAAGTTATCGCACTCACATGAAGGCCAGACACTCTGCGTTCGGGGATACAATACATATATAAAATGTGTGTGGTAATGTTCGTTAAACCCAGAAAGACATAGTTAGTGCATGCACAGAGGGGCACGGGTGACAAAATGTCAATAAGGAACCACAGAGAACAGGAATCAGATGGGCTGGCACGCATACTGTGGAGCTAACTGGGATAGGAAGTCAGCAGTTCTCCCACATACTCACCCAAAGGAGTGAAGCCCCGAGCAGGGCTGGTATCACGGCTGCTCTCACGACTTGTGTCGCGACTGCAACCCTGACTCATGCTGGGACGGGGAATGCGGCTCCGGGCTAGCGTGCGGGAGGGAAGAGCAGCAGGAAGAAGAGCTTTACCACGCAGGCTGGTTTCAGGACAAGTTAGTGTGAGCATCAAAAGCAAGATTTGAAAAAGCAGAGACAGACAGGAAGAGTGAGAAGAAAGGACAGATCCCTGGACCTGGATCCAAGATGATCCTGTGGTTATACTAGGCTAATGATGAACACAACCAGTAAACATTCTGGACACACGAGTCTGTTCATAGTGAGTCAGTGGTCCCCACCTAATGTCAATAACCAAAAGTATTAGAAAATCTATTTGTTGTCTTGTCCAAAGCTTTTCACTCTGTATATCATAAGCTCCTCAGCTCTGCAGCCCTCAGTAAAAATGGATCTAAACTCAGAGCAACTTGCCTCTCTCCAAGTAAGCACAGGTGTTCCTCAGGGCTCTGGTCTAGTCCCTTTTTATTTACCGTTTCATCAACAAGTTTCATCAACAAGCAGCAATTAAATCAAGAACAGGACTATTTTTATGTAATGACACAATTATTTATACAGAGACCACTGCAGGTATACTGCAGGAAGCTGCTGAAACTAAAATTAAACCCCCCAAAAAATACCAGATTGGGGGCTTCTACTTGTTCTGGTCCTAAAATTAGTCTGTTGGAAATGTGTCCCTTCTTATAAAAGACTTGTTAAACAGCTGAAGTTAAGATAACTGGCTGAAAAAAATCATTTATTTTCTATTTACCTAATCTAATTCAGGATTGCAGGGAAGCTTGTTTAATTTCTTGCTTTATTTTTTATTTTTCATCATCACACCAGCCAGAATGATAGCAGTTTACATCTCTGCACATTATGTGTATTTAAAGATATTTTAAGAACTGCCGTAAATAATCCTCAAATATGTGAAAAGACAAAAACAGAATAGAATGAAAAGGAAAAGGGTGAAGACATTA
This sequence comes from Pseudomugil tenellus, assembly GCA_037177515.1. Lineage (NCBI taxonomy): Eukaryota > Metazoa > Chordata > Actinopteri > Atheriniformes > Pseudomugilidae > Pseudomugil > Pseudomugil tenellus. Next base: position 27,884,835 of record JBAMHX010000014.1, read on the forward strand.
AAACAGTGAGACAAAGGCAGGGAGAAGCAGTGCTAGTACTGCTAGTACTGTTAGACAACATGACGCACACATTACATGCTGCTTGGTTTATCATCGAGAATATCCAAAACAGAACCATGAAGGCCTAAAATAAAATGTAAATAAAACACGAAATAAAAAAAATATCAAGCAATTTTAAATAAATATAAAATAAGGAGTTATTTCTTTTCAGTAACAAAGGAATCCAGTAAAAAGGACTTAATGTTTGACAGAAGGTGGAACTGAACCTTCTCAGGTTGTGAAATCTGCAACCTGAAAACAGAACAATTGTAATTAGCAAACTATGCTTAATAATCAACAATGAGTCCATCCTTCAGTGTGTAAAGTTCATCATCAAAGAACAGGAAACACTACTAAATCCTCCAGAGTTTAAAAGCTTCATGTCTTTATCAGACAGTTAAAGTTTAACTCATCAGTCTGTGCTCGTGATGTCCCATTCGTGTGATCCACAACACACAATAAGCCGCCTGACTGCACATGTGAGCTCAGGTTTCCAGGCTTAATAAGTAAATGTCTAAAACCTGAATGCAGCTGGTCTTACCAAGGCCCAGTCTGCTGGGGCTGGTCTCCCGGCTGCACCCTTGGCTGCGAGGGATTCTGCTGCGTTTGTCCGCTGTGGCCATGGAGGTGGAAGCTGTGGCGCGGGGGATCCGACCATAGCTGCTCTGACCCAGCAGCTTCCCAGGGGAGCTGGAGCGACTGCCAGCTGTTGAATGAGAAGACAAATAAAATATTGGACAGAGCCTGATCCTGATGCATGCTGAACAACTGAACAATGAATGTTTTAATCACAGCAGAAAGAAAGTTTTACTCTGATAGCTGTATATAAAATCACCAAACTGAGGAAATGAGAGTTGTTTAACAACACACAAACTGATCAATGATCTATTCAATAAATCTGGACCAGTCATGGATCCAGTAGTCATCTATCAGATGTTCTTCAGGTAGAATTATTTCTAATTTCTCCAAGTTATAAAAGTTAATAATGAGCGATAGGGTCAGACTAACCTGGTTATTATAACTAAAATAATAAATTATTCCTCAATATACCGATTTCATGTCATCAGATAGAAAGATTATTCTTCCAAGTTTCTTTTCAATGCAAAGAACGTTTATGCATCCAGATGTCTGATCAGGAAGGACAGGAAAAGGTACTGATTGTGTTCAGTCAGCTGTGATATGGTCTCATCTTGATCTCTGGATCATGCTGTGGCAGTAACTGTGAAATGAGCAAAGTTTGATCAGTTAAGCACCAAACCGATGCTCTGTATTATGTTCAAACTTGGGTTTTACAGCTCTGGTACTAGTTTAGTCATTTTAACTTGTACAAATACAAAGAAAACACAAACATGAGACCAAACACTCCCCAGAAGCCATTTTACATTATGCCAGTCACATCTGCTCCCAGGGAAGGAGCTTCCTCCGACTGTAAGAGCCTGACGTGACCATCTTACTTCAGTCTGGATAAGCACACCTCTTCCTCGCTCCAGGCAAGGAGGGTGGTCTGGTGAGATACCTCACTCATGTTTCAGAGAACCGGGGTTAATTCCTTAACCTTAAGTTCACTTTCAACATTCGTTTCGGTATCTCTCTATGGGATATAGAGACTCCAGTATTGCCAGACAAGCTTACCTCATAGACCATTTCACATGTCCACATCTTATACAGGTATGGAGCCCACTAAGCACTGCGTGAGACAGTGAAGGTGCAGTGACATCCAACCTATAAAATCTGGCAAAAGTGTGAGGCGTTGCCCAGTCAGCAGCCGCACAGATGTCTTGCACAGAATTGCCCTCAAACAGCGCCCAGGATGCTGCCATCCCACGAGTGGAATGAGCACGCAAACATTTGCTGCTATAAGCCATGGTAATAGCCCCCACAATCCAATGACATAATCTCTCTTAGTGATGGGCTTCCCTTTGTGGAGTTGAGCCCAGGACACAAACAGCTGTTCTGATTTCCTGAATCCAGCTGTTCTGTCCACATAAACACGCAGTGCTCACACTGGACACAAAGTGTGAAGCCCCTCCTGCTCCAGTGACGAGAAAGGCGGCGGGTAGAAGCTTGACAGTTCCATGGGACGGTACGGTAGAGCCGGGTTGAAATCCTTCGGTACAAAAGCAAGGTCCAGCTTCAGCAGAACTCTCGACTCCCCCATCAGAAACAGCATACAGGCTGAATTAACTGTTAACACCTGGATGCCACCCACACATTTAGCATAAACCAATGTGAGCAGCAAAGCTGTTGTAAAAAACAGCCACTTCAGCTCAGCTTGCTGTAGTGGCTCGAAAGGTGGCGTGGCTGCGCGTCCAGCACCACGGGTATATCGCATGGAGTGGTTAAGCTCCTGGAGACTGGGCGGAGACGATGTGCGCCTTTCATAAACAAACGAGTGGGTGCTGGCCCACTGTTTTGTCTCCAAATCCTATGTGACACGCCGATAAGGCAGCCGATAACCCAAGCCTTTATTTAGAAGCCCCTGTAAAACGTCAGACAGTAGAGATGAGGCTCTGAAAGGCCACCACCCTCGCATTGACACACCAGTCCACAAAAGCGCACCATTTGTCATTGTATGAGCTGCGCGTAGAACATGATCTGGCGCTTTGAATAGTGTGAATGACGTTTTGTGGAAGCCCAGAGGTAACCAAGTTTAACCTCTCACGGGCCAAGCCCACAGATCCATACGCTCTGGGTGGGGATGGAAAATCTCCCCGAGCGCCTGAAGAACTCTGTTTGGAGGGAGAGACCACAGCTGAAAGGATAAGAAAGATTTCTGCCAGCCAGTGTTTCCCGAGCCACCAAGATGCTTTTAGAGTGAGGGAGCGGCCCTTTTCCCGCTGTGGAGTTTCCAGTCCTTGTAGCGAGGGACGCCCCTGGACAGCAGATCGGCTCCACGGTTCAAGATGCCGGGCAAATGAGTAGCTCTCAGAGACAACGGGTGAGAGCTTCTCCACAAAATCAGTCTGTGTGCCAACGTGTGCAGATGACGTGAACCCAACCTGCCTTGTCTGTTGATATATGCCACTACTGTGGTGTTGTCAGTCCTGACCAAAACATTCTGCCCTCTCAGAAGAGGCAAAAAATGTCTCAGTGCCAATGAGACCGCCAGCAGCTCCAGACAGTTTACGTGAACTGACTGCATCTGTGGGCTCCATGTTCCGTTCACTGTTCTGCCTTCATGCGTAGCAGCCCAGTGGCAGATTGGAAGCGTCTATGGTTATAACCTTCTTTGTCAGAACGGTTCCCATGGCAATGCCATTGGTCAGAAACGCGGTGCATTTCCAAGGCCGTAAAGCCAGTATGCATTAGAGAGATCAGCACTCGATAGTGACCGTGCCCGTGTTGGATTCAGTTTGAGTGACCCACTGCTGAAATGGACGCACGTGGAGGCGACCTAGCGGAATAGCAACTAGCGCTGACGCCATTAGTCCAAGCAGTCTGAGACAGTCTGCATTTCAGCCACGCCCCCCTGCGGAAAAGTGCCAGACAAGCTTGCAGCGCTTTCCCCCTTTCCGCTGAGAGGCGCGCCCAAAACTCGCGTGAGTTTAGGAACAAGGCTGTGAACGTGATGTCCTGTGTTGGGGACAAAACACTCTTTTGCCAATTTATTGTGAAGCCCAGTGCAACGAGGCATGATGGAGGAACCCTGGAGTGTGACCGCTGTCTGCCAGTCAAAACTGGCATAATGTAAAATGGCTTCTGGGGACCGATCTTCAACCCAATCATCTACAGACTACATGATTGAATCTCTACAGCTTCGCTGAAACCTGCTTTTCTCCTGGGATATGTTTCATTTATTCATCAATTATCTCAAACATCAAGTCATTTTCTATTTTCAGTCATGCTGTTTTGACTTTTTCATCCTAAAGCTTTGATGTCTTCCTGACTCCACCTGGATGTTTCCCCTCCCCGACCTTCCCATTTCCTCTTTTTCTGCTCTGACCAGTAGACCATATGGATTCCAGCTTGCTTCCTGCCAGTCAGGAAACCTCTCTACATGTACAGATGTTTTAAGAACTCAACCGTTTACCTAGACCTGATCGGAAAAGCTTCAGCATAGAAGTACTGTAAGTCAGTTTATTTATATAGCATTTGTCACAGAGAAAGCTCACAAAGTGCTTCACAGGACAAATAAATAAAATAAAATAAAAACATTAAAATGGAGCTTTATGATAGTTCAAACCTGCAGCTAAATGTGTTTTAGCTGCTTTTTAAAAATGTCACAATAAGTAGCTGCTCTAAAATCAGGAGGAGGTGAGTCCCACAATTTTGGGCCGATAACCTGGCAGGTTCTATATCCTTTAGTTTTGACCTGCTATGCGAGACACAAAGTAAAAGGGATTTAGCAGATTGTAGCGACCTCACAGGGTGATAGAAAGAGAGCAGATCAGCGAAATAGGGAGGTGCCTTACCGTTAAGGCCTCTACATGTAAGGGTGAGGATTTCTTAATGGATTCTTATATTTATGGTGAGCCAATGCAGGGATGCTAGCTCAAAAATAATAGAAGAAAATTTGTTGGATGTGGACAGAAGTCTGGCAGCAGCATCCTGGATTAACTGAATGCAGATTAATGAAGCCTTACTGTGGCAGGTGAAGAGGAAAGAGTAACAGAAGGCATGAATGATCATTTCCAGTTTTGAATAAGACATAATTGACCTAAGTCTGGCAATATTTTCAGTGGAAGAAGCAAGATGGAGTCATATGTCAGATCTGTGTCTAGTTTATCTTGTTTTTACAAAACAGCTGAATGAAGATCTTCCAAGTGTGGTGATTTCAGACCTCCACAGACACATTAGTCCTTTGAACACACTATGGAAGGAGTGGGGGGAACTATGTTCAAGCTAACTGATCTGTGGGGAGGCATTTACTGTGGCACAAATGGGAACACAGTGTGAAGACCTACAACACAATACAGACACGTGGAGCTTCACACCACCTCAAAGGGTAATGTAGCATGCTGCTTCACGGACATGCTGAAACATAAAAACTACAGGAATGGGATGGCATGCGTATGAGGGCGGGGTTATGGATGAGGTGTCTGGCTGCTGACTGGATGAAGCTGAGGCCTTACCGCTGATGGGATTGGCTGATCTGGATCCTGGGTGATGGAAGCAATAGCCAGCACAGTGTGGAGATCAAAATGAGATTATTGATTTTTACCCAACATGCACTCTGGGTGGCTGAGGACACATAAGCTGTGGTGATCACTCACGTGTCACATGTACTGAATACACACAAACAGACACACACACACACATCTACAAGATTTAGCCATGACAAGTCGGTGCTACATAAACACAACACGCAGGATGTGGTGTGTTTAGAGACACAATGCTGAATGTCAGGAGTCTGTTAATACACCTGCTTCCAAAGTTATATGTGTTATACGTACGCTGGGACTGGGACACCACCTTGGCCCTGCTTCGCCCCCTGCTGTCCACCACTGATGGACTAGCTCCGCCCATGCTGTCTGAGCTCTGCCTTCTTGTCCGTACACGACCTGCCAGAGAGGAGGGAAGCAGAGGAGAAGGCTCAATAAATGTAGAGGACATCTCACTGTTAACAGCTTGGACAGAGACGCTGGAGAGGAATATACTGGGAAACAAAACAATGAAGACCTGTATGAAGAGACAAAGGGGCACAGATGGACATGAAACATTTAAACAATTGTCATTGTTCACATTAGCTCACAACCTAATAACGAGACCAGTCATTACAAAGTTTAAAGGTCCAGTGTCAGAGCTACTGGCATCTAGTGGTAAAGAGGGGCATAGCAAGTCAGGAATTGTTGGCTACTGTCAGCTTCCAAAATTCTTCCAGATATAAACCCGTTTTCATACAGGTAACTACTTCAACATTGTCTTCTTCTATGGTGCTTTTAAGTGTGGTGTAACTCCTACCAAACATAGCCGCGACTGCAGTTTTTAAGTTCATTTGTCCATTCAGGGACACTAGTAATAACAGGGGCACCTGTATGTATAGGAACCCACAGTAAAAGAAGTAAAAACACTTCATTCTGAGAGAATTAAAACATCACAGTTGTTTCAGGAGCTCATTAGAGACCAGCAGAGAGATAGTTTTTGATAACAGATTATCGGTCATTGATCATTGATTTTGCTACAATTTGCATTGTTAAAGTGACTCGTAAATACATTATTCACACCTCTTCAGTTTTAAAGTTGCAGCCTTTTTATAAAATAAAAAGATTTCTTTGTTTTCTTGTCCTAACCTAAATCACCAAACAATAGAATAATAGATTGTTGCTTTATTAAAAAACTAAAAAAGTAAAAAATCATATGAATGCAGGCGGGACTTTCCCACAGTTTGATCTGGATATTTTCTGTCATATCTCTCTACAGATCTTGTCTGGTTTGACAGGGAACGATGGAGAAATGATTTTCAGGTCTTACTCTATATTCAGGTTGGCTTCAGCTTGTACTGACACCTACTAGTCCCCTAGATCTGTTACAAAGAAGGGTTGTTTATGTTTGCTTTCTCACTGTAGCTGGTTAAACCAACCAAACCTATGGAATCAAGTATTGTCATTCTCACCAGAAGTAGTGCTGTAATAATAGTTAAACAAGACAAACATATGAATAATGAAAAACAAAAGTGGTGCCTGTATTGGTCAATGCTTTTGTTTCAGTATTGTAGACCTCTTCTTCAAAGCAAATCGAGACTCGCATTTGAGTTAATGTTTTTGGTGTTCCCTCCACCTTCACACCTCCCTAAACGAATCAGACTTTCTGACCAAACCAAGTAGATTTTCTGACCAAACAAGTAGATCTTCTGACCAAACCGAGCCAACTTTCTGACTGTAAGATGGCTGACGTAATGAGCGGCTGGAAATAGTGGACACCACCAAACATGCCTCCAATACATAAATCTTTATTTGGTGATTTAAAAACCAGGTACTTCACAGCCTCCACCAGCAACCTCCTCTAATGAGCTAACTGGCCCTCTTTTATTTCCAGCTGCTAATTGGACTAAACCATTTCACTTAACAAGGGGTGTTTCCCAACCTAAAAAGACCCAATATTAACACACATTTAAAAACTCTATAAATGGAATCCACAAATATAAAAGCTCATTTCCTTCTCCAGCCTCTGAAAGACAAGGTCAACATCAGAGCACATCCGGACATTTAAAATTATAAATTAGATATTCAAATATAAATTAAAGACCAAATCAAACGGGCCACTACTTCGTTACTGACCAAGCCAACTGTCTGAGCAAGCCAAGCCAACTTTCTGACCAAACCAAATAGACCTTCTAATTAAACCAAGTAGACTTCCTGATTAAACCAAGCTGATTTTTTAATCAAACCAAGACAACTTTCTGACCACCTAAGCAGCTTTAATCAGACCAACGAATATCATACAGGAAATGTGTATTTCTATTTCTATTATTTGTATGTGTATTATAAATGTGTATTGAATTTCCAATTCAACAGACATGGACTATAACAAAAAGGAGAACATCTCAGTGATGATCCAGACAAATGGAGGAAAACTGGGCTGAATATATTTGCCCTACTTTTTGGTTTGTGTTATAAACAGATTGTGGTTCTAAGTGAAGGTTGATGAGTAAACCAATTATTATTTTTATCTTAGAATAAAGCTGCAAGAAAGTGAGAGGTGTGAATATTTTCTGAATGCTCTGAAGACATTTTTTATCTGCATAATCTTAAACATATATAACTGTGGCTGAACTCGAAGGATATCAGACATTCAGCTGTTCAAGCATCTCATTTCCAACAAAAGATCCTCTTTGTAAATCTCCACCCAGGTAAAGCTTAAGTTTTAGATCCTGCTCTGTTAGTTGGGAATCCTGCAACAATCCATCCAAATTTCTCTACTTTATTCAAACAGTTGGACATTGCTGGCCTACTGGTGTCCTCTTTTCACCCCCTGACATTATCATTTCTACATATGTTAAATAAAGTGTACCAACTTGGTACCAGCCTGCAGCTCTACAACAGGTTAGAGGGTTTTCTGTGGAGGAACTTTATATGTTTATGTGTTTTTATGTATGCTAAATAAACCAATGACAACTTGTGTGAGGACTAATCGATCCCTCTTTTACAGTTATACATATAAGATCTAAAGCTGTGACTGTTTCTAAACAGGCTGCTGAAACACTGTCATAAACGGTGCTGTGATTAGGTAAAGGCTGAAGACTTAATGATAAGTCAGGAATGAACGCCATCTCACCTAGAACATCTGTTACACAACAACCAAGAATAGCACCTGGGAAATGGTGGCAGTGATAACAGGAGTTACTCAGCACAGCTAAAAATAAGCCTGGCTCGAGTGAAAAGGAAGCCATAACACTGAGCGGTATCTCCGCCTTATCACGATTTACCACAGTCAGTCAAACAAACTGTTCATAAAACCTGACAGTAGATTTGACCGGTGGTTAAAAAGAACTTTATGAAAACTTCTGGTTGAAGATACAACAGAGTGCAACCTGGAGTAAACTCAAGCGCAATCTAAAGATGGATATTGAGGTTTGGCAGTGTTACAGGAACCAAGAGAACAGGCCACATTCAGTAAATGTCCGCACACATCTTCCTAAATTTGTTCTGAAGTTGTACTCTTGTTTATTAATTGATCAAATTTTCATAACCACTATCACTGCATTGTTGCCAAGAGACCTCTATTTTCACCCGGACATGATGATAAAGACACTTCATGTCGAACTTTCCACTAATCAGAGAGCTTAAATTGATGGTGATGTCCAATCAGGAGCAGCCAAAGATCAACAAGTGACCCGAAACAAAGAAAAATAACGGTCCTCTATGAATGGAATAAAGACAAGAAGACCTTTCTGATGCAGACCAAACCTTTTGTGCACATGAGAAAAAGTTTGTTCTGTTCATCTGCGTATTTTTATGGGTGCTGATACTCATACTTAAAATAAATGTTCACACAATCACAGGTTACGTTTTATGAAAAATCTAAAAATTCCCCTTATTCTTGAGAAAGCTGAAAGAATTATCTGCACATGAGAAAAGGTTTGGTCTGCGTGTTAATTTGTGTGTTACATACTGTCAGTAATAAATTGTTTTCTTTTCTAGTTGGCCTTATGCTTCTATACCTATTGATACATTGATTTTATATCATTTAGTCATAATCTGACAACTGGAGCTGAAAACATCATGTCCACATGGAAGCAGAATAAATGTCAGAAGAGTTGGTGAAAGAGGACCAAGAATCCCTGCCAAAAGCAAGTCTGCAGAGAACAAGCAGGAGAGGAAGACATGTTGGATCAGGCCCCTGTGTGACAGATTAGAGGGAAAGAGAAGTTCAGGTTACACTCAGAGGAGGACATTCATGCAGACAGTCCATGCAGAGTTCCACATAACCGAAGACCACTGGGGGGTTAAAGAGGGAAAGATAACAGATGAAGGAAGATGTGAACATGTAAGTCTGACACACGCGTACATCTTCACATGCGCTCTGTATGTGCAAACGCACATAGACACACAAGTCTTACCATCACTTTTACTGGAAGGGCCATCTTTAGAAAGTTAGAGAGACGGAGCAGCAAAGAGGAAAAAGAGGGGCAAAGGAAGGCATTAATGGGAGAAAAAGGATGTTATCACTGATCAATCCAAGGGTTAAAACAGGAAGACGAGTTTCGAGATGAGGAAAATGACCAAATTTCATCCTCATCGCTAAAGTTAGAAAGAATCATCCTGATCATAGTAAGACTGAACCAGTTCCTGCTGACAGAGCAGTCTAATGACTTATTCATCATCCACGTCAGAGCCATAAAAGCCAGCGATTTCTGGAGAATTGCTGTCATACGTCATGGCGACAGGATTCTTCTCAAAGAGTTAAAGTGAAGGCATGACACCAACAGATGATGCCTTACCTAATGAGGCATATGATCCAGGTGGGAGGGCAGCGGCAGAACTGAACGGAGAGGACGCTGGGACAGTGGACAGACGTGACTTGGCACTGGAGGCAGCGTTTACATCGATGTCACTACGGGAACGCTGTAGAGAACCAGTGGTCGAGGAGACTCTGGTGCTAACTAGCTTACCTGTAGAAGACAGGAACAGGTTCAGAGTTTATCAGCATAATAAAGGATATTTCCAACAGGTGACATCAGACGTTGAATTTAGTGATGAGTTGCTCCAAAAGCAGCATCAGTGAAAAAATAAAGAAATCGCTGAAATGTGTAAAAACAAAGCTTCAGATCACTCAGATGGACCTGCATCCAGAATCCTCATCACCAGCCGATAAAAGCACATAAACCAGGATCATCACGGAGACCTTTAGCAGCTCCGATACTTTACAAATAAAATAATGGTTGTGTGATGGTAGCGGTCTGGATCAGGGTTCTGATGGTACGGGACAGATGGAAAAAGATGGACGTAACCAACTTTTAGTCCCAGAGTCACATGCATAGATAAGGACTCACTCCTGGTGACGCTTCCTCCCATGACACTCTTCACGGACAACGGCCGGCTGAAACACACAGAGGATGCATTTTTACAGAGTTGACCTGAAGTCAACAATGGTTTGTGTCTGAGCTTGGTACGGTATGTTTTCTGATAGATCGATGGAATCAAACATCACTTCTAGCTTCATATCAATAAAAGGGATGTGTGACAGAACGATGGGCGGCCATGCTGAAACATGACCACATCAGCTGCAGTCACATGGCCGCTTCACCACTAGCTCAGTTTTATTTCATAAGCAGATTATTAAGTAAACAGAGAACCGGAGAACGCGGCACAGAAGCAAAGAGGAAAATGTATTTTATGCTTCTTACTTCAGACTTTCTTGTGAGGATGAGGAGGATCGGTCCGACTGGGGCAACGATACGATGCTGTCGGAGCTCTTCAGGTGGGACTGGAGAGCTTTTTGGTAGGTGGACTCAAGAGCCTGGAACAGGTGCTCAGCCTCCCGACTGTAGTGACCATGGAAACCCCAGTAACATCTTAGAGGAAGAAACGTAAGGTGAGACAAAACCAGGGAAAAGAAAGCGGAGCTGCAGCTTCCAACACTTACTTTCTTGCAATGGATCTGGCCTCGGAGTCTGCATCATAGATGCCTTTCTTGATGGTCTCCGTCAGTACAGCAACATGTCTGGGATAGTAAGGGAACATGATGAAACTGGGCACTATTGACGGCTAAATCTCAGAGGAATTCTTTCCTTTCTCCATGTTGTCTTTAAGTATGATCCCCCCTCTGATCCATAAGGAATGTGACCACCCACTGGGGTTTTCACGGGCTTTTTAAAGCCTCCACTGCTGTTGTCATGGTAATGGGGAGGAGAAGTCACCCTATCTTGATGACTGAGGCTCTTGCTGGAGTCATTAATTTAACGGGGCTCATCAGCGGTGCACCGAGTCGACACTAAGCTAGAAAAAATGCCACCGTAGGAGAGGAAGCATGTCTTCATCACATCCAGATCAACACCAGCACCACGTCAACTCGTTTACAGCTCATGTTGATGGTTCTGGACCAGGAGGAAGATGAGGAACTCACCTTTCCAGCGTGTTGGTGTGCCACTCTTGCAGCATGAGGTCCAGGAACTCATAACAGCGTCTGAGAATGAGGAGAAAATGTGTGTAGTACACTTCACTCATGTCTGACATCGTTCCTCTCTCTATGTGAGTAGCGTCACATTTATATCCACAAGAAACTTAAATAACTCAAATTACGACAATGTTCTGATGACGTTGATGTCTTTAGGTGTTTAAAAGCAACCTGAAGCACAACTCCAGAAAGGTTGAGTCTCTGTTTACAATGTAAATAAAACCAGAATCTCATCAAAGCAGATTTTATTTCCGGTAAATCATAAAGACATCAGATTGTAGAAAACAGGAACAGATTTTCAATCTGATGCAGCAACACTTACTGGTTTAACTGGAAACAAATAACTAACATAAATGATACCCATTTATGTTAGTTAGGAGCATTTTAGAGTCTTAGATGGAAAGATGGACAGAGCTTCACCAATCTTAGACAAACTGGATGGAAATATTTCCAAAAATGTTCCTCAGACTCTGAAGATCCTCCATGTACACTGTAGAATATTTTTCTGCATATAGGATAATGTTCTGCATTGAAAGCAGACATGATTCTCTACTGCCTGTAAACACAGTTCACCCCAAGATCCACAAGGTTGAAGCTTCATCATGCAGAAGAGGATCCAGAAACACCACAGAAGCTCATTTAAAATGATCTGAGACAAAGTGGAAAACTGGATGAAAATGTGGACAGCATGGACGGTGTGTCCTGCAGAGTAAAGAGGAGACGGAGCATCTAGTTTGCCATCCGCGGACAGTAGAAAAGCTGCAGCTCTGATGGTATGGGGGGGCGGGGATTAGTGCAGATGTGGACAGCTTACACATCTGGGAAGCTCCATCAATGCTGAAAAGTACATGAAGGTTTAAGAACATCTGCTCCCATCCAGACAACGTCTCTTTCAGCAAGACGATGCTGCATCCATCACACCAGCATGGTGGAACAGGAGAACTGGTCTGCCTGCAGTCCAGATGTTTCACCAACACTAAACATCTGGAGCATCATGAAAGCAGAAATCAGCAACAAGGACTGTAGAGCTGCTAGAATCCTGCATCAAACCAGAACGGGACATTTCTCTCCTACAGCAACTGGTCTCTTTATTTTACAGACCGAAGCTAAAAGAAGAAGAAATGTTAACAATGCGAAATAATGTCTAAAGCAGAAGACGTTGGAATTCGGGCTCCAGAAACCTGAGAACTTTTTTCTGATGCCTTATCTCTGTCCCTACTGGTTGCTGCAAGAGAAAACTACTTGGTAATGAGGTCTCCTTACCTTCTTACTGCGACTGATTTGGAGGTGCAGTTACTGGTGATGATGGGGATGAGACGGGGGTAGTGTGTGTGCTGGAAGGGAAAAACACAAGCATGAGTGTAGGAGTCCAGGTGCCAGTTACCATGCTGATCTGATAGTTTGTTGGCTCTCTCACCCTGAGGATGAGGCGGATGGCGGCCACCCCTGACGTGGCCATGACTTTGGCACTGTTGGGCACCAGGTTGAGCAGAATGGGCATGATGCTCTCTGCTCCATGGTCAAACTTGTTTCCCAGGACTGAGGACAGATGTCTGACAGAGAGAAAAAGACGCAGGGACACAGCGAGATACTGACTGATGATTACAACACCTATGACGCGACTATCTGGTGTTGTTTACTCTGTTCTGTTATCCCACTTCCATCTATTCATCACCTTGGTGCTCTTTAAATGTAAATCTGCTCCGTTCCACCTCATCAGGCAAAAAAGTCAGGATGACGGATGTTTTAATGTGCTGCTTGTTTCACACACCAGCAACAGTCATGTTCATTAGCTTAAGTTATTAAAAAGATTTTCAGAGCAAAACTTCATCAGATCTCCATGCAGGTTAATGCCAGTGGCGACAGAAACCATGAAGACCATTTTAGCCGTTCTGCTGCTAAAATCCTGCATTAAATGCCAGATGTGTTCTGATTTTCATTTTATTTTAGGTCAACTCAGTTTCCTTCTTTACCCCAGAGTGATGCAGGCCTCGCGGACCACCTGGGAGCGCAGGTCTTTAGCAGACAGCTTAAACGCTGCCTCCAGAAGTCGCAGCTGCTGAGGGAAACCTTCATACTCTGTAGCCCCTGCCAACACGAGCGAACGGACCTTTTTCAGCTGGAAAAGAGGGAAGAAAAGAAGAATAAAGCTGCACCCTGAGTTAGTGGCTTGTAATTGGAAGAAACAGGACTTACCGCCACCACCCGGTGCTCCCAGTCATGTTTTTCATCAGATAGCATTTCTCTGATCTTAGTCAGCTGATCCTCAAGCTCCTTGTTAGAGTAGATCTACGGGAAAAGAGACACACATAT
>JBAMHX010000014.1:28049484-28076163 GCA_037177515.1 Pseudomugil tenellus
GGATGGATGGATGGATGGATGGATGGATGGATGGATGGATGGATGGATGGATGGATGGATGGATGGATGGATGGACACTTGCATGCATTTCTTTGGCAGGAATGTGTGTTTACACTTCAGTGCCTAACCAGCCCACAGTAGCAGCTGGACACATGAACTCTGGCCTGTCTTAAATTAGGCAAGCTTCTCTCTGACCCCCTCCCCTCTGTAAACACCTCCCCTCTCAGTATGAAAAAGTTTAAATCTGACTTTATGACTGCTTCTCATCTCCACCATCTGGTTAGGACCTGTATACACTACACGATATGTATATACAATTTAGAGTGACCAATTATTCTAGCACACATGTCATTGGACTGTGAGAGGAAGCCAGAGTACCTGTAAAGAACCCACACTTACACAGGGAGAACATGCAAACAGAAAGCCTACTATCCAAGCCCAGGATCAAACCAGCGACCTACTTGCTGTGTGGCTGTAGTGTTAACCACAACACCATTGTGTAGTCCCATGTAGAATACCATGCTGGTTTTTTTCAGCTGATCCCACCAGTCCAAGATGTAGTCAGAGGTCATTCATGTGCTTTTAGGAAGCACATGAATCTGGAATCTCATTTGAACAATATTGTGACGTTCAGATAAATTTGATAACGCCATGTTTTAACTTTCATAATGAGGGAGAAAATCTTGCAATTATAATACAACTATAAAGGATTTACCAGCCATTATAATCCTCCAGCAGGACATGTGATGTCACCTGTAGGTTTCTGAAGAGCTGATTAGAAGCTCATAGGCGGGTCCTACAGTGACAATCTTGGCATTGTTATGTGTGTCGTCATTCCCGGAAAATCTAAAAATGGGTGAAGAGGTGGAGCTGAGAGGGGGTCTGTAATGGTGGGAATGGAGGATTAACACCTGTCAAATTTCCAGCTGCCTGTGGCTAGGACCTAACCGAGCTAACGTGGAGGTGGTGGTGGCCAACCCTGGTCCAAGAGAGTCAGAATCCTGCAAGCGTTAGGAGTTTACCTGCCACAGCACAGCTGACACACATCAGCCTTAATTTGCAAACTTGTACAAAGCTTGAGATCAAACTCTGCAAAAGTTTGCTAATTACCTATTGATCTGGTCAGGCGTCATGCAGCAGGGAAACTCACAAGACGTTCAGGATTGCGGTTATCGAAGACCAGGGTTTGCCACCCCTTCTTTTAGCTAATGGTGGTAGGCGGGCTAAAGCTAAGGTGTGCCGATATCTGGCTAAAGACCGCGGTCTCGCTACACTCTGACTCCTTGCAGCTGAATATTGCTCCCCGAAAAATCTTAAATTGGTTAGTTAATATGTAACTTAAAATAATTTATTTCCTTATTAAAGTTTTCATTAAGTGTTTTAACTTATGACTGGTGAGTGAGCTGAGTTACTTAGATAAACGTTTGTATTTAGTATATTTAAACGCAATGTTGAGAAAAAAAACTTCTCATCAGTTTAACAACAGCGTATATAAATTATTTATATGGTAGTCTTTTTTGTTAAATTTAAATTATAGTCAATTCTGGAAAGATATACACATTTTACCAGCGAAATTGATCAATTATCATTTCCGTTTTATTTCAACAGTTTTGCTTATTTTAACAGATTTGTCTGATGCTGCCTGTGATTCCTCCATCACATCTGTTACACAAAACAAACAGTAAGTATCTTTTTTGTCCACTTCAAACTGCATCTCCCACATTGAAATTAATGTTTTTATTTAGCTGTTGCTCCTTTCCTCCCTCTGGGGGAGGAATAGTACTTTCTGGCCTACAGATGTAGAAGAGTAATAGTACTTTAAACTGATCCACCTTTTCAGCTGTCATCACTTGAGTCATTCATAATGCTATTATTTCCTCCTCATATACATTATTTGGTCAATGGATGCTGCATCCAGCCTGGTGCTCAGAGAGATGCAGAGACCATTGGAGGCAACCTAGGCCTTCCTGAAATGCAGGTGCCCTGGTTTGGGTGGGATGGATTGCATTGAAAAGGCCTTCTCCCCTTCTTTTTCCACCCCCTGCAAGAAAGAGCAGCTCCTGACATTCTGGTCATTAACTGCAACAGCAACAAGATGATGAGCAGTGTGA
Source organism: Pseudomugil tenellus (assembly GCA_037177515.1). Classification (NCBI taxonomy): domain Eukaryota; kingdom Metazoa; phylum Chordata; class Actinopteri; order Atheriniformes; family Pseudomugilidae; genus Pseudomugil; species Pseudomugil tenellus. The sequence goes on from JBAMHX010000014.1 coordinate 28,051,596, forward strand.
GCTGGTGCACATGATGGAGGAGGATCTGCATCATTTTCAGCGTCAGTATCCCTGTATGAAGGTCATCTTCTCCTCCATCACTCAAAAGTGTAGATGAAGGGCTGGTGTCAACCCTGCTAAAACTGACAAGCCAGTAGGTTTGTCAATACTGTTATAAGTAAGTAAGCTGCCAGACACGTACAAAAAGGTTTGGCAACTCTCTTTTTGATTTAATCGTTATTTATGTTAAAACTTTCACATTTTATCACATTTTATTAAGTTTGGCAAGGTGGTTAGCTGTTTGGGTGCACACATTTAGTTAGCTTACCTTTTGTTGCCTTATTAATTTGATTTGTTTTAAATAAAATACTTTTCTTTCACGTTGCCAGTTCCCAGGATGTAGAGGTATCCCACCCTGCCGGTGGAAAGAGTTCCCGCTGCTCTGAAACTCATTAAATAGGCTAAGGCGGCTGTAGCTCAGGTGGAAGAGCAGTCGTCTTTCAACCAGAAAGTTGTGAGATCGATTCCAAGCTTCGCCTGACTACATGTCGAAGTGTCCTTGGGCAAGACACTGAACCCTAAGCTGGCCCCCGATGTGCCTATCGGGGTGTGAATGGGTGAATGTATACTATGTAGTGTAAAGCGCATTGAGCGGTCAACATGACTGGAAAAGCGCTATATAAGTCCATTTACCATAAGGCCTAGTTGAGCTTTACCACTCATAGGGTAGATGGGTTTAGGATTTTCTGTTGTTTGGCTTTTTGTTACTTTGGGTTTTCTTTATTTGAAGATATAAGTGTTTTGATTTCCCTTAATAGATTATCTGTAACCCAACAGATTAGTTAAGTTTTTTTGTCTGTTTAAATTAATTTTTAGCCTACTCCCCCCCACCCCCCCCCCCATAATGTGTCCTAGTGTGTCTGTTTAGAAGGTCGGTTAGTGTTTCAGTTTCCTTTGTTCATGCCTATGTTGGAGTTTGTTTTGTTGACCTCTTTTATGGGCCTACAGTTAACAATTTGTTTAAAAAGAAATTTAAGATTTTTTTTCTACAAACATCCCTGTGCTTCTCTTGTGTCTCTGCTCGATCCCGCACACTATTTATGTCAGAAAAGGTTTAATTCACAAGTGGATGAAGTGATTTATTTTTAACTATTATTACTCATTTCGTTAAAGATCATCTCTAAAGGCAGTTAAGTGCTCTGAGCCTTGAGTGTCGCTGCTTTTAAATTTGGCCTTGTCAGATAGAGAAACCAACAGACTGGATTTAATCTTGTCTGCAATTCATTCCCCCATCCAAAGCAGCAGAGGGAAGGAACCAGCACCTTTCAACAGGAAGAAAATATCTAGCATAGCCTGGCTCAAGGTTGGGGTCAAGAGGTCAGGAAAGTAAGACCAAAAAGCAAATAGTTCCCTGCCAGTCAGATAAACCTGCTGAGAGAAGATATACACTAGTTAATAAAGTCAATACTGTCATACGTTTATTCATGGAAAATAAAGACTTATGGTAAGTTGTTTCTACAATAGTCCATCAAGATCAGTCAGATTATTCGTTAGCAAATTGAATGTATGAATTTCATAACACATGGGTTACTGTCATGGTCTCAATTCTGCCTGGGCTATAATCAAGCAATTCAGTTCACCTGGTGCTGTCTGATTGCTGCGCTACTCTCTGCCGTTGGTCCTGCCTTCCAGGCAATCACACTCATTCTTTCCATCTGCCATCTACAGTTTGCCTCTTAGATTTCTCTGTATTTAAACTCACTCCATGACTCACTCCAGAGTCATGCCATTTGCCTGATAAGTACCTGACTTAAAGACTTCTTGGACTGTTGTACCCATTACAATAGACTGCTTTTTTGTTCCACTACTCCTGTGTGAGCGGTTGAATTTCCGGGTCCTCACAGCCACCCATTACAGGTCACACTCGAACTTTTCACACTGCTACGCTATAAAAACAAACAAATATGCTAAAAACTTTGCTTTGGATAAGAACCATTAAAATGAGTTTTCAATCAAGTTTGGGTTCAATATAAAAAAATAGGGAACCTGAACCCAAACATGATTTTGGTCTTACAAATAATTATTTGTGTTTTGTTTTTTTGTTTTTTGCAGACAATCTTGTCTTCTTTTTTTGTTTTTGTGAATAATAATGGAGGATTTAAAAAAATTGTTGGCATCATTTGAAAGATGAATGTTGAGCATACAAATGTTGCTCCTGGCAAATTTCCCTCAAAATTTATGTTTAATTAAACTGATAATGATCTCTCATTTTACTATACACATACACACCATGTTTGTGCTTCTTTTGCTGTTTCACTCGTTAGATTTCCGAGGCCCCGTTTATAAAACTTGCTTACACAAAAAGCGGGATTGAAAATTGCGTAGGAATTTTATTATGTAGACTTCAGGATTTATAAAAATAAACTAGAGGTTGAAGATTGCGTACTGCTGCGCCAACTTTTGACCTGACATAGTAACATTTTTAAGAGGGAAAACCAGCTTCACAGCCGATAAGTGAATATATTTAAACCATTAAATACATGTTTGTCATTATTCAAACTAGACTTTGTGTTTTTGTAATCAAAAAATGCAAAAAAACTGATTGTTATATACATGCTCAAAAACAGCTTTTTATTCCATAAATAAGTACTTAAACACCCAAGCACAGTAGGTACACTCATGCTAAAAACGTCATCATGTTTATTGGTGCGTTAATTGTGAGAGGGTGTCCAGCAATCCGAGTACTTACTGAGTAGGTATACAAATATCGCCACAAGCGTGATGTCACATGGTCACAATGGATGTGCTTGCACATTTCTTCAAGACTATGGTAGGATGAAGATGGGCAGAGTGTTCGGGGATCATGAGACTTTCCTGGCCAATGATGATGATGACTGATAAGCCGAGTTCCTCTTACAGTTATGTTCGGAAGTCGGTCCAGTGTCAGAGCGCCGGATTTGCCGGTTACTGGCTTTTTTAGACGGTATCATTAAAATGACAGATCGATACGTGAAGTTTTCCGACACTGTGGGGGAACAGGCCAACATCAAAAGGCAATTTGCAGCAATGTCTGGCTTCCCAAACTTAATCGGTGCGATTGACTGCACTCATGTTGCTATAAATGCTCCATGTGAAAAAAATGTTGTCTGAATGAACCGTAAAAACGTTCATTTAATGTACAAGTTATTTGTAACTGGACGTGATCTTGACAAACCCCGGTAGTACAGCAGCTTTCCTCTTGTTTGTTACGGCACAACTATGACTTTAAAATAAGATCTGTGTCTCCACATCACTAACGAGCATCTCGATTTCAGTCTCTGAAAAGTTCACACGATGTCTCAGTTGCCATGATTCTGCCACAACCACTTACATTTTTATGAGCTGCTTTGCATTGACCATGTATGGTAGAAAGTAGGTGTGTTGGGGCGGAAGGGGGGGGGGGGGTCATATTTTAAACCTCTATTTTCCAATCTTAAGTATTAGTTTAGAAATGCTCAACATTATATTACGGGTTCTAATAAATTATTATTATTAGTTCAGATGTTGCACACTCTACATGCAGAAAAGTTTAAGTCCCAGTGATGATTTTGTAATGTAACTGATCACCACAGCGTTAAGTCAATTATTAACACAATTGCTATGTTTATGCTTATGGCTCTTTATTATTTATTTTCATATGTTAGTAGAGATCCATATAAGCTTTATGTACAGCTTTATGTAGCCTATTTAGAAACTTTACATCCAACAATGTTGCACAGCAAAGAATATGCTCATTGCTAATACAGAATTTCAATCAATAAGTTTGATTTATTGCTTTCTTGTTCACTCATTTACTTAAGACACTAGCACAAACGTTTTTTGCTAGTGTGGTGTTTGTCCCTTATTTTAATTTCTGAAAGGTGGCAACCCTATATTCTGCATACTGTATATCAAACACTCATTGAGTCTGGGTGTTTTAAATTGTTCACTTCCTGTTTTGTTTTCTGGCTCATACTTACACCTGCTGAAATTTTTTAGCACAGTGTGTCATTTGTCTTTCTGCTCCTCCATTCAGGCATCCACCTGTAGGCTTTAACCTGACATCGAGCTTGAATCTTATTCTTTTATAAGTAATTTATGTATGTTTTGTGGCTGAAATTCATATTTCAGATTTTCCTGGAGATGAAATATGTTTTTACTCCAGCAAACAAGCCATACACAGCTGGAGGACTTATGGAAGGATGAATGTGTAGAATCAAGTGTCTGTTTTGTCGAAATGGCAGCTGAAGTTTTGTCAGGCAACAGGATCAGGCTTCAACACCTCAGTGTGCTGAATAATTTACACATTAACAGGACATGCAAAAGAATCCCACATTCAGCAAGTAAATTTAAAAAGAGAAATAAAAAGAATCCCAAACTCAGCAAGTCAGTGATCTGGACAGTCTGTTGGTAAAGATGATCGACTGTACAGTTACGATATCATCTTGGCGGCTGTGAAGACTCAGACACTTTGGTAACTAAAATTAATTAATGGACATGTGTGTTACATAGGTTTGTAGAGACATAGCTCACACCATACCTCACAACTAGAGGTAACGCCAGGTGCAATGAACTGCTGTGACTGAATGTGTAGAGGGTCAGGGACATGGCTAGAGGTCTGACATTCTTTTAATGTGGGTGGGCTTCAGGCTGTGAACTGTGTAGTAGAGGTTTGCTGCTGTATACCTGCACTGCACTTAAGTCAAGTCAACTTTATTTACAGAGCAGTTTAAAATTTTGCAGATTGACCAAAGTGCTTTTCGCACACATATGACCACATAAAATAATTAAAATACAGGAAAAAAAAACATTGCAACATAGTTTTAGCGTAACATTCATTTGTTGCTGAGAGATTTCTAGCCGGAACTGTGAACGCCTGGATCTGCATCTCTCCTTCTCTCCTCTGTGTCTCTGCTGCTCCCCTGCCCCTCAGCACTGAGCAGACAGAGAGGTGCCATGTGTAGCCAGACTATAGATATGTATCTGTTCAGGAGAGCAGCACAGCAACATGCACACTTCATGGAAAAGATGACCTGCTAAAGTTTTTCGGTAGGGGAGGGGGAAGTCTCATCTGCGTGGTGGTGTCAGCCCTTTGCTCTGCTTAAGTTGCACTCCTAAAGCGATAAAAACACATGGATGAAAAATAGAACTACTTCCAAGATTATTTTTAAGGTACAATTAACACTAATAGAAGGTTAAAAGCTCATACAAGTCAATTTTGCATAATAGGGCCCCTCTAAAAAAATAACTCAATATTGCTACAAAGTTTTTGCTCTCTCAAGTAGTAGGTTTTAATACTTTATTCGCATTTCTGTCCCCAGACATCATGTAGTAGGTCATGTGACCAGTTAAAATGGTGCGGTATGGAGTAAACAAATGGGACATTAGTTTTAATGGTCTTAGAAACGGAAATGAGAGATGATGCATTAGAAAAGCTGGAGGAAATTTTCTGCACCATGTAGAAAACCCCAAAATAATGTTTAATGATAATGTTACATGTGTAGCAATTCTCGTAAAATCGCATCCAGCTAAGATTTATGGATTATGGGCTGAACACTGTTCACTGGAAACACCTGCAAATTGAAACTGAAGTTTTTCAAAACTTTAAAAATATTGCTTTTATTTTGAGAGAAATGGTAATTGAAACGCAACCAGTGCTAGTGTTGTTTTAAAAAAGAAAACCCTTTTGCCCTCCTCCCATTTCTGATGGGTAGAGTGTGGGACCTGTTAGCTTCAGGGTGCTATGCAGTATCTTAGCTGTTTCTAGGACTGTACTCTTCTGGATGTAGTTGTCTCATGTTTCTCCCGGTATCACACTGTTTCACACTGGAGCCAACTCTCCAGTGTGGTGTACTCAGCCCCAGTGCTCAGATGACTGAAGGTACTACTGTTGTTTACACCTTCCAGGCTTTCACCCGGTTCTTCATTAAGGCCTTACTACTGTACCGTACCGTACTGAACCAAAGATGCCCGTAGACTTCATCACCTCGGATGAACTGGTGGGTTTACTGCAAAGATTGGACCCAGAACTGGAACCCAGGTACTCTTCCCGTTTCTGTGGTTCCAGACTCGCCCTCCGGAAAGTTCTGCTTCCTTCCGCGCCTCCTGCCCGCGCCTCCCACACGCCAGATTTCCACGTCTTCTGACCGGTTCTCTTTCAGGTCTCCAAACTGTCTGTCCTTCACGATTCCCGTCCAACTGATTTCCACACCCTAAGCTCCACCATCATGCACTCTGGTCACAAGTTACCCAGATACTGTATTTAGGTTCATATCAAACCAATACTGTCACCATGGCTGGCGATTACCCTGTGTGCCAAAAACTGATGGCTGCTGAACATCTCATAACTATGGCGCATGATTTCCTTGAAGTTCGCAACCAGAAAGGCATGACAGTACTTCTAAATGAAGCTGAAAGACATGTCATTATCTTCAACAAGCTGTTATGGCCTCCCAAGGAATCCTCAGAATCACCATCCGTCTCCGTCAGTCCAGTCCCCAAATTCACAATATGATTTTTTTGGGGGGGCTCCCACACTGTCTCCACGTCACCCGGGTAGATCCATGCCAGTGTTGCAGCAGCTGCAAGCTCCGACGCCAGCGCCCAGGTCCTGTCCTGCTCCGCAGGCTAAGCAGACTTTTGAGTCTGTTTAATAAAATCTGGTGATCAACCATGTCAAATGCGGCACTAAGATCCAGTAGAACCAGAAGAGAAACAGTAGAAACAGCCTCAAGTTTCTGTGAGTCCAGGTTAAATTTAAGGTCATTAAGAATCTTTAAAAGGGCTGTCTCAGTACTCTGGTTTGTTCTAAAACCAGATTGATAGTTTTCTAAAAAACTGTTCTTATTCAAGAACTCATGTAATTGAATAAAAACAACTTTTTCTATTATTTTGCTTGAAAACGGTAAGTTGGATACAGGTCGTAATTATCAAGAATATTTGGATATAGACTACTTTTCTTCAGAAGGGGCCTCACCACCCCTGTCTTAAAGGCCAGCAGGGAAGACCACTGTCTGAAGGGAGTAGTTTGCTATGTTTAAAAGCTCAGACTCAGACAATGATATTCCGATGTAGACTGGTGATGTGGATCAGTAAGTCAATGTCCTGCTTATTCTTAGTATACAGCCTGATATCATCCATGTAGAGGAGTTTATTGATGGAGGTCCCATTCCTGAGTACTGAGTCCATAGAAAGTCTTGTTGAGTTTTTTCCGGAGGTAGTTCAGGGTTATGCAGAATAATAGCAGGGACTGAGCATCTCCTGGGTATATGTCACATTTGATGGAGATTTGCACAATTGGCCTGAATTTTGTCCCCAAGGTGGTCTAGCACAGCCTCATTCAGTTTGCAATAAAGGCTCTTAGAATACTGTTGATCTTGTACAGCTTTAGACATTTCAGGATGCATGTATGTGGCATTAAGTAATAGACTTTCTATTAATCAATTCAGCAGTGCACAGGTTAGTCTGTCTGGTTTTGCTGGACAATACTGTCAACCAGCAGTTGATATTTTGCTCCTCCGGTGCCTTTCACTAATGCCTTTCTGTGTCTCTGTCAGGTCACATTAACCAGTAGGCATGGATCATGTCCAGGCCAGGTGCTGACCAGCTCTTCATACCTGTGATTCTTTGCTGGATATCTGCCATTGTTATGATTAATGGATCTTATTTAGGAAGGAAGCTATTATATTCTTTCTCTCTGAGAAGTCTCTGCTTGCAGCAGACTGACTTTGTTGAAAACATAAATGCACAAACATAACTGATTAACACTCCTTATAAATAACTTATTAATTTTCTTTCAGGGCAGTTTCTTTCTGAACAGTTTCTCAGATATTTATAAGCCAGAGTAAGTGGCCAATTTGTGCCTTACTAATGACAAAAGCATTGACTCTAATTACACAAGTTGAATTGGGATTTGACATTTCTCAAGGACCATTGACTGGCACCGCCACCAGCTTCAGGCACTCATTGCTAGAAGAAATTGAAGTTGCCGTCACATGCCAGACTAGAAAGTCTTTCGTTTAATTAAGGCTAACATATCCTTTTATAATAAAGCGGCACATTTGTGGACAATCTCTGACGTATCAAGAGATTTGTACTTATGCCCCCACACGTAATTAATAAGACAAAAATATTGGTATGCACCCGTGGCTGCAGATGAGAGGGCTAGAAACACAAAGCTGCTAATAAACAATATGTAAATGGGAATCCCTGATGACCTCTGTGGGAGGGGGGTTTACATTTTACACGCATGCTTGTAAATTAGTTAAATCTGTGCAGCAGTTCTGAATACAAAGATTCAACCTTGTGAAAGTAGAAAAGACAGCAGCTCAGAACCCCTGTTGATAGTTCAGCAGCTATTTCCATACCCCAGCTGTGGGGGAGATATTAGAGTCAGAGGAAGCAACAGTATTCCCTTCACTCTGTTCAGCTTAAACCAGTAAGACAGACGGTTACTGGTGATACAGTGAGGCTCAAAGGGCCTTTATCAAACACTACAAACAATTAATGGTGTCAGTAATGAGAGAATAAGAAGGCGCTTTTGTGGATGGCCTTTCATGCCAGAGGCCCCTCTGTCATGAAAATATCAAGACACTCTGTTGGACCTCCTCTGCAGCAGCATGCAGAAGGAGGCATTATCCAGCGATAAGCCCAGGGAGAAGGGACCGAGAGATGGAGCACAACATCCCATTTAGAGAAAAAATATAACAAAAAAAAACAAACAAAAGAAAAATAACAATATGATGCATCTTTGCACAAAAAAAATTGAAAAAAAAAATTCAGGCAACTTAACCTTTGGAATAAATAGAAAATTAAGAAAACAGAAATAAATTGTTCATTTATTTAAATTAAATTTAAGTTCAAGAAACATAACCTGTATCCTTAAAATGATATCACTTCTATCAACCCTAGGTCATCATGAACGATAGGGTGTAATTATATGATGAATAGCTTAGCCTTTATTGCAACGGTAGCCTACTTAATTTGATCTTAAGAACATATTCCTGCTCTATCACACCTGAACCAAATGAAATGTATCTACCAATCCATCGGGTTCTGCACAGTAGCTGTTTTGGAGCAAGAACACATAAGAAACCTACTGAATTTAGTTCCCCTGTTTTAGGTGATCTAAAGACGTTTTCCAGCATTTATATCCCATGAGGTTTACAATCCAGATAAAACCTGTAGTGTTTATGCAAATACTCTATATCATAAATCAATAATGATCCATAATAACATAATTATTTCTCACATTTTCACCACTATCACGACTATGTTGCTAAGAGACCTCTATTTCACATAATGATGAAAGCATCTCTTGTCAAACTTTCCACCAATCATAGAGTTTAAATTGACATTAATGCTAAATCAGAAGCAGCCACAGGGTTAACCTTTAAACTTTACTTGTCAGAGTTGGGAAATCTAGTCGTGCTTAAGTCACATTTCCAGTGACTTCAGACTTAACTTGACTGACTACTTTATGTATCAGAAGAAAATTCAAAACCAGAGGGAAATACAAATGAGACTCAACTCAGATGACTCACGTGACCCTTGTGATCTTATTTCATGATCTTTCTCTCAGCTCCTGTATACTGTCTGTGTTGCTTGCTGTTTTTTGTCCCAGAAATGACACTGACATAATGTCACACAGACACATTCACAATCAAAACAATAGTGTCAAGACTACAGTGCTACTGTAAATTTGGGGTATGAGAACCTCAACAAAAATGGCTCTACCTCTATCTACCTTTATCCACTTTAAAATACACCTGAAGAGGTTAGTCACTGCGAAAAAAACCTAAATGTTAGCATCTATGTTAGCATAACGTTTAGCGCCACAGCATTAGCTTGTTACTACAGTAATCAGTCTTTCTGGGGTAGAGTTAAATGAATAGTTAATGACAAAATACTAAATGAGATGAGAAATCCAGTGTTTAATTGAGAGAAGATTGTGGTATTTATATTAAATCTGAAACTACAAATGCAATTAACAAAGGCAGCAGGCTGTCTGCTGTACGGCAGTTTGTACTCTAAGAAGTCTAAGGCGGACAAACATACTAACTAACTCAAAATGCCAAAGAATAAGATGGCATGTTACACTACATTTGTACTAAGATAATGTTAACTACCATCAGCTACTGAATGTGCTCAATGGAAGAATAAAAAAACAAGGTACATTACATTAACTGTCACTTTGTCACGATCTTAAGCTGGGATAAGACCCACTATTAACAACCAGGGTTTACTGGATCTTTTTAAAAGATACAGCTCTTGCTTATGCAGGGATGTAAGGAATAGTTATTGGGCAAGTATTTTGTATAAATTAAATAAAATCATAAAAAGTTTAAAATTAATATTTTATGTTATCTTCATGGGCTGCATACAGGATGATGTATGATGTAGCATACATGCTTGGTTTTCAAAATTCTTTCAAGATCTCTGGGTCCAGATGGATTTTTGGTCCAATTTAAAAACTATTGGCTAAGTTATGTTAAGAGTATATTTATACATCTGAATACATTTCCATGTACATCTACAGGTTGTCTGAATTCAGTAAAAAAGACATTTTTAGAGGACAGATAATTATTCATTTTAAGCTGAAGATCAGGGGTCTCGTTTATAAAGCTTTCTAACACAAAAAACAGATTTTAATTTTGCGTAAGAACGTCACTACGTAAAGTTTGGCATTTATAAAAATAAAGAGTGTGTACTGCTGCGCCAACTTTGGACCTTTTGGATATTACATCTAAGCCACATTAAACACACGTTAGTTATCATTCACATTAGTCTTTGTGTTATTGTAATCAAAACCATGGAAACATGGATTATTATGTAGCTGCATGCCCCCCCAAAAAGTTATTTATTCCATGAATAGGCTACGTATTTAAACACAATAAGCTCATACTAAAAATGTAATTGCGCTTATTGATACATTAATTATGACAGGGTGTTCAGCAATCCGAGTAATTACTGAATAAGTATACAAATATTGCGGGGACACAATATAATGTGTCACAATAGATGTGCCTTCACTTCTTGGAGACTATGCCAGTGGTAGGATGAAGATGGGGAGAGTGTTCAGAGATAATCAGGATCTCCTGGCCATTGAGGATGACTGGCGGATAAAATGATTTAGACTCTCAAGAGCAGTGCCCTTACTGTTGTACAGACACTCATTGATTCATATGCTGACATATTTATGAGCTGCTTTGCATTGTATAGTTGAAAGTGGTTGTGTACCAACTACACCTGTGCAACTTTTTTTTAGCAAGATTGTGATTGATAGAAAGAAATTGCGTTCACCTGAAATCAGAATTTTACTTAGGTATACCAACTAGTTAGTTTTTTTTTTCGCTAAGTACAATTCTTTTTTTTCTTATCTTGTCCACCAAAGAGGCAGGCTGAATGACGATCTGTCCGCTATATCATGATGAGCAAATTTATTCTGTCAAGATGAACTATATGTATATAACTTGTATATAAATTTGCTCTTGACAATTTGTATTCTTTATTTATATCTTAGTTCGGCAGAGATTCCATGTATTGCTGGACACGACGGGAGGGGACAGAAAAAAAAGCATGAGAAAAGAAGAGAAAAGGAAAGAAAACACAAACAGAACATAAAGAGACAGAATCACACAAGGGAAAAAACGAAATCTAACCACCTATACTTTGCCATCCGTCACACCTGTACGGAAATGAAAAAAAGGATCTCATGAGCTCCCGCAGAGTAAACAAATATGAATACGGAAGAATGACTGTTACTAAAATAATCTAAAAGAAATCTTGGTGACTGTGTTATCATGCAAAACGTATGAGGTGAAAAGTGCTCGCAGGAAAGTCAACATGCTCAGGCAACCCCCTCTACTCAAAAGGTCAGAGGTCGGCCAGGAGAATTCCGAGACCCGGGCACACGACAGCCAGTTCCAAACAAAGACCCCAGCCCCCCCAGCCCAGAACCAGCCCAGAGGGAGGTCTCCAACAGAGCCCCCCGCAGCCCGGGGGAACGGACCCCGGCAGGCCTAGGCCGTCAGTAGCGGATCCCGCCGGATGCCCAGGAGGCAACCCCGGATGCAACCCCCCCACCCCCGCAGGCTGAGGAGCCCACCAACACCAGCGGACGTCCAGGACCCCAAGCCTGCCAACCGACGGGAGCAGCCCCCCACGCACACACATACAACCAAAGCCCACCCCCACCCCTCGGAACCCCCATCCCCAGGTACACACACATTTCTTCAACTCACACATTCGTGCTCACACGCAGTGCCCCCATCTATAGCTCCAAACACACCCCCATACTCACAGTCACACCCACACACGTACAGTGACCCATCTACACCACCAACACCTCCTCCCCTCTCCACCCTGCGTCCCCTACCCCCACACACACTTATCCCCTCATTCTCTCCACCCTCCCAACTACCCAATTTCCCTCTCTCAAAAAAACCAAAAAAAAAAAACCCACAAAGGCACACACTCCCATTAACACCCACATCCCTCTTCTCCCGCCATACATCCTGACCCGTGGGGACCCCCCGGCAGGCATTGGGACAAGAGGTCCCCCCCACACACACACACACATACATAAACACGCACAGCAGGATCCCCAACGGCCCCCACCGGCCAAGCCAGCCCGAGCCCCAGGTGGATGGGGCAACAGCTCGCCCCGACCGAGGCCCTAGCAAGACCCGGCCCAGGGAATGGGGGTGTAAAATGACCCCGTCACTCCCCACGCCCCCACTCATTAATGATTGTGAGGTGTGCTGTCTGTAGTTAAGATTGAGGAGCAGGGACCACAACATGCTGGGGGCAGGGATACCTAAGTATTCCCTCCCCCCCATACATTCTATGGCCTCGCCCCCCGAGAGCTGTATGTTTGCCATCTGTAGTAGTTGGGTTTCTGTATAAGTGCGATTAAAACTGAGAGGCGATCAGATACCGAGTGCAGCAATGACGGCCACCCTAATGGTCCCCACTACCACACCCAGCAACGTAACTGCCCCCCCATGTCCCTAATTGTGTGTGTGCTGGTGAGTGGGAAGAGTGAGGAGCCCAAGGATGCTAAGTAGAATTCTACTACCGATTATATGCAAAGTTTTAAAAATGAGGCCGCAGGAGCCTTGTTTATAAAGCTTTGTAGAATCTCTACTAAAATTGTATCTACACCAAAAACTCAAAAGTTGCTGCACAAAGGTCAAATTTACAAAACTTTACTTACACAGCTTCATGCAGCTTCCCTTTATCCACATCCCCCCAGAAGGGTGGACCTATAGCGGCATTTCTACATGCAGAGTGAACAGAAAGCTATCCTCCTAAGGTCCTTCTTTTTTGTTCATTTTTCACTTTTTACTTGATTAATTAACTTTTATTGTGTTGTTTATTAATTTGTTTGAAGCACATTGTGTTGCATTATGTATGAAATAAAAAGTATGAATAAACTGAGTAAACGGTAACTTCAGCGACAAGCAACTCCACATCTGTTTTAGCTGATAATCTTCCTGAATTTCCTGTGTTTCATGTGTTTTCTTAATGGAGGCTGAATGTAGATATCAGTGATGGTGTTGTTGGGATCAATACAGATTTTTTTGTCAGTGGATGGCATTTAGTCTGGCTGCTTCGAGTAAAGAGAGATGTATTTTTGTCCTCTTCGTCCTTCCTCTCCAGTCATGATTGACACCTGCATCCGCCGGGCCGTTAGAAACCAGCCAGCCATTCTCTTGTGTTGGATCTCTGCATGGACGATCACGGGGTTCCGCCCTCGGACCCTGGCTCTTGGGGCCCTATAGGGAATCACTCTGGCCCTGGTGACATGTTTAGGAAGTCGATCTAACCGGTATTTGTCCTGTGCCAGCAGGGAAGTTGGAAGGACACAGGATGGAGACAAAGGGAGGCGAGGATGAACGTGATGGACCGGCCTCAGAGCCTTTCATGGAAGAGGAGTCGTCTAGACATCAATGCTTCAGAACAGAGACCCTGCCTCTTTTAATATGACTTTGAAAACCTCTCGCCACCAGTCCCCCCCTCCACCTCCCCCCTCTGCAGCGGCTTTGGGTGGGAAAGTAGGCTGGTTTGGACTTTGGGGGGAGGTGGCGTGGACACTCAGTGACCCGAAGCACAAATCGAGCTTGACCTTGCTGATGATTCACAGCAGAGTTCTTATAGATTTGAATGTCACAGCTCAGACTTTTATTAAGATCTTTTATGTAGACTCGCACTGTGGATATCCTGTGTGCTGATGTCTGATCTGATTAGTTACTCCAGATGTATTTATTTATCAGAATACTGTACATTCCAAATGAAAACATTAAAGATCATTTCTCATGTTTTTTGTGATAACCATAAAGAAGAAAATGATTTTATCTATTGGTTAATGCAGGACAACTCGTGTCTCCATTAGGGGTGTGAAGGGAATTTTAACTTACCAAAGATGAGGAGATGAAACATGGATCAGATTCTAGTAGTCTTAGGTTGAGTCTTACCATGTTCTTTCATGTTTCCAGACCAGAGATGCGTATTGTTCTACATGTGTTCTCTTTGCATTGTTCCTTTCTGTATTTGGTTCACCGGAAACAAAGCAGGAGCAAAGTTTGAAAGCGAACCAGTTTGCTTATTTCATTTTCTCCACACCTCCCCAAATGAACCGGACTTCTTGAATAAATAAGGCTTCTTTTACATGAATTCAGAGGGTTGGATTTCATCCTGAATTATGATGTCTGTTATATGCAGATGCTGCTATAACAGCAGGTGCTGCTGCTTCACAATTTCCACTTCCATGAACTGTACAAATTAATTAATATTTGTGTATTGTCTCTGAATCTCACAGGTCCATATTGCAACACATCTAAAAAACAACTTTCTCTCACATGTAAAACTGGATCCCTGTACCTGCAGGAATCCCCAATGATCACATGACCCTCAAGTGTGCATCCAATCAATTTTCCTGCTTGCTTTGTGTTTTAGTAAGGTCAGTGGTGAGGTGGTAAAATTAGTTCATGTCTCTCTTGGATACACAGCTTTTTAAAAATCTAAGTATTACCAATGAAATTCACTTTGTGTTCACGTACAAAACCAAAACACACAGATGTAAACTTGGGTCAAAAGAAAAAAAGGCACATCTGGCCAATAAATAGTAACTATATATTTAGAAATAATGCTCAAATAAACAAAACACTATCCTAATATTAAATATTCTGTAAGGCACATTACAAACATTGTTGTCTTTAATTCCACTCAGCATGAAGTCGTGTCTGTACTTACAGTTAAAAACTTAGATTATCCGCAACCCTGTATTGGATGAAGCAGTTTGGAGAATGACTGGATGGGTTATTACTCCAGCTCTGGTGGATGACAGTGTTTACGTGCATAGAAAGAGAGAGGGGTTCATTTCTGCTGTCTCGGATGTTTGGCTTGATTTAAATTTTATATTTAAAGGTACTATAAAAAAAATAAAGAATAGGGCTTTAACATAAATATTAGAGGCTCGGTGACTGTAGCTTACACATGCAAAGAAAGCTGATCTATTTTAAAGGGGCCATATTATGCTATATTTCTGCCTCATCCTATGCACATCTATCATGATCATATGCATTTTGCAACATGCACCAAACTATAGTTTTACCATACCATTCATTTGTTGCTGAGAGTTAGCCAAAGCTGGGAAAGCCTGGGTCTGCATTTCTCCTCTGCTTGCTCTGTGTGTCTCCTGCCCCGCGCACACTGAGCAGCCAGGAAGGCGCCATGTAGTCAGTCTGTAGTTACAGGTGTGTCTGTTGACAAGAGGGCAGCAGTAGCCACATGCACACCTCCTGGATTAGATGGTGCACTAACGTTTTCAGTGTGGAGTCAGCCGTTTGCTATACTTAAGCTTCACTCTTCTTTTTAAAGCCACTTTACTTCGAGAATAAAGTGGAAATGACGACAATAAAGATGAAAAAGTCTCGTCAAAGTACTGATGCTCATCATATTGCTGTGCTTATGTGCTAAAAGGGAAAAAAATTCCTTGTTGCTGAAACCCACTCTACCAGGTCACTAGTTAGCACTAGCACTGTGTTTTATTAAGTAGGATAAAGCTGGTTCACATTCATCTGAAAGACTGAGTTAATGTAAACTTTTTTTTTTTACTTTTTTCTCAAAACTTACTTAGACTTAATTCTCGTCATTTCGATTTTTTTCTTGAAACTGTATTTAGACTTTTTTCACGCCCTCTTGACTTTATTCTCGTCATTTTGACTTGTTTCTCGAAGGGAGGGAAAAAAAATCCTCCACAAATTTTTTTTTCAGTGAGGCCCTTATACTCCGTCGTGCACTTATAGAAAGTTAAAAGCGCATAAAAATCTATTTAGCCTAATATGGCCCCTTTAATTTACTAATTTTGTTTTAGGATTTTCTTTTTCAATTTGGTGAGTTTTCCATGTATCCTTGTTTCAACACATTTGGATAAAAATAAATGATTCATTGTTCAAAACTTGATAGGTTGTTGGCTAAATGAATGATGAAGGAAAGCAATCTTCTTCTAGTGTTCAGCAGTTTGTCCATGAATATATTGCATCACCAATTTGGTTCTGATGAACATGTTTATTAACACTGGCCTAATTATGCAACATAATATTAACTAAATTCAAAGTTCCAGATAAACATGCTCGACTATTTTGAAATAAAGTCTAAGTAATCCAGAAGTATCTACATTACATTACTTTATGTGAGTAAGCTAAAGGATTACATTACAGATTAAATTTTATAAAGTGTAATTAGTAATCTGTAATGAATTACCTTTTTGAAAGTAACCCTCCCAACACTTCTTATCTATCAGTTTAGGCTTCTTTGTCAAAACAGCATACCAATTAATCCTAATCCAAGCTATATCCCTCACTTTAACTGTAAAATGATATTACAGAAAATTATAGTGTTAGTATTTCCTGCATTATATGCGCATAGTTTTGCCACCTTCTGTAGTTCACATGCACATTAAGCAGGAGTACGCTGTTCTGGTATAAACCGGCTTTAAGTCTGCAACATGGGAGGATTTTTGGGACTTGTCCCACACCAGCTGCTGGGCTGGATGTGATGTTGGTCCTCCTTGTTTTCAGGATTACAACATGTAATATGGGTATTAGTAAGTTCAGGTTTACAATTCAACACATTTAAACCTTTTTATGGAACCTGAATTTCAAGTATAGCACAACGACTTCACCAGGCATGTGCACATGCATCATGCTAATGCACAGTTAAAAACATGAATTTTGACAAAAAAAATTCAATCAGAAAAATGGACACAAAGTTCTTTTCACAATATTACAAAGAAGCTGACCCAGTAGTTTGGTTTAGACGTTTATAACAAACAATGCTGCCCTCCACCGAAGACAAGAAAAGAAAAAGAAATCGTGTCTTGTGTGTGAATGGTTGGATGTGACACCTGTACTAGTTAAATCTAAATAAATGCTGATTGTGTTTAGAAGGTTCAGCACTGTTTAACATGTAGAAACACCCACTGGCACATGAAACGTCTCAATGTGAGTGTATGTTGGAAAACCTCAAGATAAAATATGGACACAGTTGTCAAAGTGTGTGTTGGGATGTGAGAAGGGATATTTTCTTTGATTAAGCTGCAAAGCTGCAGGCTTCTCTACACTGAACAGGTGCAGTGTGTGAGAGCAGGTGGGGGGTGGGGAGAGACAGTAACAGGTCAGGACTCTATTTTGAACAAGTACTCTTTGGTTCTTTAATAAACCTTTGACCCCCTGCGTGGGGTCATATGTCCCTTAACAACTGCTGCCACCCACAGAGAAAGCTGGCCGAGTGTGTGTGTGGAGGGGAGTTGACTGTACATATCTCCTCTCATATACACCTCATGGTGTCAGTGTGGACTAAGCTGGAAGAGCTTCAGTCAGTTTTTTAAAAAACATGATGATAATGACAATTTGATGCTGATGATGAACTTTGTTCATCATCAGATCTTTGCTTTGATTCAATTATACATCCTAGAGAGGAAGGTGATGAAATTGTATTTGTCCAGAACAATTCAATGACCATGTGATTCTAAATGCTTTACAGACACATTAAAACATTAAAAACATCATCTGGCTTAATATAAAAATAAAAGTAAGAAAGAACATTACATGAAAGTTATTAAAAGCATGATCAAGGTACAAAATTCAAGCTTAAAAAAACTAACAGACTTTTACAACTTCCATTACAACCAAGTCCAGTAGGGAGGCCCATCTTCCTGGACCAGTTGAGTATGGAGAGGACAGGAAAGATGATCAACTAGCAGCACAACTAATCCAGAGATCCTGCTCAGAAAGAAATAGAAACATGATGAATGACAATAAAAATGTCAGATATTTCTACATAGAGAATAAAGAGAGCAGAGGTGTCCAGCGCATCCAGAATATCTCCAAGCAAA
This sequence comes from Pseudomugil tenellus, assembly GCA_037177515.1. Taxonomy (NCBI): domain Eukaryota; kingdom Metazoa; phylum Chordata; class Actinopteri; order Atheriniformes; family Pseudomugilidae; genus Pseudomugil; species Pseudomugil tenellus. The sequence goes on from JBAMHX010000014.1 coordinate 28,069,993, forward strand.
CTCTGTCTACATATCGCAGCAGGACTAAAGACGGATCAGGGTCACCAAACCGGAGTTCTGTTCCACAAAGTAAGTTATGTTGAAACTCTAAGTATGTTAACCCTGAGTTGGGGAAACTCTGGGTTACTTTCCAGAAAGCAAGACAAGTCTGTTGCCAGTCAGCAACATGGTTACCTTCTCACTGACAGGTTCACCATAAAGAAACCCTACGTTTCTATCTGTCTCTTCAAACCTCAAGCAGCTGTCAGACATGGCACGTCTGTATCAACACGACTCCAGAGATTTTGAAACCAAATTAATAAACAATTATTTTTTATAGGGACGAGTGTTCAGAACTCTAACGTGGGAATATAATTTCTTTATCAATGCCTTATATGTATATCTTCCCAATATGTCTGATTCTCTAAGTCTCCTAGATAACACATTGTGAAGATAAGATGCCGTCTCTGCTAGATTTCTAGGCCTACTTTGCACTTTGATAGGCTACCATTTCAAGAATTCTTTTGTAAATGGGATGTTTTTCTGTACATTGGCAACAGAATATTGGAGAAGGACAACAGTATCTGGAGACATCAGGACAGTTCTTACATGTCTGAAATCCTCATTTCATGAATGTGTGATGGTAGAAAATTGGAAAATTGAAATTTCACAACTGGAATTTGATACTCGGTGTACCTGTTAAGGTCCCCAAGTGGATGACCTGTATCATATTACAGTATTTTGGGATTTATGGTTTCCTCATTAGGTAGCGCTTTATGAAAATTTTTGCCTATATCTCTGTAACTATTTACAATTGGATTGTGATACTCAGTATACATGTTTACATCCCAAAGAGGACGATCTGTATCGAATTTGACAAATATCAGATTTATGGTTTCCCCACCAGGGAAACAAACATTTTTGGCCATTTCTCTGGAACTATTGCTTTCATTGAAATCAAATCAAGTGCAAAAAAAAGGTCACGACCTCAGGATGCATCCTGTCCTGATGTCATACCAGGTTTGTTCAAAGTTTCGACACCAGGTGGAGCTTTGTGTCTGAACATGTGCAGCTTTATATTATTGTATTGTGTCTATTGGAGGATTGGTGAATAAGAGGATTGGGGGCGTTCAGGGATATACCCCTAGCCGTCACTTCCGATGGCATAAGCCTTGTTTAAATGTAACTTTTATTTAATATGTTTTCCTAAACAAAAACCTTTCCCTTCAATTGACTAGATTAGACAGCTTTTTGTCAGTGGTTGAGGTGAATCCAGGTATCAGGGCTCCTTTGATAATAGCTTTTTATTATGGTTCTACCCTCTATAATGGTTATTTATGAATTATTTAAAATATTCTCAGTGGTCTTTAAATAGCGATTATGATTTTCCTTTTGGTTCAAAATAAAAATTAAACCCTCTGCCTTTTTTCAGGACTGTAGAGGAAAAGCAGCGCATTAAAAATTTCCATCCGAGCTTTGGGCGGAGTCAGCACTGCTCAGTGCCCTTCAGTGTTGCCCCTTCCTCCTCCTCTCCCTCCCCTTGTCATTTGCAGGATAGGAGCTTTTGAGCAGTACAGGAGCTTCCGGTCCCACCCTGTGGGCTTATGACATGTAAACGAGGGTCACAATGATTTAAAGGTCCCATATTTTTCCATATTTGCAATTTCACAGTCCTATGTATCCTATGCACACTAATGATGATAATATGCATTTTGTAACATGCACCAAACCTTTGCAATACCATTCAGTTCTTGCTGTGAGGTCTCTCTTGGAACTGTGAACGGCTTACTATGGCTTGCTCCCAGGTCCTCTCACTTATCCGCCCTGCCTACACTGAGCAGCCAGAAATATACAGTCTTTAGTTGGCATGCAGGGGGGCATGTCTGTTGAGAAAAGCGCTGCAGTAGTGACAGTCACACTTTCTGGGAAGGTGGACCACTAAAGTTTTCAGATAGGAGCAGATAGACTCTCCACTGTGCTGCGATCACAGTATTTGCTTTGCTGAAGCTTCTTTTTCAAGCAATAAAGCTACAAAAAATGCATGTATGAAAAATAAAACTACTTTGGGGATTTTTTGAATGCACAATTAACACTAATAAGGTTAATAAGCTCATAATAGTTGATTTTGCATAATATGGGACCTTAAAATGCAGAAAAGCCATTTTGATCAAATTTTTCACAAGATACATCCTTTAGCGTCAAATAAATGCTATATGGACATGTGAAGAACATAAAAAAACACGATTTTCAGTGGAGTGGGTCTTTAACTTTTGTTAAAGATATTCAGAGTTGATTAAATCAATTCAAAGGAATCAATTCAATTCAAGGTTGCACAGCTCGGAGTAAGGGGCCATATTATGCAAGATGGACTTTTATGACCTTTTAAATCATCTATTTGTGTTAATTGTACCTTAAAATGATCTCAGAAGCAGTTGTATTTTTCATCCATGCATTTCAGGGTAGAAACCTCGCAGCAAGAAATGAGTGGTATGGCAAAACTATAGTGTGGTGCATGTTGCAAAATGCATAATACTATCATAGATGTGCAAAGAATAGACTGTGAGATGGCAAATATAGAAAAATATGGAACCTTTAACCCACGGTTTCATTTTAGACTCTGTTTAACTTTCCTTCTGGCACAGACCCTTGGAGTTTTCATTTCATGAAACATCCTGAGGGCTTTATGAACTTTGGATCTTCTTCATACATTATTCTGGTTTTGACCATAAAGAAAACTTCTACACAGTGAAAAACTAAACAACAGTGAAAACAAACCAACAGAAATGACCTGGCAAGGTAAACCAGGAAACACAACAAAACACCGGTTGAATGAACGAATTTAAAGTAGGTGACCTCATAAAAAAGAAGTAAATAAATACAAAATAAAACAGTCAACCAGGACAAATAACCCCACAACATAAACCACAACAAAAATGTAGAGAAATTAGGCAAAAAATGTATAAATTAACAAATGGACCAGCCATCCTCTAATGCTGGTCTACAACCACCGGTGGATCAGTCTGGTTTTCCCTTTAATGCTGATCTTGAACAACTAGTGTATACATTTTGATTAACATTAAAACTTTGCTTTTTTCACTTTTGCATGATCAAAGTGAACTCAACAGAAGTAACTGCATCAGATACTTAGTTTCAGATCAACAACTTCCTTCACTAAACAAGGGTGTCTAACATAGTTTCTGCTTTCAACCTGATATCTGTGTTGAATTATCTTAGAAAAAACAAAAAATGCAATTCTAGAGTTATTTTATGGAGATGGTCGCTAAACTACGAAATTATGTGCAGAAATTTGCCTTGAAATGTTGAACTTTAGCAATTTTTTAAGTTTTCACTGCACCCAGCTACCTTCAGCAGTTGGAGGGGGTAAAGTTTGAGTCCTGTTTGGACTGTGATTGGAAAATATGAATTTAGTAGGTTACGTTTAACATGAAAACTTTGATACTGTTTTAACCAAGAAGAAAAAAAAATGTTCTGAAGGATGGTGTGTTTGTGGTGGGGGTATTGGCAGCAGTCAGATGGCTGCTTCTCATTTGAATGTGAAAATATTCTTTATTTTCCCTCTGAAGCAGCATGTCTTCAATCTGTCCTGCTCGGATCTGTAACCCCTTCCATAGAAACCAGGGTCAGAGGTTCAGGACAGCACAACGCCCCCCCATCACTTCTGGTGTCGCTGTCACATTAAACCTTCAGTGAGGAGGCAGACAGCAGCCTGAACAATGACCTAATTAGGTATCAATGAGCTCTCTGCTCCTCTATGTAATTGACTTTTTATGGGTAATTACATAGGAAGGCGGGGGTGGGGGGTGGGTGGGGCTGAGCCTGTACAGGTGGTGGCAGGCAATGAGTTGAACTGGATCTTATTGTTTATAAATGCATGTCACATAGAGACACCTAGCGTTTTAGCCACAAACCTCAGCTGACGTTGACAGGCGTACGTCTCACTGGTATTCCTGCTTTGCTTTGGACTGGACATTTTACACTTATGGAGGTTTAATTTTTAAAGTTGTATATAAAGTTTATAAAGCAAAAATTACCACAAAACAGGACCACTCTTTACCCAGGGATGGATTTAGGACTGAAGATCTGCCGTTTCACTGGCATTTTCTCCCAGAGGCCAGGGAAAGCTGAGCCTTCGTGTAACGATGGAGGGAGTCAGAGCCAAAGGGAAGGTTAACAGGATTTATTATTAGACAAGGAGAGATGACTGAAAACCTGTAGAAAGGTGAAGGAGTCCAGGAAGGCAGGCTGTGGGGAATCCAGAACAGGGCAGTGCAGGCCGGAGCAGCAGGAACAGGCATGGGTTTACATACATTCATTCAAGGTCCGACCAAGCAGTGACTGGTGAGCTGAGTGCTTTATGGCTGTGAGGGGAGTCAGGAACAGGTGCAGGTGATCAGGGGTAACGAGTCTGGTGGCAGGTGACGGTGATTGGGCTGAAACACTGGAGCAGGGCATGACAGTACCCCCCTCTCAAAAGGGCGGACACCGGACGCCCAAACCAGGGCAGGGAGGGAGTGACGAAGGCTGGACGAAGCTTGCTCAGGAGGTAGGCCCGGAGGCCGCAGGGACAGGAAGTCCGGATCAGGCAGTCGACCAGGAGGCGGAAGACTCTGGAGGTCCGGGTCAGGAGGTCGACCCGGAGGAGGAAGATTCTGGAGTCAGATCCCGCGCCTCCGGGCCGCAGGGTCAGGAGGTCTGGAGGAGCAAGAAGAAGGGCGCCATCCTATGGACCAGGAACCAGCCGAGGACGAAGAGGAGCGTCCCGACCAGGGGCCTCCTCGGAGACAGGAACTACCGGCGGCGGAGGTGCGTCCCGGACTGGGACCTCCTCGGTAACGGACGTCAGAGCATCCCGGCCTGAGACTTCCTCGACTGGCAGAACTTGACGGGACCTGGCTTCAGAGGCGGCAGAGCCTGACGGGACCAGGGCTGGCTCGCAGGCGGCGGGAATGGAGATTGCAGAGCCAGAAGGGACACCCAGGAACTTCCACCGAGACCTCTGGCTCTGGTTCAGGCGGCAGCCCAAGCAGCATTCCGACTTGCTCGCCGGAGGTAATGCTGCTCCTTGGCAGCGAGACGGCTGTGGCCAAGGAGTCTGAGGCGCAGGAGAAGCAGAGCCTTGATGGGCTTGTTGAAACACTGGACACGAGCGCTGCTGTTTGGACAAGATGGTAACATCCAACAAAGGCTTGCAGTCCTTGTAGGATTGGGCGGCTATGTGCACCACCTCAGCAGCATAATCATAGCACTCCAAGTTTGCTGGGTCCTTGTGTGGCTGGATCATTCTGTTACGATGCAGGGAGGTGGTGGACCCAAACGCAGGTGAGGAGGACAAGCAGGAGGCAGCCAGGATGCATATTAACAGGGTTTATTAACAGCGCAGACAAACAGCACTGACACCACGACGGACGGACGGATTAATTTACTAATTTTATGATCCAGCGAGGGGGGAAAGAAAACCAAGGGTATAAATACACTGAAAACAGAACAAGACACAGGTGAAAACAATGACCAAAATCAAACCAGGTGAACTAATGAACAAAACATGAAGCTGAAACAGAAAGTAATGGGCAAAACAGGAAAAACTACAAAATAAAACAGGAAACCAATGTAACCTAACCCAAAACCCTAACACTCTGACTATATAATTGAATATATTGAACAAAACCCCCCAAAATGTATCTTATTCTATTACAAGTGATCCTGGCTGGCACCTCTGTTGTCAGTTCCTGCTCTCTTAGCTGCTCTTCTCAACATGTAGCTGTGTGACAAAAACATTGTCCTCAGAATAAAATAAGGTGATCAGCTGATCATCACCTAATCAATCACAACTGAGTCAAGTTGGATCATGATTGTCATATTGGACTTTGCACCTGTGGATTAAGAAATACAAAATGTAACATCTTGGAAAACAGGGTGCAGCTGCACAGCAAACAGCTCATCAGTATAAAAAAAATAGACACACATCAGTCACCATCATTTATATTTATCTTGACTACATAATTGATGTATACTGTGAAAAGAAACTGTGTGTGGCACATACACACACACGCACATATATATACACACGTATATATATATATATATATATATATATATATATATATATATATACATGTATATATATGTAGGCACAGATCAGATACTGCGTATAAAATCCAAGGATGGTAGAGA
>JBAMHX010000014.1:28080297-28091336 GCA_037177515.1 Pseudomugil tenellus
TTGTTTTCAAATGTGTAATGTTATTACTTACATTGGCATATATATATATATATATATATATATATATATATATATATGTATGTATATGTAGGAACAGCTAAGATACTGCGTATAAGATCCAGGACTGGTAGAGAAGCCGAGCTTGAGAGGAACAACCACAACATTGTCCTTAGGAGTGTGTGTGACTGGTTGTTTGTCTCTCTGTGTTCACCTTGTGATGGACTGGCAGCCTGCCCTGGGTGTACCTCGCCCCTATGATTGCTGGGATTTATTTATTTATTCATCCTTTCATAAAAGAAAAGGCTAAATTCAAAGCAGTCACTCAAAAACCTCAAAAACAAGGAGCCTAATAATACATAATAATAATACAAAAATCTCAATTTTAGTTTAGTGACATGAGATATTGCTTTAAATTGTAGTTTAATAGAATCAATTAAAACCAACAAACAAAGCTATCCCTGACAAATTAAGGTACCTTGCTGGTGAATAGTGGGTCAAAATACCTGCAAATGGGTGCAAAAGTCTGATTGAGATTTACAGAAAGCAATCATTGCAGTGAATGCCTGAAAGGATTGTTCAGTTGTTGGTTTTTGAGTTTGCTTGTTAAAAATATATCTGTTGAAATAAATTTAAAAGCTATGGCATGACTTTTGTAAAATCTTTTACTTTTTCTATTCCTACAAGGGAGGCTGTAGCTCGGGGGGTAAGAGCAGTTGTCTGTCAACCTGAGGTTGGTGGTTTGATTTCAGGCTTCCCCTGACTGCATGCTGAAGTGTCCTTGGGTAAGACACTGAACCCTATGAAAAAGTAAAAAGTACCATTTGGACAATTCCAAACAGATAAAGTCCATTTGGCCTAAATCCAGATGTCCACATCAGAACACCAGTCGGGATGCTGATCACAGTGTGCTAGCCTGCCTAACTAGATCAGCTAGCCCTACTATCGAAGCTTGAGTCTGCTGAATATCTGCTTACTAACTGACAAGGGGAATCTGCTCCAGGATGTTCTTGTAGACTGTAAGTTGTATTTTTTACGTTGGACTGAAACTTGGGAGCATCCAAATGACTACACCTTTCTGAATGAAGCTAACCCACCTGGGTTTGTTTACAACTGTAAACCACGTGACTCTGACCGTGGAGGTGGTCTTGCGCTGTTCTCCCTGGAGAAGTGGAAAATCTCACCCATTACTGTCCCTTCCTCCCCTACATTTGAGTCCAATTGTTCTTTTGCTCCCTGGTTCTGTTCCCACGATCATCGCTAGAGTCTATCGCCCCCCTAATCCCAATGAGGACTTCTTAAATAAATTTTGTTTCTGGCGGAGCTCTCTTCATGCACACCCAATATAATAATTCTCAGTGATTTTAAAATCCATACAGATAATGTAAATAATACTCTTACCAGGGATTTTACATGCTGTCTTAGCAGTTTTGGTAACAGTTTATTACTGTTCCACTCATTAAAAAAAAACAGCATTACTGAAAATCACCAATGATCTCCTTCTTGCAGCTGACTCTTCCATCTCTCCCCCCCCTCAGGTAAAAAGTCTGGGTGTCATCTTCAACAGCACTCTGTCTTTTACATCACATATGAACAGCATAACCTGGTCTGGATATTTTCACCTCTGCAAATTCAACTCCCCCTCACCCCTCACAACATCGCCAAACTTGTTCACAGTTTTGTCACAGCCCTCCTGGATTATTGAACTCCCTTCTGTTTGGTCTTCCCCAGTAAACACTCCCTAACTTTCCACTGGTTCAGAATGCAGCAGCCTGAGTCATCACTAGAACTCCATCCATCACACCCGGCACTTCAGCCCAGGAGAAAGAGCAGTCTTCTTCCAACTGGAAAGTTACCCCCGATGTACCTGTCGGGGTGTGAGTGTGTAAGTGAATGTGTAACAAGTAGTGTTGTTTTAAGCAGGTTACAAAAGAGTAGTGTCAGATGGCATTTTGTGAAGAAGTGGCAGCAACGCCTGCACAGAGAAATGTGTAGATTTTAGTTGCAGCCAGGAGTGTGAGAGAGAGCCAGGATGATGATCGTCTTTACAGATTAGGAGTTTATAAATAATTTCCTAATGATGAGCAGAACCTTTATTCAGATTTGTGTTGTTCAGACTGTTATGAAAAGATCAGTTGCAGGTCGCATCTAAATCAAATTTGAGTCACTTCAGCCTGCAGTCTTGCACAAGTGCCAACAAATGAAATCTAAATAAGAAAAAAACAGCGTTAAAATGTAAAAGATTTAGCTTCTCCCCCCCTATCACCCTTTAAAAAAAATGTATAATATCAATGTTTACGTCATTTTTCCCATGCATGCAGCTCAAGCAGGTCCAGTGATCCGGCTGGATCATTGTTCTGGCGGGACCGTGTCCTGCATAAACATGCATCCATTATACATCTGGAATACAATGCTACTTTGGACATTTTGTTAAACTTTCACAATTCATAACACACTTCAAATTATTCAAGTTGTTGATTACCACAGCGGTTGTTTGTAAAAACTCATTGTAGATGTGTTTTAAATTGTCATGTTGTGCGAAATATGATCCATGATGGTGAACGTATCTCATAATAACTTTGATCTGTCTCAAACATTGTGAGATTTTATCATAAAATCAAATTATTTGTTTAGATTATTTGACTCTTTATCTCCCAGTTACAGCTAATATGAAGCTGGATGAGTAACACAATTGTTTTGTTTTTTACCTAAATAAAAAGTAAACTTAAGAAACATGGTATTCTAAATGGCATTCACTCATAAAGCCCTCTATACTAATCTCTCTCGCTTTACAGATTAACACGCTGATGGCGGCAGAGCTGCCATACACACAAGTGCTAACCTGGCCACCTGGGGCTTCAATGTCTTGCTCAAGGACACTTCGATATGCAGACTTTAGACAGAGTGGGAACTGATCCCACAGCCTCCTATCAGAGGTCAGCCATGTTACACCTGCATCACAGCTGCCCTATGTCTAATATGTTTCTATAGGTCAAATATTAATTTAATAATCTGAAATTTTACTTCTAATAAATTCAATCTTCTCTTGACAAATTATGTTATTCAAGTAATTTAATGTCCCCCTTTTGTTTCCCTTTGTATACAGATGTTTTATTTTGATACCTGGTTCACGTTGTGACAATAATTTATATTTATGTAAAAATGTACATAATGTAAGTCAGTAAGTTTAATTTTTGTAAATAAAAAATCCTTCATTAAGAATAGTCAGTCTCTTCTGGCTGCAGATATTTTACCCCCTACTTATAGTCAAACCTGCACAAATCCCCAAACAGCCCAACTGTTTTCAGAGAAAACTCTGCACGTATGCAAAGTGTTCAGCAGGACGAATATGTAGATGGTGAAACATTTGTGGATAGTTCTGGTTGCGGGCTCTGCAGTCATTGAAACGTGTGAAAGTGTGTGCAGGTGTTTAAAAACTATTCTCAATTAGCTCCTACTACCAGACAGGTCTTTATTGTCCACTTCACTGGTTCCTGGGCCCCCCAGCGGCCTGGCCGCTCTGGCTGCACCACCGATGCGCTACATTAGCTTAATGCCAAAGAGCAGGGATGCTCTAATGAGACACGGCCGTGGGCTTTGTAACTCGTTCATCATCCTGCTGCCTCCAATCCCACTGCCCTTTTATCAGGCCCCAGCCGGCCCAGTGTCAAGTCCTTAGACATTAATCAGCTGTCCAGCTAAGCGGGGGCCACCAATAATGCCCTATTAGCTGCTGGGCTCCAGAATCATTACAAGCCAATGAAAAGGCCAAGGATTACATTCCCTCCCACCAGCTACCCTGCTGCCACCGGCTCCCATCCAGACTCTCTGTTAGAGTCAGACTCTCCTTAAATCACAACAAATGAACGTAAGGTGGAAATGAGAATCCTACATTGTCAGAGGAAGACTCCGGAACCACTTTGCTTACGGTTTTTACCTTCATCCCAGGGTGTTGGATTCTCTTTAAGGCCTAATTGATTATAGGTTGGTTTTCCATCAGATTACCTTTATAAAAACAAATATTTTTACATTAAATAAAAACACACCTGTATGCTGCAACCAGTTGGAGGTCACATGAGCTTTATCGAGAGGGAGGATTTATTCCTATAGGATGTGGTGCTGGGGGACCTCCCATGATGTACTGGGGGACATTCTGATCCACTTTTCTCCTCTCTGCTCTCTTTACTCTCCATATAAAGAGAGACGTTGTCTGGATGGGAGCAGATGTTGCTCTAAAACCTGCTTTTCAGCATCTTCCCAGATGTGGAAGCTGCCTCCATCATAAATACTAATGCAACTCTATATCCTCAGAGATGCAGCTTTTCCACTATTTATTAATAACAATCTAGATGCTCCTTCAGCTCTTTACTCAGCAGGACACACCGTCTATTCTTCCACAGAGAACTGACTACTTTGCCAGATTTTCCACTTCAGACCAGTTGCTACTGAATCGTGTTCACATCTGGCTTCTTCTGGACGTTTAACCTGCATTTGTGGATTTCAGGGTGAACTGTGATCACAGACAGTGATTTCTGGAAGTTTCCTGAATGCGTTCAGGGATTTCCAGTAGAGAATTATGTCTGTTTTTAATGCAGAAGATGACCATTATCCAGCATTGTCCTGTGCATACAGAGATTCCACCAGATTCTCTGAATCTTCTGATTATATTCTTCCCTTTAGGTGGAGGATCTTCAATGTCTGAGGGACATTTCTCTGAGCTTTTCAGATTGTCTCAAGCTGTTGAAGCTGTGTTCATCTTTCCATTTGCAAGACTCTAAAATGCTCCATTTATATCCAGTCATGTTACTGTCATGTTGTAAATTAATCTGATCAGCCTGTTGTTCTGAATGTTTTACTTCTCTAAAGTGTTGTTTACCAGTCCAACCTTTAAGAGACGTGCTGCTGCCATCACATTCACGAGCAGCTGATTTATATATGTCAAAAATATTTCTTAATTTCAGAAGACTTCAACATTTTGTGAATATTTTTGTTGTTTAAGTAAAAACATAGTTTGCACTTGAACAAATCCAACTATTCTGAAAGGGGAACAGACAAATTTCTCTCATTATACCAAACCAGAAGTCCAGGAAGATTTTAACATTTTTTCCATCATCCATTTAAATGGTAAATGGACTTTCCAGTCACTTGGACCACTCATAGTACATTCACACAACTCGAGAGGTACTTTGAGGTTCAGTGTCTTGCTCAAGGATACTTTGTATGTAGTCAGGGGAAGGCTGGCATCGACCTGCCAACTTTCCAGTTGAAAGACGACTGCTCTTCCTCCTGAGCTACAGCCACCCTGCAAACCAAGAAGTGTACCAGGAACATATTGATGAAACCCTGGCTTTAATGTTATCTGGGAGTTATTTCCTCATCCCTTTCCATCTTTGTTGGATTAAAGTGGTCTGAAAGGACTGTGGCAGCTTCATTTTAAGACATGTACCCTTCAGTTACCACATCCAGTTGCACTTCATCAATCTTCCAGATCTTTAACTTAGTTCATCAATCACATCCTGGATCTGCACAGGGATCAATGATAATGAACATCAGCAAATAAACGGTTGCTAAGGACCTAAAGCTTTCAGCGACAATCAGTCTTTATTTATCATGATTATAATTATGAGATATGTTTTCACTTCTCTTTTTGAAAATTTCTTTGCATACACAAGCACATTGGCATTCGTGTCAGGACATCCATCATGTGCACACACGGGCAAACCATCAGGGTTAGACTGATGATGGATGGCCACAGAGAAGCTACTGTTTAGCTGCTTCATTTTCAATAGAGTTAAGCCTACCGACAATGCAGCAAGAAGCAGATGAAACATGCTCTTCTTCATCTGCTTCTTTAGTCTCTCTTTCCAGATCTTTCACAATAACCATGGAAAGACTTACCAAATGAATAGAATATAAATATGTGCAGATTATCAATAAAACCAAGTTTTAGATTATTTGATTAATTAAATCCATATACAAGAATCAACGACTATGCAAACAAAGAGACGAAGCCCTTGCTATGGAAGATGTTGTTTCTGTTTAGATCGCCGTCAGAATAGTAAACCTTTCCTTAAAGCCGATGTGTACCATTGAACCAACCTCATGAAATGTGTAACAGTATATTAACGTTAAAATTTACTGTAATGTCTTTTCGTCGGGGTTAGGGTTAAGTAAACAACTTGGAAAAGGCTTAATTCAGAGATGTCCAAAGTCTGTCCTTGAGGACCGCTGTCCTGCAGGTTTTCAATATATCCATTTCAATGGCCTGGCTGTAATCCAGCAGCAAATTAAGTTCTGCACAATGACTGGCTGATTTGATTCATGTGTGTGTTGGAACAGGGATACATGAAAAACCTGAAGGATTGTGGCCCTCGAGGACTAAAGGATTACAGGTACTGAGCTGGATACTCCTTGCTTAATTGATATGTGTAATGTAACAAAGAAATTGCGTTCACTGTGGAGACCACAACTTTTAATAAACACCACGGGTCAAGATGTTTCAACAAAAATACAGTTTCATTTAATACATGCAAAAAAAAAAAATAAAACAATCACACTGGATTCAAAGGAAATTTACCACTGTAACAGAAGGGGGGACAGAGACTCAGCATGCAGAGGTTCCCTTTTCCCTACGTAAAAGAAAAACAGAGGAGAGACAGGTTCTCTCATTAATCCCCCGTTACGCACACTCACCGCGGGAAGGGGAAAATGTGATGATACCACCACCAGAATTTGGACTGCTGACGGTGGACCAGAAGGCTCACAGCAACACAATAAGCCACGACAAACGTTTTCTCTTTTTTTTTAAACCACGGCAACAGAAGTTATGCTTCGAAAAGTGAGCAGTGTAAACATCATGAGAATGGAGCTACTAAAAACAACTGGGCAAAAGAGTCCAGTTTTCTAAATATAAAGTCTTTGATTCTTTGAAAAAAATGTTTTAAAATTATTTTTGATATTTTTACCATTTATTATCAAGTGATAGATCAAAATTACTGTAGTGTAATCTTCTGCTTTCTGATTTTCACCAGGGGCAGGAAACCAGTATGATATGGTGTACAAGTTTCTATCATTATGGGATGCAAGATGTCTCACTGTCTCAGAAACTTTTCGAGTATGATACATTTGACTTTATGAGATTAAATGAGGTTTATTGAAAATCACATTAGTGACCTGATTAGTGATCACTATATTGATTTATTTTGTCTTACAGAAACTTGGCTGCAGCAGGAGGATCATGTTAGTATTAATGAATCTACTCCACCTGACTGTCTAAACTTCCATGTTCCCAGGACTACAGGTCGCGGAGGTGGTGTAGCAGCTATCTTTAAATCAGGGCCACCTATCAGTCCTGGATTCAGAGCCGGTCAGATTAGTTCAGGAAAGAGCTAGAGGCAGAAAACAGGGTCAGGTACAGGTCCGGGTCCGGGTCCGAGTCTGGCCTGGAGCAATAACCCAGGTTCTACAGCAGGGTTGAGAGCAAATTAAGAAGAGCCTGGCAAATAATCTATCAGAGAACTGATGGCTGCATGGTGTTTAAGAGAGGAGTGTAACAGGTGAAATGGATTGATGGTAATTCTGTCAGCAGGAAATATGCCCAAATAAGGCAGGACTCAGAGAGGCAGACTAAAACTATGAGAAGCTTCAGTGCGTGGGCTGGAGCTGACAGGTCGCCAGTCCATCACAGGGCCAACACAAATAGACAAACAACCTCGCATACACACACTCACTCGTAAGGTCTCCAATCAGCCTATTCCCAAGATGCATGTCTATGGACTGGAACCCGGAGAGAACCCACGCTAACACAGGGAGAACATGCAGGCTCCACACAGAAAGGCCACCGTCTGACCCGGGGATCGAACCAGCAACCTGCTTCCTGTGAGCGTTAATCATCGCGCCACCTTGCAGCCCTTTTTTATTTTCCACACAGTGAAATTGTGACCAAAGGTAACGGATTCTTTAGGAACGCAGTCAGTAAAATGTGACAAAAAGTTTTCCCTGCTCTCCTGATGAGCTCCTTTAATTGACAACTTCAACACATCATTGTAAACACATTAATTTCACTTTCTACTGCCACACGTATTCTTATTAACAGGAAAGTCAGAGTGTGTATTTCTGTGCTTGGGTGTGTGCGGTGCTGAGGTAAGACAACATGTCAGCCAATTAAAGCTTTGGTGTCGACATGATGGAGGTCAGGAGACTGTCTGATGATCCCATTAGTTCAGCTGGATACATGGTTATCTCTGAAGGGAGAAATAAACTGTAACTTCCATCAGATTTTTAAGTTTGACTCACCAGAAAATGTCATGTGTTCTCAGGCTAATACTGACTCTATTCTACTTAGTTAAAATTGTTAAATGTAAATAGATTAATTACTTGGAAATGATTCTCACTGTGAGAAATGTAGGTGTCCTCTTTGACTCTAAGCTAGATTTGATTCCACACATCAGAAAAAAAAATATAGGATTCTCTCATTTTAAGCACATCTTCAGACGTAAGATGTTTCTTTCTCCTAGTGCCTTAGAGGTACTGATACTTTTATTTTGATTAGAATAGTTTATTGTAATGTCCTGCTCTCTGGTTTTAACCTACATTTACTGCAGAACTGGGTGGTATGTGTTCAGATGTGGACCACAGGACAGAAACATATCACACCAGGTTTAAAATGGCTGCATCATCTTCGCGTGTTTCAGGATTGATCTGTTTCTGTGTTTTCCCCTGTTGAAGAGATAAAAAAGAATGAATGTAATGGATGAATATAAACATGTACATCTGATTACATCGGAATGAAAATTAGGTGTGTAAACCTGATTTCTCACATTACGATTATGGCTGATTTCTGATAAAGGATATCAAATGTCATGATGACCAGAAATATTACTCCAGAAATCAGGTTATGCTCACATCTTTGGTCACCATGGAAACGACCTTACTGGTTTCAGAGGAGCATAGTGATAAGTTATATTTACTCCATTACATTTTCTTGAGAAAGAATGCATAATGGTAGTTTCACTGCACCCTAATTTTACTTGAGTAAATTTGTGAAGATGTAATGTCACGTTTCAGTAAAAATCAACAATATTATATATAATACAATATAACTCACATCACATCCAGTCTGTTAGCATATTTTATTGACCCTGCAATAAATACATCTAATTTCACACATTAATTTTACCAAACCATTAAATAAATAATTTATTTCTGTATATTTAAAATTTATCCCAGAATATATTTAATAAGAAGAAATTAATTGAGACCAATAGCTGCAGACTTGCAGGTTTATTTTATGATCAGTAGTTTATAAATTTATTACAGATGAAGGAATTTCTAGCAGATAAACACAGTCAGAGTTGGATGTAGTCAGCCCGTCAAGCTTGGTTCTGACCCGGTCATGATGTGTTGCTGCGTAGTCCATCCTGGTTTAGTGGAAACGGAACACACTGCAGCTTTAAGACGTGTAATAAGTATGTGTGCAGATAACAGATCAGAGGAAGAAGAAACTCTGCATTAAAAAGTTGTAAAACATCAGAACCGCCATGGACCTCGTCATGAAGTGGGGGTGGGCTCTAACTGCAGTCTGCTGCCACATTGTGGAGTCATCAGCGGTCCGATAGGATCAGCCTCCTGACAGCTGATTTATGAGGAACAGAGGATGTGGCACTGTTTGCCTGCAGACAGCAGCAGGCATCTGGCGGGAACCCCAATCAGGAACCCTAATCAGGAACCCAGATCATCCGGGGCGGCCAGGACAGCTGGGGTCAACATCATCTGAAGATATTTATCTGCTGATGTCCTGATACGTCCTGTCTGATTGATAGTTGTGGAGTGGCGGGTCTAACGGTGGACCACTGTCACAGACAAACACATTAAAGGTCAGCATGTGACATAACCAGCATTGACTTTCCGTTAGTCTGAAAATGTCATATTGGCTTCTTTTTTATTTTGTTAAGAAAACACAAAACCAAAACAATCTCACTGAGACATTGTTTTAAAAAAACTTTGCAACCAAGATGTTGAAACAAAAATCTTTCAATTCTTGTAAATAACTATAAATGAAGACATACTGCATTGTTTTATTACTAGATTACAACTGCAGATACAACTTCAGCTTCTGAAATTTTGGGACATGATGTTGAATATAAAAAACAAATTCAGTGATTCATAAATCTCATTAAGTTGCATTTTAGTTGCAGTGGAAGATTATAAAACAGACACATTTTATTAGCTGATGCAAAATACCATCCTGGCCTGAGTGGAGTCTGGTTAGACTGTCAGAAGACAGGAAACAAATATCTATCCTTGCTGTGGAAATCAGTTACACAGTTTGTGTTACATGTGCAGCTTTGAGCCAATAAAACTTGAGCCTTGTTCATGAACGTGAAGCTGCTGGTTTTTTGCATAAAGTATTGGATCTGAAAAAAGTGCATGGAGTCGGCTGCTAGGTTTGACCTTTGGATAAGAGTTCTCAGTGCTCATTATTTCATCCACTGTCTTTTCTTCTTCTGTTTTGCTGTTTGAAATTCCCTCACCTCACACCCACCTCGCCAAGTTCAAAATTTCATATTCCTATGCTGTACCTGCACAGTGTCAGCATAGCTGATGGAGGGAATTAGTCCTGACCTTTGAGGAAGAGGAGTGGAAGGCCTGTCATTAGCAGAGGTAGCAGGAAGACATTACCCTCCCTCAGCGACCTACACCTATACTGTTCAGATAAGAGAAGAAGAATCACCACTCTGTCCCTGGAAGCCATGGCAGGAAGAGGAATGTTGTTTGACCTGCAGCGGTTTTCTCCTTAACACGTTATTTTCTCCTCACTGTTTAAGCAGACAGTCAGAAGCTGAAGTTTAATGTTTCTGAGTCACATTTAGGATTTTTTTAAACATCAGTAAGTGGTTTGTATCTGTGTGGAGTTAAACATAATGATGAGCCACATTTCAGGTTTAAAAGTCTTTAATCTGTCATTTCTTACAAGAACTAGCAGAAGAGATCATATTTCTCCAGTTTTAGCATCTCTTCATTGGCTCCCTGTTAAATTTAGG
>JBAMHX010000014.1:28099229-28111991 GCA_037177515.1 Pseudomugil tenellus
ACATTTCCAAGTGGTAGCATATAGAGTATGAACAAAATTGGTCCAAGAACTGAGCCTTGTGGCACTCCATAGTTAACGTTACTGTACTGTGAAGACTGTTCATTGACGTTGACAAACTGGTATCTATCAGTTAAATAGGATTTAAACGGTTTTTCAATACAGAGATTTGAAATTCCTTTTTTTTAATTCATGTTTTCTTTCTGTTTATGAGTCCAAAGATTTTTGACCAAATAATACCATGGATCTTATGAATGATTTACAAGATGACCTTTTTATGAGCTATAATACACAAACAATTCCAGGGCAGGATTACTCCCAAAAACCCTTTTAGGCTCTGAAGGGTATTAATTTTCAAATATAATCAAAATAGTAAAAAATGGTTACAATACACAAAATATGTTAAATTCATATTTAAATGTGTTTTCTTCCCTTTGTTTTTATTTGAATATCAGCCTGCTTCTTAGACAGGTTTATGCACACGAGTTCTCCCAGTAATTAACCCTTGTACAGTAAGTAGTTATCATGCTTCCTTTCTATGCTGTAGCTTTATTTATTTACTACTGTGTATTTAGGTCGGTCATGTTGGTGGTACTTTGAGAGCTCGCTATTTTCTCAGATGGTACGCACTGTAAAAAGTTTGAGAACCACTGGCTTAACTCATTTCGCTCTATCTTTCAACCATTTTATTCAAATTCAAACAATTTAATTTAAACATTTCAAACTTTAAATGATTTCAGCTTCACAATGATTTCAAATAACGGTTAAATAAGCAGGTTTCAACCCCTTTCACCTCTATTATGCTCATTTTAGTTTAACGTTCCAGCATTTTCACCAGCTTTGAACATCAGTTTCTGCTTTTTATCTTTTCAGATATTCACTTTCATGATTATTCAAGCTTTCCTTAGCATTACAGTTCAACCTATTCAGCATGACAGCATTTACACTGCTGTTCTGGAAGAACAGCAAATCTTCTAGTTAATAAGAATATCTACATTGCATTCCAAAATTCCCCTCTTTTGCTTTTTTCCCTGCTGAGCTGTCATGGAAATCAGATCGATTAATATTTAGCCTATCAGGGGCATTCAGCTGCCCTTTTATAGCTAACATTATGCATGACTCCTAACGTGTGCCAAATTTAGTGTCAAACCTGACTTAAAAACTGAAGCAAGCGTGTGACATGCTTGCACACTGTTTCATAAATTGGAAAGCAAGTGTGCCCAAATAATGCACATTTTCCTTTCCATATGCCACCTTTATTCATCTTTATATGGAAATTTTTATACATGAGGCTCCTGGACTGCAGGCAAACCAGTTCTCCTGTTCCACCATGCTGGTGTGATGGATGCAGGATGTGGTTCAGCATTGTCCTGCTGAAATCTGCAAGGTCTTCCCTGAAAGAGAAATTGTCTGGATGGGAGCAGATGTTCTAAAACCTTCATGTACTTTTCAGCCTTGATGATATCATCAGAGATGCTGTTTTTCTACTGTCCACCGATAGAAAGCATCATCTATTCTTCCACAAAGAATTTCACATTTTTATACAGTTTTTCCACTTTGCCTCAGACCATTTTAAATGAGCTCTGGCCCAGGAAGGTTGATGGTGTTTCTAGATTCTGTTTAAATCTGGCTTCTTCTTTGTATGATGGAGCGTAAACTGTGTTCACACACAGTGATTTCTGGAAGTCTTCCTGAGTCTATGCAGTGATTTCATGTCTGCTTTTAATGCAGGAAATCATCAGCATCCAGCCTTGTCCCATGCATACAGAGATTCTTCCAGTTGCATCTCATTCGTGCCAGATACTTTTCCAGCCTTTGTTGGTCCTTTACCAGGTGTTTCCACCTGTTTCTGCCAGACTCAGAATCAGCTAAGATTTTCCATCAAACATTGGAATGTCTCAGTATTTCGTTTGTAAAAATT
This sequence comes from Pseudomugil tenellus, assembly GCA_037177515.1. Classification (NCBI taxonomy): domain Eukaryota; kingdom Metazoa; phylum Chordata; class Actinopteri; order Atheriniformes; family Pseudomugilidae; genus Pseudomugil; species Pseudomugil tenellus. The sequence goes on from JBAMHX010000014.1 coordinate 28,101,148, forward strand.
CCTACTGTCTACTAATTTAAACAGTTGTTATGGTTCTTATTGTAAGACAGAGTAGTTTGTTTACCTGCTTGATATGTTTCGACTACCGTCCTGTAGTCATCCTCAGATGTTCCTGTGACTGTCTTATAGCTATGTAGTTTTCTCAGACAGTAGGAAGCACTTATGCCCCCTACTGTCTGATGCTGTCCAGGACAGCGTTCCAGGTGTGGGAAAGGGTGGATGCTCCTTCATCCCGGTTCATGGTCCTTGGTGCCCGCTTTCTGATCTCGATGGCCTCTCTGATCCAACGGTTGTATATGTTACTCTCAGCATGGATGACCCAGTGTATCATTATTCCAGTCCATGATGTGGCATACATACGATCTGATACCCAGTATCCCGATAGACCCGACTGCATTGAGCCGACCCAAGGTGTGTCGATCTGACCCAAAGGGGTCAATCTGAACCCCAGTCTCCTGACTGGCTGAATCAAATTGATATGCGTGGGTCAATCTGACCCCCTTGTTCTGACAGAGTGACTTACTGACTTGGTTAAACTGAACCAGACTGGGTCAATCCGACCCCCCAGTCTCCTGACTAACTGGGTCAGTCTAAACCCAATTGGGTCAGTCTAGCCCCGGTCTCCTGACTGGCTGGGTCAAGCTGACCCAGATTGGTCAATCTGATCTGACTGGGCCAATTTGACCCTAGCGTCCTGACTGACCTGACTGGATCAAACTGACCCGACGAATCTGACCCTAGTCTCCTGACTGGCTGGGTTAACTGACCCGGTGTCCTGACTGATTGACTGACTGGGTCAAACCCACCTAAGTGGGTTAAGGTGGAAAAGCATTAACCTCAGAAAAACTGGGAAGAGATTTCTTTTTTTTTATTTAAAGTCTGTAGAATATTTTGTTATCCTGTATTGTTGTTTTTACACATATGTAAATACCGGTAATTTGTAACTGTATGAGGGGTAAGAACCAAAAAGTTTTACTTCATCCTACTCCTCTTGAGCACTCTGTAAGAGTATTTAATATGACTGCTCAGATAAAGAATGAAAAAAAGAAAGAAGGAACTAAAACAATATTCAGAGCATAAGAACTTAATGAAAATATTAATTTACAATCTACTTAATAGATGCCATACATTAAGTGTCGGCAATCCAGTGGAGAGTTATATTTTTAAAAAGGACAGGTATTATCATATTTTTCCTTCATCACTTCAATTCATTATAATTTATTCATCCCCAGAGGGAAATTTACCATTCCAGTACAGCTCAAAAGCAAGATTACAACACACGACAGACATACAGATATACAGGCATGTACAGGTAATGGGTGAACTGAGGTGCTGCCAGTCTGAGCAGGGCTCCATTGCAGAGTATGGAGAAATAACATGAGGTACATCTGGGGAGAGAAAAAAGCTAATAATTTTTTTTTAGCATATCGACGTGCAAATGCAGATTAGGATATGTTGAAAAATCACCTCAACATTAAAGTACATATAAGAACAATTCATGTGATACATATAGGAGAGGGGTAGTGTGAGCAGCCAGAGCTCAGCCCTTATGCACCATGTCCAAATCGAAAACACTCACTAGGAAGGTCTGGAGCAGAGAGTCAATACAGGGGGAATGCCTGTGTAGCTTATGACATGAGTGTGCACGTGCATGGATGGTCAGATGTATGGTTCGCAGTCTGGTGCACAGTTCACCGTCCGTTTGTCACTATGAGAACAGCGCGCCCGTAAGAAGGGCCAGCCTGGACACACATCATATTGAAGTAGGGGAAAGGTCAGGTCAGAACAGTTTTCGAGCTTGCCTCCATGGGAAAAACTTTCCAGACCATTTGCTGAGGGCCAGATTAGATAAGGCCACGTTTTAGTTACAGGACAGTTGTTTTGCAACCTTTAGTTTTGCAGCTGGGTTCCTGGAGCCAAACAGCCGAATGAGATGCTTAATTTCCACCACCATCCTTATGACCCATCACTCGCTCAAAACGGTTTGGAAAAAACCCAAATGAGTCCCAGTATCTCAAGCAACATACCACCCTGTGCATAAATGATATCCAGCTGCCTCCCTGCTCATCAATAGGTAGAGTCAGACTTTTCAAGAAGTAAGAGATGCCTTCAAGGTCATTTTACGCAGCAGCTTTAGGATCAAGTGTGTTACCTTGGAGTGCTGACAGACTTAGATCTGACTTTCAGCAGCCACATCAAAGCTGTGACTCAGAAACAGAATTAAAAGTTTAGTCTCCCAGAAAGACCAGCAGAAAATCATCCATGCTGCTTTCATCTCCAGTAGACTGGATTACTGTAATGGTCAAAACATCTGCAGCTCATCCAGATGCTGCTGCTGGAGCTTTAACTGGGACTAAGAGATCTGAACACATTGCACTGGTTTTCAGTCAGTCACAGGATGGATAAAACCCTGATGATTGTTTATAAATCCCAAAACGGTTTAGGACCAGAATACATCTATGACATGTTCAGAGAATATAAACCAATTTAGAGCTCTTAGATCCAAAGACTCAGGTCAACTAGTCCAGACCAGAGTTCAACTAAACATGGAGAAGCAGCATTTAGCTGTTATGCTGCAAACAAGTGGAACAAACTGTCTGTAGAGGTAAAACTTTCACCAAATGTAGAAACTTTTAAATCCAGGTTAAAGAACATTTCTTTCCTCATGCACTTACGAATTAAATATGCATGCTTGTATCTGATCTTGCTTTTGATCATTTTAATATCATTTATGATTTTCTTTGGATTTTTGCTCTATTTTTAATTTTTCTTTGCGACATCTGTAATGCTTTTGATGTTTTTATGTGAAACCCTTTGAATTGTCTTGTACATGAAAGGTGGTATACAAACAAACATGCCTTGCCTTCCTTTGGTCATATGACCAAGGTGTTAAGATATTCAAGGCATGGGATATGTTGCACTGCACTGAGCCATGGCATCCACCTCCTTCCTAGAGTGCCTCCCCCTCACAATGAGCCCCACATCCTTTCCCCAACAACAGGAATCTCAACAAGGAGCACAGCTCCATTAGTATGTCATGCAATGTTTAAAGCAGCAATTCGTTTAACTTTTTAACAGTTTTTTTTTTATGTTACTGATATGTCGGATATAACGTCACACAAATTGTTCAATAAAGTTCTAATTTCTATCAATTCATCAATTGTTTATTTGTTTTGCAGAACAGTATTTATCATCATCCTCCATATCCAGGCCAGTCACAATGATTCCTTTCATTTGTCATACCACTGACTATCAAACAGCATTTTTTAGACTCTCCACCTCACTAACCCACACATCAATGTCTGCTTTGGTGAAATTGTATTATTTTTCTCTTTTTTCATGTCCATCCATTTATTATTATTATCATTATTATTATTATTTATTATTATTCATTATAACCCATTTATTCCAATGAAGGGTTGTGGGTAGCTGGAGCTTATCCCAGCAAACATTGGGTCAGAGGTCATTAGTATATCCTGGACAGGTGTTTTTTTTCATGTTTGTCATCGTAAACCATGAAACAACATCGATCAGTTGCACATTTAATTACACAGTGCTGTGCATCAGTCAATATTGAGAAAAGAAAGTAAGGTATGCAAAAACACATGCACTTGAAAATTTACAAAAGGAAAGTTGCTTGGAGGAGTACATGGTTTCTATAAATTGGGATTTTTATTGGCATATGCCATTTCCAGCTTTTAGGCATACGTACACCTTTAATAAATTCTAATCATTGTTTTATCAATGAAATCCCAGGTAAGTTTTTTTCTTGTGTGGCAGATCTACACTGAGTCACATTTCACAATATCTTCCAAATTAATCATTTACTCTTGCAGATCTTACGTGCATAATTACACAAAATTGGCCCCACAAAAATGGTGGACACTCCATTTCTTGTATTTCCTTCAATTAGTCTATAAGTACCAGTCTGGTATTGCAAATTAGGTGATGATATCATTTGGCTACTTCTAGCAAATTTTAGGACAGCCAATACCTACTTTTCTTACTTTAGATTTGGCAACAATGCTCCAGACAGTCTGCTCTAATTGGTACAGGCAAAGATGAAAGCTGGTAAATTTAACAGAAAGAAACAGCTGATAATTCTGTTCAGTCCTTTTATTGTAATCACAGTCCAGTAATGAAACAGCTGTCCTAATCAGCAGCAACAACGGGCTAAAAAAAAAAAAAAAAAAAGCACGTAATTTCTGCCTCCAGTTATAAAAAAGGCTCTCCTCCAGTAGCTTTCCATCTGTGGATGGATGCAAGCTTTCTGGTGGGTCTAGGTGATCTGTGGGAACCAGGGACAGCAGCTTCCAGGAGCTATTTAGACTTTTGAGAATCTAGTTTCATCCATCAGCCACCCACTCCAGGAGAATAATGGTAAACTCACCATGAGCAGCAGACAGTCCATAGTCTCTCTCTCTCTTTCCTCCCCCCGAGGCAGCCATACTCCATGACAAATTTCCCAGCCCTGTCTCATTTTGAATGGCTCTTCTGAATAGAGATATGACACATCTGAGAAACAGCAGCAATACTTTATGAATGATTCAAGGGACCAAGCATTTCAATTAACTATGAGGAAGCAAGGGAACCGGGACATAGTCACAATATTTCAATCCGGGGCATATTTCAACAAATGGCATTCATCGGGAGGTCAGCAACAAAGTGAGGAGGAACAAAAAATGCTTCTGTATAGGAAAAACTAAATGGAAAGACCTTTTATATGCTGGGTGGATGAGAATTCCTTCTTCACTTTAGCTATAATTTCAAAGGAAGGTTTAAGTCATCTGGCCTCATTTGGAAATAACCAAATGCTTTCTGTGGCCCCATTTGATTTAATCTTATATCTCTGCTGTAGGTGCTCTTGCATACCAAGAGAGACTTTCCTGCTCTTAAAATCTAGTTTCTGGGTAAACCAGTCTCATGGATCACTGTATACGAGTAAAAATTAAAGTTCGTAAGCGAAGAGTTGATGAGTTTCAAAAGGAAACTTCCCGACATGTGGCAGACACAAAACTCTTATACACCACGGCCAGAACTAAGCTTATCTGCAGCTTTTTAATCTAATGACTCTCTTCAACCACCAAAATTCAATTAATCACAAAACAGGGGAAGAAAATTATGAAAAACAACATGAAGCATTAACAGAATGAAAACTAACCAATCAATCTGGTTTTACTGAAGACTAGAGTACATGCACCTTCAAACACCACAGGAGTATCAAGCTGATGTGGGGAAGGAAACTCAAGGTCAAGCTCAATGACGCAGGAGGTAGGCAAAGGAATACAGCAGTGTTCCTCAATCCAGGTATCTCATTTATAGAGTTGGTGTATGTACAAAAAACAGCATGCATCAATTATAATCGACATTTGGGATGTATATATATATATACAAAAAAAGACTAAGAAGAATGCCACTAACTCCATGTCTTGTTGATTAGTTGGCTTAGGGGGTTCAGGCCTATACACAACAGTAGCGGCAACAAGGCATCTCCTTGATATATGCCACATTTGATGGAAACTTTTGCAATTGGCTTTAAGTCGGCCTCCAGGGCGGTGTGCCACAGCCTCATTGAGTTTGCAGCGAAGGTCCTCAGACTGCTGTTGATTTTGTACGGCTTCAGACATTCCAGGATCCATGTGTGTGGCATTGAGTCATAGGCTTTCTGGTAGTCAATTCAGGTAGTGCACAGGTTTTTCTGTCTGGTTTTGTAGTCTCAGGTGACAGTTCTGTCAACCAGCAGCTGGTGTTTGGCTCCTCCGGTTCCCTTGTCAATGTGTGTCCAACACGTATTGAGCCATGTGCCCACTTACCTTAGTCGCTATGATGCCTGACAGGAGCTTCGATGTTGTGGAGAGGCAGGTTATTGGCCGATAGTTGGATGGGACTGATCCCTTCTGGGGATCTTTCAGTACTGGGACTGTCGGTCCCTTAGTCAGCCATTCAGGGTGAACCAGCACCATCCCTCAAGAGTTGGTTCATTTACATTGCCAGGCATTCATGGAGTGAAGTCAGTTTCTTTAGCCAGTAGGCATGGATCATATCAGGGCCTGGTGCTGACCAGTTCTTCATATCCAAGAGTCTATGCTGAATATCTGTCACCGTGATGGTAACTGGACCTTGTTTGGGGAGTGAGCTGTGGTCCGCTCTGAGGTCTTTTAACCACTGCACTTTTATGTGATGCCTCCTTCTGCCGTATGCCTTTCCAGTATTGCTCTGTCTCCAGCCTTGGTGGACTAGCTTGCGAAGTATTACCCTGTGACTGGGAGTACACTTTAGCTAGGTTAGTTGAGAACAGCCAGTTTATTCTTCTGGCCTCAACTACTCTTGTGTATCTCTTCAGTCGTGCAGCCGATGCTCAGAGTCTTTGTTTGGCAGTTTCCAGAGCTTCAGGTATGGACATCTGGCTGTATCTCCCTGGCGTCCCTTTCCTGGTTGTGCCCTTCTGGAGTTCTGTCAGAAGACTAACTTCTTTCCGAGTTGCCTTGATCCTGGTTTCTAGCATCCTCTTCCAAGGTGAACTCCTTCTTGCCCTTGATGTTATGTCGGCCAAGCTTCACAGAACCACTGTTGCTGTATTGTATATCAGCTCATTGGTGGTGGTGGTCGCAGTAGAGGTTGTACTTATTGATGCATTCACATCAGCTAGAAGGCTTTCTGGTGGTACATCACAAATTAATAATAATAATAATAACTCACTTCCTCCCCGACTCAGAAACATCAATTCACTCCCCCAATTCAAGTCACAGCTCAAAACTCATCTGTTTAAAACTGCCTACTCCATCTAGGGCCTATTGTTTTAACTTTTATCACGTACTTTTTTAGTGTTACTCTAAAAAAGTACTCTTTCTCTCTCTCTCTCTCTCTCTCTCTCTATATATATATATATATATATATGTATTTTACTGTGTGTATTGAATTGTGCGTATACGTGTAGTTTATTGTATTTTATTGTGTATTTTCTACGTCATCCTGGAGTGCCCAGAAAGGCGCCTCCAAATAAAATGTATTATTATTATATCACTAATTTTTGCTAGTAGGTGTCAGGGGTGGCATTCTCTCATCTTAGCTATGATGCTGTCTCTCAGGTTCATTATTCCATCAACTATCTCTATCTATAGGGCTTTGTATCCAATGTCTATGGGGGAGATGTGTTAGGTTTAAGGTAGGCAGAGTCTAAGAGGGATTCCAAGCACAGACTTAACTCCAACTGCTGATAATATAAATGACAGCTTTATTGATGTGATGATGAAGATATGAGATGAAGAGTTCCAGGCCGGCAAGTGGGTAGGCTGACAGGCAGGCAGGCTCCAGGGTTCAACAACTGGTCTGGGAAACCTCTCTCAAATCAAGAAACTGCACAGAGAAGCAGTGTTAACAGAGATACTTCTAAACAGAGAATATTAATACTAGAAACCAAGATACCTGGTAAGTAACTGGCACGATCCGGCGACAGTAGAGAAATGAGCAGTAGCTTATATGTTGTAGGAGATGAAGATGTGGTACACCGAAGAGCCGCCTCCAGATCCTGGTTGGTCCTTTCAGTCTGGCCATTGGTCTGGGGATGAAAACCAGAGGAGAGACTCACAGATGCCCCCAACCCAGTACAGAAGGCTTGCCATACCTGGGAGATGAACTGCGGACCCCGATCTGAAACAAAGTCCAGAGGTATCCCGTGGAGGCGCACCACATGCGTCATGACCAGATCTGCGGCCTCTCTAGTAGATGGTAGTTTCAGAAGAGCCATGAAATGGGGAGCCTTGGAGAACCAGTCCATGATGGTAAGAATGACCGTGTTCCCCTCAGAAGGTGGCAAACCCATCACGAAGTCCAAGGCTACATGGGACCAAAGTCTCCCAGGTACCGGAAGAGGTTGAAGGAATCCAGCAGGGGGTGAATGAGAGCTCTTCCCTCGAGCGTAGACTGTGCATGATTGCACAAATTCCTTGGTCTGAGCATTCAACGAGGGCCACCAAAAGTGTCACTTACCCAGGCTGTGAGTGTGACTAATCTCAGGGTGGCAGGCGAACTTGGAAGCATGGACCCATTGCAGTACCCAGGTGCGAACCGAGTCAGGGACAAACGTACGACCTGGGGGTCCCCCACCCCGGTCAGGCTGACATTGTTGGGCCTCCCGAATAGCAGACTCAAGATTTTTGTGGTCAGTCCAGACAACAAAAGGTTGAGAAGCCCCCTCCAACCTATGCCGCCACTCCTCCAAAGCAAGCTTGACCCCCTATTCCCAATGTCATATTTGACCTCTGCTGCAGATAAGTGGCGGGAAAAGAAGGCACAGGGGTGGAGCTTACATCCAAACTCGAGCTCTGAGAGAAAACGGCCCCAACACCCATATCAGAGGCACTCACTTCCACCATGAACTGGAGCTTGGGGTCAGGCTGCACCAAGACCGGAGCCTGGGTGAACAGAGTCTTCAGTCGACTAAAAGCGTGTTCAGCTTCCCAGTTCCAGGAGAAAACACAGGAGGAAGATGTAAGTGCGGTTAAAGGCGCTGCAACTTGACTGAAGTTGTGGATGAAACGATGATAGACATTAGCAAACCCAAAGAAGCGTTGCAGTTGTTCCCTTTCAATGGGTGGGGGCCAATCCACCACTGCTGTTATCTTCCATGGGTCCTCCTGGCATTCTTCCTCCTTGAGAAGGAAGCCAAGAAAACTGACCTGGGATACGTGAAAGTCACACTTTTCCTTCTTTACAAACAACCGGTTCTCCAGTAGTCTCTGCAGCACCAGTCGGACGTGATGTTGGTGATTGGCCAGATTCTTGGAATAGACGAGGATGTCGTCTAGATAGACAAAAACAAACTGATTTAGGAAATCCCGTAAGACATCATTGATCATGGCCTGGAAAACAGCGGGGGCATTCGTCAGTCCAAATGGCATCACCAGATACTCGAAATGGCCTAGGGGAGTGTTAAATGCGGTCTTTCACTCATCGCCCTCTCGAATCCGTACCAGGTGATATGCGTTCCAAAGATCCAGTTTTGGGAAAATGGTGGCACCATGAAGAGGAGTTAAAGCCGAGTCCAACAGAGGTAAGGTATACTTATTCCTAATGGTGATCATATTGAGACCACAGTAGACAATACAGGGTCTTAAAGACGAATCTTTCTTTTTAACAAAGAAAAAAACAGCTCCTGCCGGAGACCTGGAGGCGCGAATTATCCCGGCAGCACACAAGTTCTTGATGTACTTCTCCATGGCTTCCTGTTCAGGTCTGGACAAATTGTAAAATCGTCCAGAGGGTAGGGGAACATCAGAAATAATATCAATGGCACAGTAATAGGGACCTAGAGGTGGCAGAGACAGTGCCTTGTCTTTATTGAAAACCTTGGCAATGTCTGTGGAGAAAGATACGGGTTTGATTTGAAAAAAAAACTCAAATATATATATTTCAAACCTTAATGAGACTAAGCATGAGGTAAGAATATTTGGGCCCAGTGTTGGTGCCTGCTCCTTGTCAGACCTGGGCCCTCTCAGTCAGTACAGCAAATCCATAGCCACTAACCTGGGCATAATTATGGATTCAGATTTCAAACTTGATAGACAAGTTAATGCGGTTCTGAAAAGTAGTTTTCATCAACTTCGTATTTTAGTTAAATGTAATGAAACTATGGCTATGATGGGGCATGAGCCGCTGGTCTGCTATTGGTAACCACTAGAAGCCATGACTGAATTTATTATTTAGAGGGTTTCCTATTAATAAATACACAGGTAGGTTTGGCTAAACAAATACAGAAACAGGGGATTGGCAAAATATAACATTTAGTTTTCATGCACAGTATTATAAGATTAAATTTTTCTACATTAAAAGTTAACTTCTAAAAAGACAAACATTTAGCTCATTAAATGGGGTTAGGAACAAAACACAGTAATCTCAAGCTAATCAAAGACAGACGCATTGAATAAAGAAAATAAACCCAAACATTTATCTCTTGTTATAGGATATTTCTGATCTTACTTTATTAATGTGTTATTCATTTCAATTGGCCTTGTTTATAGCTTTTTAGATGACCGTTATTCCTGTCAAGGACGAGGACACTGGGTTCTTTAGATTGAGAAGAATATAAATTTAATAATGAAGAATAGAAGAAGTTGAACATACACTATACATTAAAACATGAAGGGACAAAACATTACGTCATACAGACATGATACAAGGCTATAACCCTGGGAGAATCGATGAAAGTCGCGAATGAGGTAAGAGTACAAGATCCGAGAAGCCGGAACCCAGGACCTCTCCTCAGGTCCATATCCTTGCCAGTTCACAAGATACTGCAGGCCCCGGCGCCAGACATCCAGGAGACGACGAACAGTGTAGGCTGGTCCTCCGTAGATCATCCTGGGCGGAGAAGGAGGAACCGCCGGGGGCTGGAGAGGAGTGGTGGAGACCGGCTTGACTTGCGACACATGGAAAACAGGATGAACCCGTAGAGAGCGAGGCAGGCGAAGTTTAACTTTTATTGGATTGACGACCCTGATAATCTCAAAAGGTCCAATGAATGGAGGGGTCAGCTTCCTGGACTCAGTCCGTAATCTGATGTTTGCTGTGGACAGGTAAACAGACTGACATGGGGCGAACGCAGGAGCAGGTCTTCGGTGCCGGTCCGCCAGTCTCTTATTTGCGTCAGTAGAGTGCAGGAGGGCCGCACGGGCTTCTCGCAAAACTTGTCGGCATCGCCGCAACTGGTGCTTCACAGATGGAACTGACACCTCCTTTTCTTCAGAGGGGAACAGGGGAGGTTGGTAACCAAGGGAGCACTCGAACGGAGACATACCGGACGCCGAGGAGGTGAGGGTGTTGTGGGCATATTCCACCCAGGGTAG
>JBAMHX010000014.1:28183149-28194718 GCA_037177515.1 Pseudomugil tenellus
GGACTTGACACCAGGAGATGTGGAGGGAGATGAGGTTGTGTTCAGGTCCTTGACTGAGCTGCAGGGTGACAGAGTGGTGGTGTGACAGGAAAGCTGTAGCCTCATGGAGCTAGCATGTAGCTAATTTGAGCTAGCATGCAGCTCATTTTAGCTAGCATGCAGCTCATCTCAGCTAGCATAGAGCTCATTTAAGCTATCATGTAGCTCATTTCTGCTAGCGTTTAGCTCATTTCAGCTAGCATGTAGCTCATTTCAGCTAGCATGCAGCTCATTTCAGCTAGCATGGAGCTCATTTAAGCTATCATGTAGCTCATTTCAGCTAGCGTTTAGCTCATTTCAGCTAGCATGTAGCTCATTTCAGCTAGCATTTAGCTCATTTCAGCTAGCATATAGCTAATTTCAGCTAGCATGTAGCTCATTTCAGCTAGCATGTAGCTCTTTTCAGCTAGCATGCAGCTCATTTCAGCTAGCATGTAGCCCATTTCACCTAGCATGTAGCTCTTTTCAGCTAGCATGTAGCTCATTTCAGCTAGCATGTAGCTCATTTCAGCTAGCAGTTCCATATCTGTTGTGCAGATCTTCTCTTTAACAGTAACATCTCCAGGATGGAACCAACGCTGGTTCACCAGTACTGCGACTCCTCCTCCCTTTAGCTTTCCGCTGAGTTGTTTATTGCGGTCTACATGGACCGTCTTGATGCTGCGTACAGACGCATTACAGTCTGGGATATGTTCAGTTAGCACCTGGAGCTCGACAGTTTTGTTAGCTAGATAGCTAACATCACAACAGTTGTAAGAAACTGTTTATCTCTCCGCCTCACCCTGTCCTGCATCCTCTTCTCTTTCTTTTCAACCCCATTGAGATTAGAAGTGTTATTTGACTGATAATCTTAAAATTGAAGAGCATTATCAGTTGATCTTGGTAGTAAATATGTCTCGTTGCCATGGAGACTCATCATAACAAGTCTTAAAAAAGCAGAAAAAATATGCAGAAAATCTCCCGTATAGCACAGCTTCTTACCAGCGTGAAAAGTGTTCTTGGAAAACCCAAATTAACAGCTTATGTCTTAAAAAAAGATGCCTTTATTACAAAAACACAACAGTTAAGACAGCGCTGCTACAGTTTGCAACCGCAGAGCAGCGCATTGCAGAATGTGAACCAAATCCAAACCAAACAGGTTACTTGCATCTGTCTTTATGGGGATGCAGCTTAAGGAAATAGCAAATCAGTTTGTGGTGTTGATGATCGTGAGATAAATCTGAAGTCACCGCGAATGATACATTTAGCTGTTTATGAGATAAGAGGGGGACTTGTTTTACACCCCGTTGCAGACGCAGCATATTGTGTATGCATAGACCACACCAAAAATAATTTTCACGGTGTTCCTGTTTCAATGCGCCTGGATTAAATTCTGCACAATGATTTGACTCAGGTGTGTTGGAGCAGGGATACATGGAAATCTGCAGGATTATGGACATTCCTGGTCTATGCAAAATCCCTCAAACTGCAGTTCCCCCGTCATCCACTCGGGGCTCCAAAACAGAGCAAATCCCCATAGACTCTGTTTAAAGACCAACTTTACAGCAGAAATAAAATTATTTACAGCCTGGTATGAAAACATTTTCGCTTTAATAGGTCAAGTTTTCCTTCATGGCAACTGTAAGAGGGGTACTTTTTTATAATTCATCCATTTACATGTTATTTATTCTCAGTCAGAGTGAGCTCTGAGCTTCACACAACTCTGAGTTTAATAGATGTCAGTCATCCACCCCCCCTCACAGCCTCCATCTCAGCTCCTTTTGGTACATTTTGGGAGCGACGACTCGTGTGATGCTGCCAAGATGGCGACAGAAAGAACCGCCCAGCGAGCTTAAGTTGTCTCTTCAGAAAGCTGCTGGGAGGCTCCGCCCATCTTTTATATACAGTGTATGTTCAGGAACCAGGTCTTAAAATGGCATCAAAATACAAACAAAAAAGGTGAACTGAAGACAAATTGAAAGTTAGAGTCAGTGTAACCTTTCCTTGGATTACTTCACTCATTCCTACGATCATTATTTTGATCTACTGTGATTAGTTGTAACATCTAGTCATCCTGACATCCATAGCATCAGAGACAAGAAAAACCCGGATCTATATCTCCGACTGAGTTGTACTGATCCAAACTGGACCTTTGACTCCTTACTGAACGTTTTGTGATGTGTTTTTACCAGAAACAGGCCTAAAGGTCCGATCTGCTCTTTGTTTCAGAGAAGCATTTGTGTTTGACAGCAGTTGTGCTGAGAAGAAGCCTAAACTCTCCCAGTCTGACACCAGCAGGTACAGATGGTTTACTACCGCGTTACTGGTGTGTGGAAGCCCATCTTACAGCTGGTTGTGTTGGCAGTGATGGCGGTCCCACAGAGGAAACGGGAAGCGACAAAGTCCTCGCCTTCACGGTGTCGCCGTCTAGGAAACTGGTGGCGATGACAGATGACAGTAAACGGCTGGTACTGTTGGAGCGTGAACCATCATGGCGCTGCATCAGCATCAGGTCCAAGTTCTCCTCAGTCCTACGGCCACAGCAGCTCCATGGCAGCACCTGGTAACAGAGGTGTGTGTGTTACAGGTGGGTGGCCAGGAGGTGCACATCGCTAACGTTCAGCCAGGCTGAGGATGAGCTGCTGGTGGCCGATAAATCTGGAGATGTGTACTCCTTCTCAGTAGACGAACCAGAGAGAGAAGGGGAGTTGAAGATGGGTCACCTGTCCATGCTGCTGGCCGTGGTACAGTCTACCTGCAGGCAACAAAACACCTGTATGAAGGTTGAAAGATAGTTTCTCATCCTGCGTCCGCTGTGTTTCAGGCCGTATCCCCTGACGACAAGTACATCATCACAGCCGACCGTGATGAGAAGATTAGAGTGAGCCACCGCAGATCTCCATATAACATCCAGTCCTTCTGCCTGGGACATCAGCAGTAAGTATCCCTGCTCTGTGTGTGTGTGTGTGTGTGTGTGTGTGTGTGAGAGAGACTTCCTGTTTAATCATCATCTAAACCCAAACATGATCAAATGTTCAAGTATACTTGTGGTTATGTGGCCTTGTGGAGAAGAAGAATCATTGAGTAGACAGTTGAGTGCTGCTTCGTAACACATGGATGGTTTAACTTACGCTACCAAACCACAGGTCCTATCTGGGACCCGGCTTCTGACGTCCCCGAACAGAGTGTGCCCTGTTCACCGCAGATCCTTCATGTTAACGGGAAAACGTGAACAATATTCACTTTCATGTTTTGCATTTCCATAGAGAGGATGGACTGATTCCATTTTCAGTTTGGCCACCAGGGGCGCTCAACCCTGAAAACGGTTTTGGCTATTTCTCTGAAACTACTCATCTAATTGACCTCAAATCGAGTGTGTGGGAATTCCCCACACACTACAATCTGTCCTGGTTTAACTGGTTTAGAGATCGGATGATTTGTCGTCCAAAATGGTGGATAAAAAAAGTCAGGGGACCCAGTTACGTCAGCTACACGTCCTCTTTACCCCTAGCCGTTGTATCCGACGGCAGAGTTTCTGGTTTCCAGGTGAAATCTCACTTATATATGGCAGACAGCCGCGTAGAGCAGACCCGTCCCGCAAACAGCTGGCGGCCATTTTACTGTTGCAAACCCACCTGATTCACACTCAGCACGTCTACATTTCTGTACTTCATAGATTTATTAAACAGTGATGTTTAAAATAAACTCGTCAATGCAAAGAGATGAATGTGTGGCTCAGTTTAATCTTCAATTCTGGTTCATGTCCTGGTTCTGGTGTTTGGACCTTACAGTTAAACTGACTGAGAACAGAAACACGGCTGATAAACTGGATCTTATTCTGCTGGAAGTTAAACCTGGTCCTATATGAGGTGATGAAGACGGTAAATGTCCTGTTTCCTGTCAGATTCGTCAGCGCGCTGCAGATCCCATCAGGACATCCTGAGTGGCTGCTGTCTGGATCCGGGGTGAGTGTTACCGTTACCTTCCTACCCAGAGCACCTGTCACTGGATAATCCACCAGCTGACACGTCTGCATATCAGATCTGCAACATTACAGTGAGTTTTTCCCTCTTTAAAGCATTTCCAGGATATTCCCAAAATTCTCAAACTATTGTAACGTTGGCAAAGCAAGGTCATTTCAAAGTGCTTTACAGAACTTTTTAAAACACTAAAACACACATATGATGTAAAATTAAAGGGGGAAAAGGAGAAGGAACAGTTAAAAATAATTAAAATAATCATCAGTTCCAGATTAAAGAAACATCAAAACTTAAATAATGTCAAATGAAAACTACAGAAATGCAGGTGAAGCACTGAGGTCCAATAAAACTAAAAAAGACATTTTTCCATCGCCTGTATGTAAACGTTTGTCATTAATGTCTTTGGTCAGAGCGTCTCAGCGTTGTGTGTTTAAAACCTGACTGGAAGACATCATAGCTGTTGTTTACCTGATTAAAAACATCTTTTTCAATTATCACACATATAAATGGCAGATTTGAGATCAGCCTGTAGTTGTTGTCTAGATTGTCCACTTTTAGTAGCTTCTCTGGGAAGACGCCTGAAGTTCAAGACAAGTTTACAATCTGTAGCAGATCTGACTTCATGGTCTGAGAAACCAGGAGGAGTTTAGCTCCCAGGTTATAGTGTTAATGGAATATAACCATGTCATGGTGTTTAAACTGGTTTTCAGGAGACAGTATATTTTTTAACCTGGTTTTGATGAACTAACTGCTTGTCTAATAGTCTGAATTTTGTTTGTGAAAAATTTGGCAAATTCGTTTTAGGCCTTGGTGGAATAAAGTTCAGATGCTACAAACACAGGAGGGTTTATTAACCTGTCGAACGTAGCGAACAAGGCCCGAGCGTTATGACAGTTTCTGCTAATAATATCAGAGAAATACGACTTTCTTGCATTCCTCAGTTGTAAATTATAGGAGTGTAGTTTCTCTTTATATATCTCTTAATGAACCTGTAGATTTGTTTTCTCCTTCTGCGCTCGGCTGTCCGTCTCTCTCTTTTTATTTTTCACCAGAGTGGAATTTCTCCATTGAGACAACCTTCACCTTAGTGGGAGCAATAGCATCCATAATATAGCATTGCTTCTAATCACAACCCTCTGATAGGGTAGGTGTTAACAAGAAGGCCTGGTTAAACCGTTACACGTTGTTTTGTAATTATCTCTGCTGAAACGTGTGTGTGAGCAGGAATCCTACTCTGGAAGAATAATAAACAGACAGTCCTACATCACACACAGAAACCTTGGAAATGTCCAAACCCGTTGAAATCAGCAGATCTAGAGTGTGTTATTTAGTGTGTGTTGGCTCTGTTATATGCTGAGTCAGCACAAAGTTGTCCAGAGTGTGACTCAGGTCTTTACTTCCTTTGTATTGAGGTTCATCAGCATGATTGTTAAAATCACCAGCAATAATTACACAGTAAGAACCAAAACACATCGTAGATTTGTTGTAAATATTTAGTAACATGACTGGATGAGATGTTCAGCTGCAGAATCACGTATTCAAAGA
Organism: Pseudomugil tenellus; assembly: GCA_037177515.1. Taxonomy (NCBI): domain Eukaryota; kingdom Metazoa; phylum Chordata; class Actinopteri; order Atheriniformes; family Pseudomugilidae; genus Pseudomugil; species Pseudomugil tenellus. The sequence continues at coordinate 28,188,693 of JBAMHX010000014.1, forward strand.
AGCAAAACATTGAAAAGATGACTGCTTCATTATAGAAGACAGCAACAATGAAAATACAAAGTCATGAAGAGATTCACAATCTATTTCACCTCATTCCTCCTGCAAACACATTTCCAGATCACTGAAGGTGCATTCTAACCCAGTGGTTCTCAAACCTTTTACAGTGTGTACCATCTGAGAGCGAGCTCTCAAAAATCCACCATGACCAACCTGAACATACAGTAAAAATATATAAAACTACAACATACATGACTTTTGGCTATAAGCAGTTCAGAAAAGAAGCATTTTAACTTCTTATGAGGATTATTTACTGGGCGGGCTCAAGTTCATGAACCTGACAAAGAAGCAGGCTCATTAAAATAAAACAAATTTATTTTAAATATGAATTTAATATATTTTGCCAAAGATGTTGTTTGACGGATTTCTCCAATAAAATAAACCCAAACATGTTTGTAGTTCTTTCCGAGACACAAAATAGTGAGGAGTTGGACATCTTGTTCCATTTAGATCTTTGATACACCTCGTGATGATATAAAGCAGTCCAATTGGACGTGTAACAACATGTGACAGAGCACGACGATCTGATAGGACATTTACTTGGCCAATCAGGTGACGCTCTTCCATTTGCAAGCTAGCTTTGGAATAACGAAATCTTTTCTTTTCCACACAAAAAGTAAGTAATAAATCTAAATCGTTCCAGAGATATCGCTGTTTAAAGAGCACCAAGTCAAAGATTTCACCAGATATGATTTTCCTTCATGTACCACCAAAGAGATCTTGAATACCACCAGCGGTACGCGTACCACAGTTTGAGAATAAAGGCTCTAACGCATCAGAACCCAGATCCACACACATACCATCACATTTGCTCCATTTTCCCCAACAAAGATCTGGACTGACTGGTCAGAACACGGTCCAGTTCTCCACTGTGGGATGTTCCATCTGCACCAGGTTCACAAGCAGCTTCTTTCTGAACTGCAGACAAAATGAACAGAACTGCACATCTTTCATGGCTGCTGATTTGGACCAGATAATGACTAAACTGACTTCATCACCTGTGTTAAACTTTAATAACTGTCTCCATCCCAATGTGTTCTGAATGTGTTGCAGGTCAGAGAGACGTGGATTTTATCAGTTAGCGAATGATGACAATAAAACATTGTTGTGTTTGTGTGTAAGGACGGGACAGTGAAGCTGTGGGAGTACGAGTACGGTCGTGGGCTGCAGAGCTGGGACCTGAGGCAGCTTTTAGAGATCTCTGACAACAATCAGGTACAGCAGCAGAACCCAGGTCGTCCTGGTGGTCCATTTGAAACTGGACCTGTCTAAATATGATGACAACACACAGCCTGAGAATGACCGTTCTTCCATAAAGGATGCTCTGGTATTTTCTAAAGGAAGAGCATCCTTCCTTTAGTCTCAGTGTGGTATGGAAGCAATTCAGAACCGTAACCTGAATTAAAATGCAATACCAGAAATGCAGAATGTACCTCATTATACAACAAATAATAAATAATCCAAACTGCATTTTCATTTTGGCCTTCAAGACAGCTCATTTTGTGACACGGCTAAAAAGAAATCTAAAAGGACATTGCTGTTTTGTTTTCATGCATTAATTCGCAATTACCAAGAGGCACAGGACCATAACGTCAGTAGCCACTCTGCTTCTTCCGCCCCCAGTCTGACAGTACATTATGGTACAGAATCGCTTCCATAGTGTGGAAGGTTCTGGAAGAAATCTGACTGGATCAACCATCAGGCAGAACAATCTGTGCTAACAGATCAGAGGCGACGTTAACAGAAAGCATGTGTGGAGCTCCCGGAACCTTCTGATGCTTTCCGAGATGGGAAAAAGAAGGTCAGAGGAGTAAGAAATGAATTTGGCTGCACTAAAAACCTGACGGTCCATAAGTCACTTCGTAGCTTGTTGAATTAATGTAGTGCTCAGTGATTCCTGCAGTGCGGAAAATGATGAAATAAAAGGAATCTGTTCTAAAATGTGGAATACGGTGGGATTTGAGGGGGACCAATAGTGTAGTCTGGTGACTACAGACAGCTGGAGCGCCTTTAGCTTCATGCTAACATTTTTTATGGAAAACGTATATCTAGATGAACCAAGCTGGACCCACAAACGGAAGGTGTGGTGGGAATAAACCAGTTCCAGCTGGATGGTATGAATGAAATGAGGAAAACGCTCCTGACAGTTTCCTGGACTTAAGGGATTCTCTACTCTGTAGCTCCCTGCAGACAAAGTTCACACCCACCTGTTGGCTTCAGAACTGAAACAAGGCAGTGAAACCCAGCTGGTCAGAACACCGCGTTACCATGGTAACCACAGACCAGTTACGTTCGGTTCTGTAAGCGTGTCATCAGTCTGACGCATGTCTACTTAGGTAATCATGAAGCTGACGTGGTTCACCAGAACCTTAGTAAAGCCTTGATTCAGTTCATAAGTCCATGTACCGTATAGTCCGGTTCTGCTCAGTGTAATCCAGGTAAGTCCAATTAACATTCATTCACTAACAGACTGAATGTCAATGTTTTTATTTTATTTCCCAGAATCCAACAGTGTGTCGTGTAAGCGTCTCTCCGGCTGGTCTCCATGTGGCTGTGCTGTGTGAAAGGTCAGTGTGAATCTTTCACATTCCACTTACTACATTTATCTTCTCCATAGCTTACTTGGCTTAATTCTTCATGTTAAGATAAAGCAGCTGACTGATATTTGGACCCGTCTGGATGTTCTCTAGATGTTTCTACCTCCAGCGCTGTGGGCAGTCGTGTCCAGCTTGTTCATGTCCTGATGTTTCTACCTCCAGCGCTGAGCTCGCGCTGTTTTCTGGCTTCCTTCCGCTTCATCATGCTGAAAATTCTCTGATGTTTGCTTTGCATGTTAGAAACAACAGCAGGATTTCAGCTTCTTCGCAGTTCTGGAGCTTCATCGCTGGATTTCTGCTTTCATGATGCTCCAGATGTTTAGTTTTGGTGAAACATCTGGACTGCAGGCAGACCAGTTCTCCTGTTCCACCATGCTGGTGTGATGGATGCAGGATGTGGTTCAGCATCGATGGGAGCAGATGTTCTAAAACCTTCATGTACTTTTCAGCATTGATGGAGCTTCCCAGATGTGTAAGCTGTCCACATCTGCACTAATCCCCGCCCCCCCATACCATCAGAGATGCAGCTTTTCTACTGTCCACTGATAAGTCTGGATTCTCCGTCTCCTCTTTACTCTGCAGGACACATCGTCCATGCTGTCCACATTTTCATCCAGTTTTTCCACTTCAGTCCAGATGTTACTGGATCGTGTTCACATCTGGCTTCTTCTTTGCATGATGGACCTTTAACCTGCATCTGTGGATTTCAGTGTGAACTGTCTTCACAGTGATTTCTGGAAGTTTCCTGAATCCATTCCTGAAGATCACCAGCCATGTCCCCTGCATACAGGGATTCCTTCTGATTCCGTCTACAAAGTCTGAATGTTTACATCCAGATTAGTGATGGTTGAAGCAGCAGGACAGCGATGTAGCATAAAGACCTTACCGCCTGATGCTTTCTAAACCTGTGTGAATCCCAGAGCCGGTTTCTAGAGCTGCACTTCAGCACCAAGCTGTTTTTTTTTTTTTTTTTACGTTTTACCCCCATATGTTGGGAGTAAAACGTCTCCATGCTGGGAGAAGCATGGAGACGTTTGGAGGGGTCAGAGGACTTTGTGTTCCCCTCTCAGACCAGCTGATCAGTTTCTCCTTTATCTCTTCAGACTTCAGACAGTTCAGTTATTCAGCCTGGATGAAGACAGTGAACAGAAGCTAGTCCCTCACAGCAGGCTGTCCCTGTCCCACCGTCCCCTGGACATGACCTTTGACCCAGACGGACGGCTCTGGGTGCTGCTGGACCACAAAGATGCTCCAATCAAGATTCATACACTGAAGCAGGAGGTACAACTGAACACACACACAGTGTATATTCCATCTGTGTGTGTGTGTGTGTGTGTGTGTGTGTGTGTGTCTGTGTGATACACCCTGTGACATGCGCCGCAGTTCTGTTTTTGCTCTCAGTACAGATGTAAATGTTTTTCATGTTGCTGGTGTCCCACTTCCATCTGTCCCTAAAGTTAGCATGCGTGTTTGTCAGCACATCCACCAGAGGTCAGAGGTCAGTTCCAGTAACAAACATGGAGACGATAGAGGAGATCATCTTGATGATCATGCCAGCGTAGGTCCAGACAAGCTGTATTGCTCACAAACCTATATCCTGAACCCAACTCTGGACCTGGTACCGACTGGACCAACATGTCTGGTCTGATGGGCTCCAGATTTCAATTAATTATATTCATCTAGATTTATAGGCAAAGCAAATGTATTTGTACAGCACAATTCAACAAGCGGGGGATTCAAAGTGCTTTACAGAAACATTAAAACATTAAAAAGGATTGAAAACATGATCAACTCCAGATTAAATAAATGTAAAAACTTAAAATGATGTAAAATGATTGAAATGCAGGTGAGAACAGGAGGGTTTTTAATCTGGATGTGTTTTAGATGATCTGAAGTTATCTGGGAGTTTCTCTGGGACTAATCGCTTCTCTTTGGATCCAAATCACCTCAGTTTTGTTTTTGTTTAGCAGAAGAGAGTTTAGACGCATCCAGTCAATAATGTCCTCGATGCATTTACTAAGATCCTGTACAGGACCTCGGTCTCCTGGCTACATTATAAATCTGTGTGTCATCTGCGTAACTATGGTAACTAATGTTATTCTGTATGACTTGTCCCAGTGGGAGCAGGTAGATGTTAAACAGAAGAGGCTCCAGGATGGAACTCCACATGTAATTCTCGTCTGCTCAGATATAAAGTTATCTTTTAACACAAAGTACTTCCTGTTCTCTAAGTAACCAGTTTAGTCCAGAACCAGAGAGGCCCACCCAGCTCTCCAGTCGTTGGAGTAATGTGGTCTACTTTATCAAATGCAGCACTGAGGTCCAATAAAACTAAAACAGACATGTTTCCATCATCTGTATGTAAACGTATGGAAGACATTATTGGTGTTAAAAAATCTTCTGGCTGATTTCTGCTGCTGCTGAAGGCTCTGTGGTGTTTCTGAGATGATCTGACCCCTGTGATCTTTCTCAGGGTCACACTGACGGTCCAGAACTCTGCAGGGTGACTGAAGAACTCCAGACACACTGGGAGACAATGCAGGGTGAGTCTCTCTGCATCAGATCTGCTCACATCCTCCCACTCTGACAGATGTGTGACCTGACCCCTCCCTGTTCTGCAGGGTGTGTTTATATGGAGGGGAGGGGCTTAAGTGATGATGTCACGTCTGATGTGCAGTTATATTTCTGCTTGTCGAGACCGGTTTGGTCCAGTCAAGATCATATGGTGGAGGATGGGGGTCATGGTGTGTTTCCTCATAACAGCTGGTGGACTGTTGCCTGGTGACTGTCGCCTGGTGACTGTTGCCTGGTGACTGTCGCCTGGTGGACTGTCGCCTGGTGGACTGTCGCCTGGTGGACTGTTGCCTGGTGGACTGTCGCCTGGTGGACTGTCGCCTGGTGGACTGTCGCCTGGTGACTGTCTCCTAGTGACTGTTGCCTGGTGACTGTCGCTTGGTGACTGTCGCTTGGTGACTGTCGCCTGGTGACTGTCGCCTGGTGACTGTCGCCTGGTGGACTGTAGCCTGGTGAACTGTCGCCTGGTGGACTGTCGCTTGGTGGACTGTAGCCTGGTGACTGTCGCCTGGTGGACTGTAGCCTGGTGACTGTCGCCTGGTGGACTGTAGCCTGGTGGACTGTTGCCTGGTGACTGTCGCCTGGTGACTGTCGCCTGGTGGACTGTCACCTTGTGGACTGTCGCCTGGTGGACTGTCGCCTTGTGGACTGTCGCCTGGTGGACTGTCGCCTGGTGGACTGTCGCTTGGTGGACTGTCGCCTGGTGGACTGTCGCCTGGTGGACTGTCGCCTGGTGACTGTTGCCTGGTGACTGTCGCCTGGTGGACTGTCGCCTGGTGGACTGTCGCCTGGTGGACT
>JBAMHX010000014.1:28199719-28209776 GCA_037177515.1 Pseudomugil tenellus
GTCGCCTGGTTGACTGTCGCCTGGTGGACTGTCGCCTGGTGGACTGTCGCCTGGTGGACTGTCGCCTGGTGGACTGTAGCCTGGTGGACTGTCGCCTGGTGGACTGTCGCCTGGTGGACTGTTGCCTGGTGACTGTCGCCTGGTGGACTGTTGCCTGGTGACTGTCGCCTGGTGACTGTCGCCTGGTGAGTGTTGCCTGGTTGACTTTTGCCTGTGATGATTCCAGCAATCAGCAGGCGAGAGACAGGTCCTGCCGGGACAGATCGCCGGTCCATCACAGGATAAATGGAGTCAAATGACCGCTTGTGCTCACACTTATTCCTAAGAACGATTTAGACCCAACACGCATGTGTTTGGACAGCAGGGGAAGCAGGAGTACCTGGAGAGAGAACATGCAATATTTAGTTTAAGGAGTATTTAATTTAATGTAACACTACTTTAATTTTAACTGTTTTCATGCAAATGTGCTACTGATCCAAAAGTGTATTTCGCTGTTAATTAGAAGCACCTTTTGGTTATGTGACAATATAAATTCTATCTAGATATGCATTGTATTCTGTGATTGAGGTAAACATGAAAATATGAAATTTGGTTACTATCGCTCCTACTTCAGAGTCCTACTTTATACTCCAAAGCAAACTTTTTCTCTGGTTCTCCTCACTGATGAGTTTTCTTCTGGCTCAACAGCTATTCAGTCTCTTCAGTTCCGTCACATTGTTCATGTGGAAAAGTTCTTACGTTTACTATTAAACATGAAGTTCTGCTGCTGTTTTTCTTCACTCTGTTTCCACCAAACATTTAAAACATCTCCATCATCACCACATTTCTTCCCGGAAGATGATGGCTCCCCATTCTCCCACTCCTGAACCCCGTTTACTTCATTCCTGTATATCTCTACATGTTTTCTCTGCTTGGTGCCGACCATCTGAGCGTCCTGGTTGAAGACGTGAAAAGTTGCAGTTAAATAACCAGATGACACAGTTTGAGTGAAATCCTGCGTCCTCTCTCTGCCATCATTCACTCGTCACTAACCGCTGAAACTGTTCTCATCTTTTTAAAACTGTTATTGTTGTTAAAAAAGCTGCTTTAGATCCCAGTAATTATAAAAACCTCCATCCCATTTCTAACCTTTCATTCATCTCCAAAAATCTGGAAAAATCAACTTCGCACTCACTTGACCCAAAACTTGACCCAAAACTTGACCCAAAACTTCCAGTATGAACAGTTCTGGTCCGGTCCCCCTCATCAGCTTCAAATGATCTAAAATTCAACCACACACATGTTGCATTTTATTGTTTATTTTTTTGTTGTATTGTTTGTTTTTTATTGTACAGTGACCTTGATTGACATGACTGGTGGTTTTAAATAAAATGAATGATTATTTATTATTTGTATCATCACTATGCAGGAATTATCCAACAGCAGCTGTGACCAGCGTAGTCATTCCCTGATGGAGACCATGCAGTGTGTACATACCTGACTGCTTCTGCTTTTCTTGTGTTCGAACAGCGTCCTGGAGCAGCAGCCGCTTTGAGCAGCTGTACAAGACAAGCTATGACAACGTGACAACGTACCTGCAGAAGAAGCAGCAGAGGCTGGAGGAGCAGCAGCAGAAGAGGACCAAGGCTCAGGAGGACGTTTCCAACAAGCGCCTGAAACAGGAGACGTCTGGAGGCCGGACATGATGGACACTTTGTTTTCTGTGTGGTGGATACGAGGTGCTGATGATGGGAGTTCTCTGTTATCAGTGGATTTATATCGCTTTTTATTTTGTGACACATTTTTTTGATTTGTTTTGACAGAAAATGCACCAATATTAAACTGCTTCCTTTCTCCACCACAATGTCTCCGATACTTTCACTTCCTCTTCATCTCTTAAGCGAGATGAAGCTGCTGAGTGGGAGGGGGGATGGCAGGTGAAGCGGGGAGGAGACCACATGGTCCTGATGATGTAAACAGATTAACCTAGCCCGCATCTCCATTAAACATCTCCTGGAACAAAAATCCTTCATCCATTCTCTATATTTGTTTATTTCTGTTTAGAGTGGGGGGGTCTGGAGTCTGTTCCACGCCTGGATGGGAAACTGGTCTGTCGCAAGGCAGAAAACGGTGACATGATGGGCTGATGTGTTACTGAACTCCAAAGAGCAGGTTGGGTAGAAACTGGTATGTTGCCCTTTATAAACACTGAGGTTAAACCCAGAGTACGTTACCATGGTAGCTGATTGTGAAGGAATCGGCCTCTCTGGCAGGTTAACTATCAAAAACACTGACGTGAGTTATTAAAACCATGTTATTCCTGAGGTAACGCTGAACGAGCAGATTTATGCGACGGGTTTGCATCATTTGAAGGACTTTCAGACCATGAATGGACAATTAGTTCTTTCCTGATGAATATCGCATCAGCCATGGAGCTTTTTACAGACACACACACACACACACACACACTCACACACATCGGCACGGATTTTCCTCCATCACACACATGGATGTTTCCTGCTGAGGCTGGAGGCTCGGTTCTACAGAACTGTCTCACTCTGAAAAAGGGGTGCAGACAAATATAATGATATGAAACATTAATCAGGATGTAAGTAGTTGTAGCTGGTTTGCATGAAAAGATGATACTGAATATTTACTGTATATAATAGAACCAGATGTTTTTCACGTCTCTGTGACATTTCTACAGCTTTATTTGTACATTTCACAACAATACCACAACTTCCTCTCTGTGTTTGTCCAGTAAGACTGAACCATGAAAGTAACTTATGTTCATATTTGGGTTTTGAAGCCTTTTCCAAGACCATATCAGATCTGAGTGAACGGTATCCATGGCAACTCCAAGGATGTTGGTTATGCTGAAACCTGCCAACAAGATTTTCATCCAGCTGATTAGTGAGAAAAGTTTGGGATTCAGAAGCTGCATGGTGGAGCAGTTGGACAACATCTGGTCAGAGAAGACTTAAGAAGTCATTTCTTTATTTTTCTCAGTAAATAAAGTTTATAAAATCTGTACACATGTAAAAACAAGACATTAAATACAAAAAACAAACTATTCTAGATGAGTCCATGAGCGGTTCTCTGGAGCCGAAACTCCAGACATCTTGGTCAGTCCCAACGCACAGATCCAGGTATGATGGGAAACTTGACCCCCCCGCCAGTGGTTATTTCTTGTTTGTCTTCTTCTGCACCTGCAGGGAGAAGTTGGTCACAACTTGCTTTGCAACCACCAGAGTTAAACTTATGTAGATGTGCTCCAACCTCATCGTTCTGTTTCAGTTCTTCATATCGGTCTCTGGATTGTCTGAGCGGCTGCAGCATGGCCTCCTCCATCTCAGGGAACAGCTAGTTCAAACGCACACACAGCGTTAGGAAACAATTCAGCTCCAAACAGGAAGTCTACTTCAACTTTTCCTTCCTGCTTCTCATCCTGTTAGACATTTTCCTCCTGGTTCTGGTTGTTTCTTTGCTTTTTTTTTTTTGTAATTTAACCAGATATATGTGTTAAAATCCTGAGTGTTTGCTGTTTTTAATCCTGCATCTTAACACACCTGCTGATTTATTGTGATCTAACATCCACAGTGTGAGCCGTCGAGCTGCAGGAGGCGTTAATAACCACACATCCCAGATGTTTACAGCACCTCATTACCTCCAGATGTGTAAACTGTCCTCATTTACATCTAATAGTTCATGTTTTTATCCATCAGAAACCTTTCCTTATGAATTTGTGACATGCTCACCTTCATTACAGTCTGAAACATGGGGATGAGGATGACTGTGATGAAGCCGACCTGAGCTGTCTGTTTGGTGACCTTGTCTCTGTCCATGAATGGAGCTACAGGAAGTCCTTCAGCCTTTTCTCTGTCACTCTGCAGCAAAACAACATCAAATCCAAGCTCAGCTTTGCAATAACAGGAAATTGCTGCTGGTTCTTTCACGGCAACACATCAAGCCTTAGAACATTTCAGCACAGAACCGTCGTTCTTCGTCCTCAGACGTCTGTCTTGGAGTGATGGGGACTAACAACTGGACCCGCTGCTGAATGAAAGCTGTGTTAGACCCACCTGGGTGAAATACTCCTCCAGTAGACAGTCCACCCAGGGCTCAGACACCTCCATGGGACGCACCTCGTTGGAGATGTCACAGCATTTGATGAGCATCATCTTCAGCTGCACAGAGACAGAGAACCTCCATGTTTCCTGTGTTCCAACTGACTGCAGGATATTACTTCTCCAGGCCGAGAACTGGGTCTGACATGTGTCCAGAGAGGACTGACCACTGGACTAGGACCAAAATGTCTCCATACTGCTGTGTTTCCCACTGTCTGGTGGATCTGATGTGCGTTTACTCTGGACATCCTGACCCAGACAGCAGAAAATATTGACAAGGTTCGCACAGATGAGGCCCTGCTCAGGGAAATATGTCATTTATGTCTGTTTTTAAATAGTTTCTTGCCCACATCACATATCCAGAACCATCCATAAATGAGACATATTTACCAAAAGCAGCCCAGATTTGGCCCAAACATATTGGCAATATGTTTTAGACTGCTGCAGTTCCCCCTAACTGGAACTTTTTATTCACAGAAAAACCTCTAGAGGCAGGTGTCTGTTTATGTTTCAGACCCTGAATAATGAGGTCCTGCATTTCTGATTAGCTCAAAACAATAAACCCTTAAAACTCTGCTCACCAGCCTCCCCACATGGCAACAGTTTGTCGTCATTAGTGTCTCAGGAACAATCTAGAAACAACATGTAGTGTGTATGCAGAGACTCTATGTGGTAAATCCACAATGATCCATGATAACACCATTATTTATCACGTTATCATCACTATGTTTCTAAGAGACCAATATTTTCACCTGAAGATGATGATGAAGACACTTCATGCCAAACTTTTCACCAATCAGAGTTTAAAATGACCGTAACGTCCAATCAGAAGAAACCAAAGATCAACAAGTGAAATAATGATCCTTTATGGCTGAAATAAAACTAAGATGTTTCTGATGCAGCTGAGCTGCAGCTATTTTTGTGAGCATAGAAGCAGAAATGAGTAAAATGTTAATATGGAAATAGTTTCTGTTGTGTGTTTATTTTGTTTTTTTTCCTGAAAAACAAGACTGGAGAGAATGATCTACAGACTGGAAAAGGCTTGGTCACTGCAGATTGGTGTTTTTTGGTTTTTTTTTTTTTATCTTTCCTTTATAGCATGATGGCAGCAGAATGGTGGTCTGGCTGCCATATTGTACTGAACAAATTTACTCTAGCAAGAGGAGTTTTTATACGAGGCTCCCCCACGATTAAAAGTTCTATTCTTTGATGTATCATTTATTGTTGTTTTGCCATTACTGCATTTAACTGCTGGACCGGACTGGAGCGAGACAGCAGAAGTAAAGGATGGAAAAAAGTGGAAAAGGGAGAGACAAAAAGAAAACCAGTCACAGTAACTGCAACAAAGCCTCAAAAGAAAAACTAAACTTTACCTGTAAAGGCAAAATAATTATTCTGGTGTTTGCAAAAAAAACACAAAAAAGAGCATGTAAAAGAAAAACTGTAAAAGTAATGAACACTTAGACAGTAGCAGCAAGTATATGTCTGTGGGTGTATGTGTGTTTACTAAAGAGTAATCCTGCAAATACAACTGCCCCCCCTCATATTATTAAGGGCATGGTTGCTCATTATTAAGTTTCAGATAACCCCCTTAAAGCATGAGTCAGGAACAAACTCAGGACCCCAAGAGGCACATACCACTCCCGTTCCAACACCCAGGTAAGCAGGGCCAGTCCAGACACCCGCCCACCACAGGAGAGTGCTCGCCCCAGTACCCCTGCTAAGCACCCCAGATACCATGAAGCCCCCCAATCCCCCATCTCCCAACCTCACACATCCTTCTACAACTCACACGCCACCCCCAGTCAATCCATTACTCCCATCATCACATCCACACCACATCCTACTCTCCAGGCTTCTAATCCAATATGGCCCCGATGTTTCAAGTCCCACCAACCCCTGAATGAGAAGGCCAAGTGCACCAGAGGGCAGTGAGCCACACAAAAGATCTTCATGCACACCCCCACCTTAACCATCCATGCCAACATATATCCACCCCTCCCCATACCCAGACGCCCATACATAGTAATAGGAGGGGAGGCTCTGGGGATTTAAGCTAAATGGGAAGCGAGCTTTCCTCTACCCCCACAACCAGCAAACGGCAAAACCGATGCTGACAACCCCGGAAGACAGTCATGGTGGTGGGGAGAGGGAGGGCCAGATGGCCCACTGATATTAATCTAGTTGTGAAGTTTGGCATGATGGTTGATGTGAGGCTACAGCGCTAACCGCAGCGCCACCGTGCAGCCCTGATGTGGAACAGCGTAGCTAAACCTGTCCATCCTTTTCTTATATGTTTTCACTCTTCCAGCCTCAGACCAGCGGAACCAGTCTGAATATTCTGCATATGAATTAATCTTAGCTTACACAGGTTACATGTTCCTGGTTTGTGAAGTCAAAGTGGTCAAGTTTTTCGGTGAAGGAGTCCAGGATTTCTCCATGTCGAGCCATGTCTGTTGCTAGGATCAGATTGATGGTTCCCTGATGAGAAGCAGAAAGAGAAACAACCCATCACTACAAATAAACAAATAGTATGAGACCAGATTCCTCATTTTCACATCAATAGGTTCAAGTCTAGACTGGTAAAGTTATTTTCTTAGTTTTACATGTTCCTGCAATAGGTCAATATGTGTCTATGTGCAGAATATACAATCTCTCAAGAATGATTTAATCTGATTTTTGTTTTTACTTAAAAACAATTCTGTTTACTGAAGACCCTAATCTAAAATTCTAAAGTTGAAAAGAATACTTTCAACTCAACAATGTTTCATCAAATATTGTCTATTTTCTTCAGGACTCAGAAGAAATCCCAGCACATAGTTTCCAATCCTCTCTTCTAGCCTCAGAACTCCTGTCTGTACTGGTCCTGTTGGACCTGAATCGTGCATCTGATACCATGGATCAGAACAGAGGGTTGGACACCCTGATAGGCATCATTTAAATGATGTAATATATATCATTTTTGGCCATGAGGAGCGCTATATCCGTAACTTCCCACAGGCCACAAAACTAAATTAAAACTGTCTCTATCAGTGTTTTGGAATTGTGTTTGCAAACCACATTGACCAGAGAAATAATTCAGATTCATGTATTCAGGAATTTTTAAATTCCTTAGCCTTAAATATCATATGAAGCAGTAACTTTGACACAACAAACTTATCGTTCTGAAATTATCAGCATTGGATCTTTGCGTATGAGTACAACAGTAGAACAGCATTTAAAATCTGTACAACTAAACTGGGTCAGTTCCTAGTTGTTGTGTTACCTTCTTGATATTAATGCAAATTATAGGAAATACAATTATTGCATGGGAACCAACTTAACTTGCAGAAAATGTTTATGGAGTCACGCTAGCTTGTGTTTGTAGTGGATTACTTCAACTAGCCACATTCAGTTTCCACTAAACAGTGGAATAGAGGGAGATTCCAGGAGCTGTGGTCAGATGCTATTTTGTGTGTGGTGAGGCTAGCAAGAACCTGCTGATAAACATTACCAGGAAGGGAAGGTCTCCAACTGATGATGGCCTTTAGATGGTTATCTGAGAGCTCACCTGAAGCAGCTGACAGGTACTGACTGGCTAAGTGGGCTTGCGTTGGTTGTTGCAGATGCTAAAGCTCATGAAAATTTGCAAAGGTCATGGAAAAGGAGTTTTACTGCGTCATAGCTATTCTTAGATACTTATTAATAGTTATTAATAACTAGCTTATTACCTACGACTCCCCAATATTTTGGTACTTTGTGTGAGGCCTTCTAAAATCAGCTTTATTACAGAACACAGACAAAAAACATCCATGTTTTTGATTGATTTTGTTTTTTTAAAGGCTGCCTTTCTTAATAAATTTTAGTGGTCGCTAATAATTAGGCTAACTCCTATCAGTCCCAACAAGAGTTAGCGTATCATGTCTACTGAAATGACTGCGACACAGAAAAACAACAACTAATGGAAATAAAAGGTGTGTGTTACTACCACTGACTGTATAAATTACTGGACAGTACATAAGTCACGTTTCCCATAGGTTTCTGAAGAGCGGATGTGAAGCCAATAGGCGGGTCCTACTGCCGCCATCTTGGTGTTTCATCATTATCGGAAAATTCCAAAATGGATTAAAAGGAAGAGGAACAGGAAGTACGCAGCTGTAAACTGTGATAGCGCTCTAACACACATCAATCAAAAGGACACACCTCTAAATTTAAGATTAAAATAACATAGAAACCGAAGCTTTACAAAAACTCTGTAAACTCTGTAAACATGTTTACTTCAGCTGTGAAATCGGACATTTTTACATTGCTCGCTATTGCAGCCAGTCATCTAGCGGTGAGGAGTGAACTGCAACTATTTCCATTTCCGCATTGGCAGCACCATCGGCAGCTTAGTAGAACTTAGTAGAAAGATTTGACCTTATTCAGCTTCAGACAGAAACCTGCCTCTTGCATTTCCTTTGTTTCATCAAAATAACACAAACACACCCAGACGTTACCTGTCGGATCTGTTTGAAGGTGTCAGGGGGGAAGCTGGAGAAAATGTTGCATTCAGGGTGAGATAAGATCCTAAATGCCACAGCACAGTGGTGGTTCTCCAGAGGGGATATGTCATTGTATCGAACTGCCAGGTCTGTCCTGGCATTAATCTGGTACCTAGTAAAGGAGGAAATGGAAAAATGAAAAAAGTAACGGACAAATGAGGTTTGATGTGAAGGGATAGAGAGATCAGGAAGAATAAGAACAACAAAAGAAGAAGTAGGAAAAAAAACGGAAAGTTTCCAGAGCCAATGAAGGGATGCTATTAAAATCAAGGAGAGGAATGAATGGAAAATATGAAATATTTGAAGAAAATAAGTGAAAAAGAGTGTTAAAAAGAAACAGAATAAAGGGGTTTCTGGATGTTTTGTCTCACGTGTTGTTGAAGCCAGGATGATCAAGGTCGTGGCAAATAGCAGCCGTCATCAGAACCAAAATGTCTAACTGAGTCATTTTCTCCTGGAAAACACAGAACTAGTTTCAGCTAGCTGCTATTTTTTTTTACACCCCATATAAATAATCAGTATCTGGACTTCACCCAGCATCCTCATCATGAAAAGTATGGTAGTTAAACAACACGCTTATATGGAAGCGGCTGCACCTCAGGAGGAACAGCGGTCACCTTTTAACCTGAAGGTTGGGAGAATGATTGCAGGCTTCCAATGACAACATGCCAGAGTGTTCTTGGGCATGACATTGAACCCCAAGTTGCCCCCTGATGTGAGTGTGTGTATAAATGGATGAAGTTGAAAGTGTTTTGAGTGGTCAACATGACTGGGATATAATCTGCACATTATAAAAGTAGAAGTCCATGTTTCAGATTAATTATCTAGCACATCCCACTTCATTATCCAAAATACATAGGATTCATGCCCCTGCCTGTGTTTGGGTACATGTAATGGCAATTTCAGTCCAAACAGATTGACTACCTGGAGGTTGCAGAGGTAGATAATGCTGTACATCATCTGGGCAACACAGAAACAGTGGCGGAAGTTGTGGAAGGGATTTTCTCTGTAGTTGTCACGAACACACAGCTTCATAATGAGGGAAGGAAAGCCATGTAACAACAAAAAAAGCAACCATTACTCCGGTCTATAAAGCTCACTGGTTTGGCTTTGATAACAAGTCTTACCAGCCACCTCCTTAATGTGATAGGGTTGATACTGAAGTCTTTGACTAAGCCCAGGTCATGGTACATGTGCTCCAAACAGCTCAGCATCTGGAAAATAACCAAACATGAACAGAACTTCAGAAGATGAAGCACAGATGAGCTGACATGAGGTTGAACATCAACTATCCATCCCCCATCCCTCCCTTTATCCATCCGTCCGTCCGTCCTTCCATCCGTCCATCCATCCATCCATCCGTCCGTCCGTCCGTCCGTCCGTCCGTCCGTCCGTCCGTCCGTCCGTCCGTCCGTCCATCCATCCATC
>JBAMHX010000014.1:28243269-28258147 GCA_037177515.1 Pseudomugil tenellus
TCTCTCTCTCTCTATATATATATATATATATATATATATATATATATATATATATATATATATATACTGTAGATATATATATATATTATAAGCAGAAGTTGTGCAGTGAATCTCTGCTATAACCTCCTGCCACCCTTCTCTGACAGAATTTTTCTAATTGTATCATTATAAAACAAACCAACTATAAGACAAGCTCCTCTTATCTGGATGATCAAGCAGGGGGAAGATACTACCCACAGATCACTTAAGCTGATGTTTCAATAGCCATAATGGCCCAGAGACTGGCTGTGATCATGAGTGAGTCTCACTCCTCATAATGAGGCTGCAGCAGACTGTTGGAGGTTAGCAGAGGTGCCATCTCGACGCCAGTGGCTAATTGACGATTATGTACAGTACACGGTCTGGGCAAAATCATTCATTTTAATGGGATGATTATTGGCAGGAAAGACATGTAGCCAGGAGGCCCCTACGGTGGCCTCTGAGGGACAGTGTGACACCACAGGGTTTACAGTGAGTGAGGTTAGTTCACCATGGTGATCTAATCTTGTGGCAGGAAATATCAGGGGAATGAAAACAAGTTTAATTTCCTGTGTCTTAGAACCAGGATATGTACCTTGCTGTAGAGCGGTGTTACCAAGGCCAACAGGAAAAAAAGACACAGCAGCCATGCAGTCAGACGATATGATCACATTTTAATATCCCTCTTCACCCTACTGCACTGCTGTTTTAATTCAAAGTAAAGCTATATACAATACGGATGACAGCAGTACTTTTTGTCTGTGAGCATCAGACTCAGATATCCAGATTGATGTTTTTTTTTACTCTGGACACAGACAACATGTCGTGTAACACATACCATTCATTTCAACAGGAATCTGAACTGCTTTCATGTTAACAGACTTTCTTCTCTTTTGGGCGTATTTCATTCAGCCATCCACCAAGCCATTTTTCTGCTTTTCTGAGGTTGTGTCATGGAGGTAAAGAATTCAGGAGGGAGACTTACACATCCCTCCTGAGGAGGCCTGATATCGATTCCAGGCAAGAAATTACATAAAATCCCTCCAGCGGGTTCTAGGATCTTTCCAGTAAGATGACCTGAGACCTGTAAGGTGACCAGGGTTCATTGTAACCTGTTAATTTTCGCAGAAATATACAAGAGAAAAATGTTTCATTACTTTTTTTTCTTTTTCTTTGCACATTAATTAAACAAATCAATATTTTTTAAACTGCTGCTGAATAACCCCCTAGCAACTACTAACCAAGTCTGGTCTACTTCCTGTCTCTTTTCTGAGCTCTAGCTAGCCATAAAAGTCAGTCTGATTGGACTTTTATCTTATCTCTTGTTCTCTTTCTTCTCCTCTTTTCTTCTGACATAGTCTTGGGTCAACCTGATGCTAATAGGATTTAAAAGAGCTTCATGGATTGCTTTTATGTGGTGGACAAAATTACTCTTGATTAACCACAAAAAGAGCAGTTTTTGTTGTTTGACTTTCAATGTTTTTCAGCTTTTCTTATACAGTGTCATCTCTCATGAGAACAGAAACAATTCATGTAAAAATTGAGACAAACCAAAAGATAGGTTTGGTTTATTTCATGGGTGCAATCCTCATCTGAAGCAGTTTCCCCGTCCGAGTCTAGTGGACCATTTGGAGTGAATGCAATGTACAAATCCTAACTGATAGAATAACAAACATTTACTTTTGATATTACAGACACAAAGCAATGCAGATGTCTTGGGCAGATTTATGTCAACAAACTTTTCACAAGGTTCATTATATAGTAAGTGAAAAATGATCTCTACTACAGAGCAGAGCAGAAATTTAAAGGGCATCCAAGTGATCTCAGGTAAGTCAGCTCTAAACTAAAATGAGAGTTCTTCGCCTGATCTCCCAGGCTGAGTCTGGCCACCCTCCAAGAGAAGCTCATTTCATCCACTTGCTTGCATGGTCTCATTGGAACACAGACAGACCAGTAAATCAGCTTAGCTCTTTCTTCACTTTAACAGACCAGGGCAGCGTCTTCATTACTGCTGATGAAGCCCCAGTCCGTCGATCCTCCCATTGCTTCATCCAATCGCTTCTGAACAAGACAAGGATTAATTCCTTGGTCTTAAGTCAACACTTGCTTCCAACCTCTAAAAAAGTAAAAACTATGGATACTAGTGCACAAATTCTGGTCATTATTCTGAGGAAGAACCATGCAGATAACCTGGAGACCTGCAGTTTGCTTCTACTAAACACAACTTCATGAGGAATTCCTTCATTAGTTTCTTCTGGTTGAGCGTTAATGTTGGGCGCTTGCTTTGCCTTGTGAGCTTCGCTAAAACTCATGTTGCACCTTCATACATGTTGAGTTGGTGCTAGTGATGTTTTGCAGTGATTCGGTTTTTTTGACTCAGCTCCCTTTGAGGAGCTGCCTTTCACCCTCTGTATTGTGTACAGAGGCACTGCCAGCTGATTTTTCCAGGGCTGTGGCCTCAGATGTTTTGAGTCTAACCCCGTGTCACTATAGATGCCGTTAAAAAAATGGCTGGCGACGCCACTGTGTGCCCATTTCGATGTTTCTCAACCGCCACTGGCTTGCACGCTCACTCAACGGCTCAATGGCGTCAATAACAACCTTGAGAAGATTCCTACAGGGCCGCATAGCATTTGTGCTCCTATACCAACATTAATACAATATATAACTGGAGGAACTACTTCCAATGGAGCAGTTAACTCTGTCTGTTGCTGTCTGTCCGGTCTGACATGCAGTGATGGAGATATTTCTGCTCCATAAACAGCAAAGATGTACAAACAAACACAGAAGCAGAGCTGATGAAGATGACAGGCGCTGCATGGTGGAAACAGACGTTACCCTGAGTCCTTTAGCACTGCATGCAGGTAGAGTCTAGTGGAGCTGGTGGAGGTGTGTGACATCGTCTCTGGATGTGAGATGAAGTGATTTATGTCTGTCTGCTGCTTTAAGTTGTTGTGTTGATGTTTAAACAACAGAAGTTCCTGCAATCTTAAAAACGAGGCTCCCTGTTTTATTCAAATGTTCAGTAAAAGCTTAAATATGGTTATGAAATAATATAATGTTACAATAAATACCTGCAATGTAGTAATACTTCCCCGAGATCAGTTTCACACGTTACCTGCAGAACAGATAATTTTACCTCGGCCAAGGAGGTTATTTTATCACCGGCGTTTATCTGTCTGTCTGTTTGTCTGTATACAACATAACTAAAAAAATTGAGGACGGATTTTCATAAAATTTTCAGCATATATCCAGAACAGGAAGATGAAGATGGGATTAACATTTAGAGGTGATCCGGATCACCCTCTGGATCCAAGAAGGATTTGTAGGAATCTTTAACATTGCAAGATAGCCACTCATGTTATTGCAGCTGACGCCTCCTACAGGCCGTTTCTGTCTGCTGTTTTTCACTCTGACAAAGATCATGTGTGGGGTAACTGTGAGCTTGGCCGAGGTTTGCGCACACTTTTCTAGTTACTTATGCAGGTGTCAATAAAATAGTCAGTAGGCTACTTGATTAAAACTGAACTTTTAAAAAAAAATCCTGAAAAGTATTTAATACATAAAATGGAGAATAATATTTTTTTAAAGATTATTTTGACTGGTGGTTAACTAAATAATTTGAGATAAATACAGGCGGAGGTGTTTTTCTAACAAACTAACCTGACTGGTTTCTTTCCTTTCAGTTTCATTATTCCATAATTTTCTACAGGATCCATTAAACATTAAGCCATAATTACAGTTTCGCTATTGTAGATGTGGATATTTCTGAAATCACATTTTCATTATATTTGTGTAGAAAAATGTTTCAAAATGTTTGGGTCAAATAAAAAATTACCTCAGAAAAACTAGCAAGGTGGAAATAACTTTATAAATACCTCAGATGAGAGGGAGAGTACTAATAGAAGAAGACAGAAAAAGTAGAGAAAGGAGTAGATGGGCAGGAGAGTGGTCGGCATGAAATATAAGTTGCTCCCATCTTGAGATATGAGTGATATGAGTGATGAGGTAAAATATACATGTCCAATTTTTTCTTCCTTTCTATGGGTTAATAATGTGAAACAAATTACATGAGGGAATAATTGTTAAAATACACCTTAATGATTCCTCCTTTTAATTGATGGACAGACTAACAAACAGACCGAAAACATTTGGAAATAAAAAAAAACAAAGAGCTTCATTATGTCTATTACACACTTTATATCAGTTTGTAACATGCCATTGTCCTTCTTGGATTGGCATCTCTGCAGCAGACGGGGACAAAACATGCTTTTGGTAGATGTGCAAGTCTCATGCACATGTGCACATGCAAATGGTCAGCTTGCTGAGAAAAGTCTCGACACTACTCAATGTGTTTGGTTGTTTTGGTTGTCAGAAATATGCAGATAACTTGTTTTTAGTAGTGAGCTCACCTTCATACTGGTGGTTGGGATGTAATGACTGATGACCTCCTAATGTATCATATTAGATACATATGATGTATCTAGTCTCCCCACTTCCGGACTCTCGGGTGGGACTGCGCCGTAGTTTGGCTGCAACTGCCCCAAGGAGGTGCCGGGAGACCCCACCCCCCTCCCTCCCACAACGAGTCTTGTTTTGGGACTGTCTAATCACTGTGCTTAATTGTTGAGATGGTTTTTTTTTTCAGAGCTTTGCTGTACCCCGCCCCCCCATCCCCCGCCCACTGGGGCAGACCGTGCATACTAGGCTTTTTTTCATCTCTTACTACCCATGTGTTGCTTTCTGCCGCCCCACCAGCAAAGACACACTGCTTCAGGCCATCTGCCTGAACCATTGTTTAAAAGTTGATCCGGTTCTCATGACAGTCTGGATTCTTTATTGGTTCCTTTACAAAAGTAACAAACACAGGTTAGTTGGTATTTTCTTGTAAGTCTAGATCACATATTCCTAATGCTTCCTGAGTTTCTGCAAAAAAGTTTCTGGTTTCCTTGGCGACACAATCCAAAACAAAATGATGACCTAACCGCAGGTGATCAATAAGTTTATTTTAGCAACATGCTGGGCTTCCTTCACTACAAATTGGATGACGACATTTTGCTAATAAAACTGTGATGGGAATATATGAGAAAGTGATGAATGAAGGCAGAGTACGTGGTTTAAAAGGTTTTGTAGCTTTGTGTGGCTTTGATTTTCAATTTCCTCCTGCACAATATATGGCTTTTAAATCTTTTCAGAAAAACAAATTATGTTGCTCTTTAATGGATGCACTCATTTAGTACCTCTTTATGCCTTTGGGAAGCAAGAACGTGTCAGAAACTGGAATACGGTATCGCTGTTGATGTCCAGTCCTCCATTACACATGAAGGTGGGATTTGTTTCTCCTCATTCATTTTTATTAAAATGTACATGTGTTCTCCAAGGTCTGCCTTTTTCAGTATCCACACTAAAAAGAAACACAAACACAAAACAACATATCATGTAATATTTTAACCTGGTTATCTAATAGTTATCTTTTAACCAGAACAACAACTTTATCTAATTCTTCTGCATATAAATAATTCATTTTTTGGGCTTGGTTGATAAATCTGTACTGAATTTGATCAACATATTGACAGGATATTTGGTATCTTCTTTTGGTAACTGATTAGTAATTAATCATTATTTTTTGCTATTTGTAATATCACAAAGACCTTTGCAGAGCTGGACAATAAAGATACTTGAATAGTCAATGAAGAACAAGAAATGTGTGTCCACAAAAATAAGAAGGAGAAAGGAAAGATAAATCAGATTTTTGGCTATATCTCTGGAACTATTTTTTTCCTTGACCTCAAATCAAGTGCAAATAAAAGGTCATGACCTCAGGATGCATCCTGTCCTGATGTCATACCAGGCTTGTTGAAAGTTTCCACACCAGGTGGAGCTTTGTGACTGAACAAGTGCAGGTAATTGGAGGATTGGGGGGATTCGGGATATACCCCTAGCCGTTTTCATTTATTCACAGAGCATCCTACCTACAATGGCTCAGTGACCCCCACCTCACCCATTTTCAGAACCACTGAGCTAAACCGTGTAGCCTGTAAAGAAAACTTAATTTTTAAGGACAAATTGAACACAATTCCTCTGCAGATTCCAACATGATTAAAACATTCTCCATTTCACACATTAAATTGTTCTATTTTCACTAGATGCCTCTGCTTATAGGTGAAGATTATTATATCCCTGAATGTGGGGTGTCTGGGATATAATTGTTTTGCCCCAACTGCCAATTTATTGTGATCGTAGGATCTGGGCTCTCAACTAAAAAGGGATTCAATTCAAATTTATTTATATAGCCCAGTATTACAACAAGTTGTCTCAGAGGGCTTCACATGCAGGTAAAGAGAACAATAGACATAACTCACAATACACACACTTGGTGACTACACTAAACTAAGACTTTCCTGTCCTTAGACCCTCCTTCGCGGTAAGGAAAAACTCCAAAAAAACCCGGATCAAAAAAAGAAAACCAAAACCAAAAACTGAACTGTCATCAACCGGCAACTCCCAACTCAAAAGATAACCAAAAAAACAAAAGTGCTATGGTAGGTGGTGACCTACTCTGAGGACTGCTCACTTTCAGCCTTATTTGCGGCCCAAGAATGCCACTCCGGCCAATGACTACAGGGGGGAGAAGAACACATGAATGAAAGCAATAGCAGGCAATGACAAACAGCAGACAAGGTGTACGCAACAGCAATTTATCACTGCCCCCTCTCCTTAATCAATATTCATTGTATATCAAAGATCTCATAGTTTCATCATTTCCAAACAGTGTACTCTCAAACTGTTGGTTTATTGGTGGTTCCCAGATTCTTTAAGAGTGGAAGGGGAGGCACAACCTTCAGCTAGTGGACCATCTCTGTAAAACCAACTCTGACTTTGGCTTCAGGAAGCAGACATCTTGTCTACGTGTAAGATCATGGTTAAAACCTCCCTTGCTGAAAAGTCATTTATTATGGGTAGTATAGCCATACCATAGTTATCTTGCTGTTGTCAGACAGTCAAGGGATTGAGCCCAATGAGCAGGCAGAGTTTAGGGCAAAAGTATTGGGATTTTTATTTAAGGCTGAAGTTCCAGAGAATTGTAGGGTATTGCGAGAGAGCAGACTGATGAACCAGGAAGGTGGGAGGGTTGTGGAAGCCGGTGCGACACAAGGCGAAGTGATGAGGTTAGTGCTTAGGAGAGGAAGAGTCTTCGGGAAACAGATCCAACCCATTAGACTTTCCAGATGACATTCCCAGTAAAGTTTGTACTGGAATCCAGTGATCTGAGTGCTGCCAGTTTATATTGTCCCATTAATTAAATGCATTTCTGGAATGCGCTGCTTGGTTTCAATTTGGGTTTTCCAAGAAGACTTTTCACGCTGGTAAGACGATGTGCTATACAGGAGATTTTTTGCATATTTTTTCTGCTTTTTAGGACTTGTTATGCTCAGTCAAGAACCTGACAAAACCTCATCTCCCTCCACATCTCCTGGTGTCAAGTCCAGATGGTGTCAGTCCCAGAGTTTTCCAGGTCAAGACAACTATGTGAGATTCTCCAGAACCAGTTCAACACCAGTCTGAGTCATAAATGAATACCAGTGATGTGGAAAACATCCTGCCTTGTTCCAGTGCCTGAAAAACTCCAACTAGCTGAACCAAATGACTACAGAATTTGAATTTTCCTCTGGGATTAATAAAGTATTTTTCATTTAATTTTTTCATTAATTAATATCAGATGATCTGATGAACTTCCGCATTAACGGCTACTTTCTGCTAGCATTCCTTCCTGCTTTTGCTGCAGCAACAGTTACTTTTGCTTATATTTAGCTTAAATTGTATATATTTTTAAATTCTTTGTATTTGTGGAGATATTCTGCTCCTCCATGGTAACATACGCTGCTCTGGGTTTGTCCATGTCTGTGATTGGTCGGAACCTCCGAGCTCCGCCTCTTTTATGTGATTGTACATTTATCTTAAGTGGAAAGTTCTGGATGTACACAAGTTGGTAACCAGCTTCATAGTACAGGCCTCTAGTCCAGAGGCAGCTGCTGATTTGTCTGTAAAGTAACTTGAGATGATGCAATTTAAAATAATACAAAAAGAACTTAGTTGTGTAGTAACCCTATATGTAAGGAGGTAGTCTTTAAAAGAACTTGCACTACACTACCATTAAAACAGGTTTCCAGAATAAACTGGAGGAGGCTGGAATTAAGTTTCTTTAAATTTATTCAAATTCCACACAAGGCACTTAATAGAAAAAGGCAATAGATAAAATCCACTAAATAACCGATTAAAACCAGTACTCAGTGTTCAAAGTTTCAATCTGTTGACATTTCACAAGTGTTTGTTTCCACCCCTTCTCCGCAGCTTGGATGACAGGCTATTTAAATAGGTCTGGGCCAAGTTGCTCAAAAAGCAACCCATAGCAGCGATGAATAATATTCATTCCAAGGAGGCCAGGCACTACTGTCTGGTGCTCTTTGGGCTCACTTGGGGGATCTTTGACAACCAGGACACCCATTTTGTTTAGGGTCTGACCCAACACATTAACTTCAAGTTCCATATACCCTTTATAAGGAATTTTCAGTCCGTTTGCAGCCTTAAGCTGCAACCAATGACACTTTCTCAGTAGTCCTATCCCACGTGATATGAAGTATTTTTCGAAGAAACTCTCCTGGGGGGGTGACCATTGATCCTGTGTCCAGGAGGCAGGGGACAATTACACCACCCATGTTAACTTTGACAACTGGACAATTTACCACAAGACAAGAGGGATCTTCAAAATAATCTTCCACTCAGCCCAGACTCCCCTTTTTCTGACGCTTGGCTCTCTGCAACACTCTCTGCATGAGGCAGCTTCTGAGGTAGACAATGCACGGTGATGCACACTATTTAAGTTTACCCTAAAAAATCTGGCTATATGGCCCGGTTTATTGCAGCGAGGACAAATTGGCTTACCCT
Organism: Pseudomugil tenellus; assembly: GCA_037177515.1. Taxonomy (NCBI): domain Eukaryota; kingdom Metazoa; phylum Chordata; class Actinopteri; order Atheriniformes; family Pseudomugilidae; genus Pseudomugil; species Pseudomugil tenellus. The sequence goes on from JBAMHX010000014.1 coordinate 28,252,234, forward strand.
CTGCCTGAAAGCGGGACAGTTTTGCAGAATTTGGAGCTACGTCATTAGAATTGGCTTGAGGGAGCCGTAGATGTTGCATGATTGTGTCTAATTGGGACTGTTGTCTGGGAAGATATTCTTTAATCTTGGCCATTTCATCAGTAGGCCTAAACGCAACCAAATTAGCATTAGCTTAAACCACATTAGCGCACTGGGAGTCACAGAAAAATGCACGGGGACAGTTTCTACCATCAGGTCTAGAGGTTTCTGCCCAGCTAATGGCTACTGCATGAAGGTCAATGAACAAGATGTTTGGGGTTTTTAGTACACATTGTTTTAATTCTCTGCGCAATGTATCATCTAGAATTTGTTCAATAAATTCATCATGCAAAATTAAGTTGTGGTTTGGAATACCACCTGGAGTTTTACGCACTGCTACATCCAATAAGGATTTAAGAGCGTGAGAAAAGTCACAGAGAGTCTCACCTTCGCGTTGAGTACGCTGGAACAACTGTAGTTGTGCGGCTATATATGACTGTGTGCAACTATAGTTTTCAGTCAAAATCGCAAAAACTTTATCAGGTGTATCCCTACTAGAAAGGGGATAGAAATCAACCTTAGCTTTTGCATCACCCTCTAAATGGTCTTTGATAAATAACAGTTGTTCAGCGATTGGCATGTGTCTAACCTCCAGATCTGCGCACCTCATCAACCCATTGTTCTACAGTCAATAAGTCAATAGACTTTTTACCAGTAAATGTTGGACACTTACGGTTCTTTCGGTACAGAAACATAATGAATGCCAGCATTCTTTGCAAACAACTAATAGGCACAGAGTTCTCAGTGGAAGACCCAGGCCTTGGGTCAGATACCTGACTTTGAGCTTGCAACTGAGTTTGTAATTATTCGTTTGAGGCCTTCAGCTGTTGCACTTGCTCCAACAGTGCTTGCAGTTCTTCCATGGTGTCCAGTAGACCAGTGCGTGGAGAGCTGAATCAGTGGGGTTGAAATCCCTCAATGCCACTGACCTGTCAATGTTTTAATCCCACCGTTACCCAAAAACCAAATAAAACTCAACAGCCTTATCCTGCCGACAACACCAAATTCTAATAACTCTACACGTAAGGAGGTAGTCTTTAAAAGAACTTGCACTACACTACCATTAAAACAGGTTTCCAGAATAAACTGGAGGAGGCTGGAATTAAGTTTCTTTAAATTTATTCAAATTCCACACAAGGCACTTAATAAAAAAAGGCAATAGATAAAATCCACTAAATAACAGATTAAAACCAGTACTATTATGAAAAGACTTCTTAAATAAAACACAAGGATTCCCACACTAAACACACACAGAAAGGGGAAAAAAATACTGCAAGATAAAACAAAGTCTTTAATTAACAGCACAGGGTAATAATCCGAACCCAAGACTATTGCACAGGAAAACTAGACTAAAGTGCCAAGTGCTATGAGGTAAAAGGTCCCATTAGATAAAAAATAAAAGGCCACATAAAAATCTTTTCAGTTAATAATTGGATCAATCAAGCAATTAAAACAGTGGGGTAAAAAACAGTGACAAGTTTAAAAAGAGACAACCGAACCAGTCCTAAAAAACAAACATACATATGTTAAAACAAACTATCAATACACATTCATGATTAAAAAAAAGGATTACACAAAAGAGATTAGTTAAGACGTTCACATTTAGTTTAATTGAGCCACTTCCATAAACTGCATGGATTTCTGGAGGTGTAGCAGCTTGACCAATCTCCTAAAACATGGGCATAATTCAGCCGATTCATGAGATTCATGATTCTTTTTTTTTTCTTCTTTTTTTCCTTACCGCGAAGGAGGGTGTAAGGACAGGGAAGTCTTGGGTCTGTTTAGTTTAGTGTAGTCACCAATTGTGTGTATTGTGAGTTATATCTATTGTTCTGTTATTACCTGCATGTGAAGTCCTCTGAGACAACTTGTTGTGATACTGGGCTATATAAATAAAATTGAATTGCATTGAATGAGCATATTTAAAATATAGTTAATTGTGGTTTAAAAAAAACCCATTAAAACAGCTTACATGTACACTAGCCTTTGTGCGCTGCCGTGACTTCAAACCAGAGTGGGGAGGATTTAATGCCACCAGAAAATGTGTTTATTATTGTTAGCACACAAGCTAGTGGAAGAAGAAAATGGCATTTCAGAAATTCCCCTGGACCGATGAAGAGGCGAAAACGTTTTTCATTTGGTTTTGCTGGATACCACAAGCTTGATGGAGCCACAAGAAAAGAGAGGTTTTCCTGAAGCTCATGGAGTCCATCAAGCATGGTCACGAACCTCAAAGCGGTGCCATGAAAAACATAAAAAAAGCTTAAAAGTGACTGTGCCTTAAACGACTACAACAATCGGCGAGGTAATGTAAGGACTGGAGGTGGTTCGCCCAAATGGACGCCATAGACTGAGGCCAGCAACGGAGTGTCCTGCATACAGCTCAGTGACTGTAGCTTCTTCACTGTTATTCCAAACAAGGATTGAGGTAAGCAATAGTTTACTTTAAGGTGTTTAAACACTACAAAATAGCAATTGGTAGGACACAAGCAAAAATATACTGAGAGCAGCGCAGATCATTTGATTTTGTAACGAACAATAGGCTAGCTAGTTAGCCATGCTAAGCTAACATAATGTTCCACATGTGTTTGCATTATGGTTGCGGTCTGTATGTTAGTTAGTTAGTTAGTTAATTAATTTATTTTGAACAGTATCACACATATATTCAGGAAAAAACAAACAAACAAACAAAATTTCATTTCTCTGCTGCTTAAATTTGTTGTGGTGACTTGTAACTGAATTTCAATTTCATGTTTTTCTATTTTAAGACTCCCTACAACATCAAAAACCGCCGCGCTGCATCCACACTGCCTGCGGTCGGAGCAGGCGGCTGCGGCAGAAAACAGACATAACACGGTGCTCAGCAATCACATGTAAGTAAGGTTTTCACAGCACTAAGCTTTATTTTAAATATGCATTCCACAATTTATACATCTAATCAAATTATTGTGGTTTATTGCATCCCATTTCTGTCTTTATGGAAGTGGAAGAAAAAGGAGGAGCAGCCGGATCTTCCATCTATTTTAAAGTTACGTTGAATGCTGTGTTCCTACTCTGCGTTGTGTTTCATTGAAGGCACTGAGACAGAAGCTTGATCTCGTCTGCACCAACCATTTATTCGCTCTGTACAAACATAACACTGCTGATCAGGAGCGGTTAGCTTACAGTCGGGTCATTCATACACTGTTGAAAAATGGGAGAGACTTAATGCTAGAACAGTTAGCACATTCAGAAGCAGCAATTTAAGCTGGCAACTGCCGTGGCTCAACATGTAGAACCAATATTAAAATGTTTCAAAAGCAGCTATAAGAAGTGCTCTATACATGTATACCAAAACTGACCAGCATTCCTTTCCATAACATGTACAGGGACAACATAAACTCCTCTGTTTTATGACAAAACATTTGCAAACTCCCTTACTCTACTGAGAGGACCACACTGTTGGACACACAAAAAAACCCACTACCCCCAAGGAGTCAGAATGAAGAAAAGGCTGGCCAAGCCACATCCCCACTCACAGAGCTAAAACGTGCCGGTCACACATTTTACAAACCATGTCCAACACAGTAAGTCTGTGTAGCCACACAGACTGGACGCAAATAATCTAATCAGAAAACAGAACCTTGTATTCAGTACAGTTTGGTAACACCAAAACACAGTCTGACAGTCGGGAAAAAAACTATGATCCCATCTCCATCCTTTGGTGCATCATTTCTATCAGCCGATTCACAGGCTTGAACAGCCGCCCAGCCCCTGGTCTGAATGAACTCTCTTGTGAAAGCCATAAATTGAGAAGTAGTTGTGTCCAAGTTTGTGTGCCACTGCTTTTGACGACTGGTTGGGACATAAGAATGCATGGGCCATCTTGGTAAAATGATCGGTTACTACCAAGACATCCAAAGATTAATTGGAAGAATCTTCGGCTGTCCAAACGTCCACACACACCAGTTCCATGGGTTCAGACGTTCTGATGCTGAGACTTCATCTGCTGTCAAAGTCCCAGTCATCGAACCAGCAGGACTCTTCAGGGCTGCAAACTTGCATCCGTCCGCAGTTTTGTCTTTGGAATGAGCAGAACAGCGGAAAGCCTCCTGCACACCATATGCACAAACAGCTGTTCTGGGGCCCTGGTATGTACCTGATGCCAAACCGGAAGGGTGCCAACTTTGCAATCCACCTCTGCTCGCAAGCATCCAAGCGAGGCTTGGACAGGATATAAGTCAGAGGGTTGTTGTCTGTCCAGACAGTAAATGCATAACCTATCAACCAATGATGGAATTTATCACACACAGCCAACTTCAGCGCAAAAAACTCCAGCCTGTGCGCCGGTTACTTGGATTGTGTGTGACTGAGGGACTTGAGGGAAGCAATAGGTCTGACTACTGACCCACCTGCTGGAACCTGTGACAGCACAGCCCCGAGACCATTCATTGATGCATCCACAGCTAACAAAAAGGGCTTCTCGAAGTCTGGGTGCGCCTGAAGGACGTGGTCCAGCAAAGCCTGCTTCAGATGACTAAAAGACCGGCAGCACGCTTCAGTCCAGTCACCTGCTTGCAGCACTCTCCACTCGTTGAGGCGCTTCCTCCCCTTTTCACGGGAACCCTTAACACCTGACGCCAAACAAAACAGTGGCTTAGCCAAAGACGAACACCCCTCAATAAACTGCTGATAAAACACCACCATACCTAGAAAAGACCGGATCTTTTGTGGGGACGGGATCTCTGAATGATCTTCCATCAAATCTGCTTCAGTCAGTGACGTAATAGCAGCGATTTTCTCTGGGTCTGAGCTGATGCCATCAGCGATCACAATATGGCCCAGAAATTTCACTGACATTTCTTCGGGGCCAGCTTTAAGTTTTTTTTTTTCTTTTAACATGTCTTGTTCAGCATCAAAGCAGGCAAAATGATGATCTGACTGCTATGACTGAGATCCACCAGAGCGCATATTCAGGATTCTCACATGAGGAAATATGTCTCATTATAAGTAAAGCTAACGAGCATCTCAGTGACTGTGTTGTCATGCAGAACGTACGGGGTGAGATGTGCTCACAGAAAGGTGATCATGCTAAGACAACCCCCCCTCCCCAAAGGCCAGAGGCAGACCGGGACCCCTTAGACCAGGTCCGCCGGCTGCCAGCCCCGAGCAAGAAGCCCAGCCACCCCCCATCGGGGTAGACTTAGCATCCGCCCAGGTGGCGGCAAGGGGAGGTCCCAGCTAGAGCCCCCCACAGTCAGGGGGTACGGGCCCCAGCGGGCCCGGGCCGCGAATCGCAGACCCCCGCCATGGACCGATAGCCAAGGCAGACAGAGCCCCGGCCCCGGGCCCCAAGCGCCAGAAGGGGAACCCCCGCCCACCCCACAAGCAGAAAAACACACCAGTGCCCCCGAGGGGCCAGAGCCCCCAGACCGCCACCCCCGGAGGCCAGCCCTCACCCCAGGGCTGATTCACCCCCCGGGCGCCACTCCCATTCGCACACTCACACACACATGTCCAACTATCCATATGCACCCCACCACCTATCTCCACACACATAAACACACATATACCCAAGCATCCTCGCATACCTAACCTCCACCCCAAACACTCACCAATACACACACACACACACACACTTTTATTCCGCTGCGCTCACCACCTACCTCCTCACACATATGCACACATCCTCCCCACCACCCTTCCTTTCCAGTCATCAATACCACCCACATACACTCGCCATCCATGAAGGGGTCACGAGCACCCCCCACCACCACCACGCAGGGAGCCCAGTACCCCCCAAGACCCGCAACCATCCCCCATAGCGGGGCCAGCCCCAAACCCAGGCCCCAGGTCC
>JBAMHX010000014.1:28276913-28291477 GCA_037177515.1 Pseudomugil tenellus
TTAGCATTACAGTTCAAGCATTTCAGCTTAAAAGGCATTCACCCTGCTGTTCTGCAAGAACAGCAAATTTTCTAGTTTTAACTGATTTATTCTTTTTAATACATAAAAACAAGGTGATGATGATGATGGAAGTTTCCACATGTTCACAGCCTCTTCATCACATGATTCTGGGACCATGTTTATTGTTCCAGTTGATTATTTAATGTTTCTTTCAGGTTGTCGCTTTTTTTAATATGTGAAATCCTCCATTTTTATTTGCACGTTTTACTAGTTTTCATTTTTCTGACTCAGTTCTGCATGACGAAGCAGAAAACACACCTAAAGCTGCATCGCTGATTATTAAAATGTGTTTTTCCTTTTGAACTTGAGCTGAGAAGGAATTTCTGTGAGACACGAGACAAAGCTGAGGATGTTTAATGATTTATATGTTTCATATAACGAGGGAACCAGGAAGTGCCGAGCCCGAACACACCAGACCCATGACACACATTAACAAACCCAGCTGGACTCCACACTCCCAGTTTTATATTGGTTGTTCCAGTTTGAACTGCTTTTTAATACATTTAAGGCCTTTTGGTAATTATTCAGATACATGGATGCTCATGTGAATGTTTTATTTTTCTTTAAAAAATGTTAAATAAAGATCATTATTCAAAAAAAAAATTCTGCTCAACTTTAAAAAATGAGGGATAGAATAATATTTTCTTAATCTGAAGTCATTTTTGGCCCTTTATTAAAATGTAAAAGAATAATTAACAAACTAATTTAGCATATTATTGTCTAATATATAAAAACTACTGCAGTACAGAATGTGTCCAGAACACAATTATAGGACTGTTTACGACAAAGTTTAGATCAAACATTTTGCAATGAAGTGATCTAATAGGTTCCTGACAGATGCAGCATTAAAAGGTTACACATTGGTTACTGATCTTTGACAGATTTTCTGCGTATAGCATCGTCTATCGACAAAATAAAGCTGGATTCATCTTTGTTAAACTGAGTAATATAAACTCAGTGAGAAACTCTAAAAAATCTGGAAACACTTAATCGTAAACCGACCAATCACAAGGAAGCACTTCTACATGACCTGCAGCAACGTCACAGTCGCAGTATTTATAGCTGCTGAGCCGATCAGAGGACGCTACTCTTCTGGGAAAACCACAACTTTGTGTGAAACCAACTCTGCAGTCACACAAACTGAGCCGGGCCATAGAAGTATTCACCACACTCCCGGCTTTCAGCCTCTGGATGCTGTAGGCCAAATAGAAACTGAAGAGTCTCTACAGTAAAGACCTTTGTCCCAAAGGACAGTAATGTCCACAGAAGAGACAGATGTTACACAGGCGTTCCACTCATGTGAAACTGGAACTAAAGAAGCTTTGAGGCCTTAAAAACATCAAAGACCTGCATGTGTGAGAATCTGCAGACAACCAGCATCTTTCTTTAATGAAGAGACATTTAAACATGTGCCTGATTTTTAAAGCCTTTGTTATGTGAGCTTAACCAATGGATGGTTGCCAGCCCCGAACTGGATGGATGAAAGTTCAGCCAAGTCTGTCCAAGTGTGTGGCGATCAGTTAACTGCAGGAAAAAGGGTTTAATGTTGCATTTGGTGGAATGTATACACAAACAACACAAGACAGAGGTGAAATGGATGTTCTAAATGAAACCAGGTGGAGTACCGAACAAGACAAAAAGCTCCACTGGTTCTGGTTGGTGATGGATGGAAATGTTTTCCTTTCCCCGTGCTAACTGAGATACAGGCTTTGGCAGATTTTGCAGCATGACTCAGACCACAGTGGTGTCTGTGGCTAAGTGGAAAATGATTTCCTGACTTTAGGCTGGTTTTCCTCTATGCACACACTGTACTTTGCTGCAGCTTCTCTAACTCTGCATATTGCCTTCTAATCTCTTATGGTCCAAATATAATAAACAAAACAAATGCAGTTTGAAAAGAGAGAGAATGACTGGAATAAAAAATAACTCATGCTACAGAAGTTAGTAACAACAGAGAAAACAATACATAAAAATAAGTAATACATTAAATTAAAACTAATGTAATAGTATGGATAAAGGGATATACTTTTCTAATTTAATGAGTTTAATTAAATTCGGTTGCTTTGGTTATAAAATGTTGTATTTGTTTTTTGTTTAACTTTTTATCATCTTAATTCCTGAATTTAGTTTTTTTTGTAATTAAAGCAGAAAATAAAAAATAGGGCAAAAATGGATTTTATTAGAAGATAATTATAGAATATAATTATGAAATCTATAAAAACAAATAATACATGAATAAATAAATAATAATCTGTAGTAATATGCGAGGTGGTTAGCGCTGTAGCCTCACAGGAAGCAGGTTGCAGGTTACACTCTGTGTGGAGTTTGCATGTCTATGTGCGAGTCCCTGTGATGGACTGGTGACCTGTCCAGGGTGTACCCCGCCTCTCGCCCGTTGTCCGCTGAGATTGGCCCCCGTCAGGAATAATCTGCAGAAAATGGATGGATGCTCATTGACTTCAGTACAGAACATATTTTTTCAAATATTTAATTTGATTGGCTGCCTGTAAACTTCTTGACGTTCATCACGTAGCAGCATATTACTGCCAACTCATCACTTCTATATTTGGGCTTCAACAAAATGTTTCTTAAAACAACTCCAGCAGGGGTTTTTCATTCGGCACTAAAACCATCTTAAGTCACATGTTTGGGGGCTTTTTGTGTTTCTTTGAATTTTTATATGCATGTTTATTTCTGTGACACCTGGCGATCTGTTGACTCATGTTGTTTACTGATGTGTAAAATGTGCTGATATTACTGTTTTTTAATGCAGTAGTTTCATTTTGAATCTTATTTAAATGTTAGTGGGCTTTGTGAAGGTCTTTCAGAAATAATGTGTATCTGTTTTTATAAAATAAAGCTTTTACTGGCATAATAAAATACTGTGTTTATTCTTGTGGTTTGTGGGCTCTCTCCCTTTTGGAGCAACTCTAGAAGAGATTAAGTGTCAAGTAACGAGTCAGCCAGGTAGAATTTAAAAGAGAGATACGATACTTTTTAAGTGGTAAATGTGAAACAGTATAGAAAATTAAATAAAATACATTTTTAACATTTAACAGCATATATGTACAAAGAATTCCAAATAGATATATAGAAACTTTAAAGCGCTTTATAAATAAAGTTGAGCTGAGTTTGTTCCTCATTCTGATGCTCAGGTTTAATGCAAGTAGTCTTCCTCAAATCTACAACCAAAATATAAACACAACACTTTTTTCTGTTCTTATTGTTTATGAGTTGACCTTAAGGATCTAAAACATCGTATCTGCAAAAAAAAAGGATAAAGAGTCTTTCTGAAGGACATGAGATGACTGAGGGAGTGGGATTCAAACCTTCTAGTTACTCGAGAACATGCTCCTGAGTTACTGCCATCCCGTCATTGCTATTTAGAATATTAACAGAACCCAAACTGGGAAAAGTTGTCTCTCTTAAGTACCATTTAAATTAGTGAAACTGGTCAGTTTATCGACATCACCTAACCTGGAAAATTCCTTTTGAGTTGGAGGAGTGCTGCTCTCTCTGGGTTCAGCTGTTGCCCTGCAGATCATTTGGTCCCTGCGGTCCTGGTCAACATCTTTAAATATAGACTGGTACGTTACATCTGTTTCTCTCCATCTTGTCTCAATGTGATGCGCTTTTTTTATGTTAAGCTAGTAGCTCTCAATCCTACAGAAGTCGATGAATATTAAATATTTACGCGTTCTATCACAGATCAGCAGTGTGAGAGGTGGACTTACCCATGTGCGTCACCCATGGATGACTCACAATATCTGTGTATTATAAAAAAAACATATCACAATATTTTATTCCTTATCAACCAAAATTAGATATTATGCGCGACCATAACAAATATGGATGCTGACATAGCTGTAGCAATTAATTTCTAACAGGATTGTCTTGGACCTTATATTTACATGGACAGTTTTTAAATACAGGGCTGAAAATATTTGACCAGCAACGCTGATGAATCTGACAGAAAAGTTACTTTGGCCACTTTGCTGTTGTATTGCTCTACCTTCTGTGTTGAACACATTAAAAACCAATAATCAATTGCTTATTTGATAATTAGAGCAAAAAAACAAAAACATCCAATATTATGTGTCCCACCAGTACATATTGGGGATACATTAAAATACAAGGTCAGACTCACTCAAAGTCACCGCTTTGAAAAGTGAGAGCACATGTTATTGAGGGCCGCTGCAGCGGTTTCCAAAAACAATGTCTTTTTATTGCAAATCAATGGAGAAGACACTGAACTCTTGCTTGAGCTTGTACACCTTTATCAACTAGATTACGTAGATCAAAAGAAAAGGACAAAATGTTCTTATTTTCTTGTATGTTTGTAGTAAAAAAATAGCATTTTTTGTAAAAACATAAATAAAAATTGAATTGTGATTTTATTTGCCGCACACGTTACTGTTTGGAAAGACTAAATAAAGCTATTACTGATTGCTCTTTCTAAATATTTCATGCCAGACCATCACATCTTGAAATCCCACCATTGAATAAAGCTGCTGAAGTGAATTCAAGGAGGGGTTTGGGGCCAGGATGAGTAGTTTGGTGTGAAGAAGTTTCCTGATGCAAAACTTTGATGAATAAAAGGTTTATTACAAAAAGTTAGGCATCAAAAACAGCTCTGCAGCATCTGTGGGGACTCCGGGGGCCAGGTTTGTAAAATCCCACTGAGCTGTGTGTGCTGACAGTTTATATAGGATGCAAACTGATAACCAATCACGAGTCCACACTGGGTGTCAGGATCTTAATAGGAAACATGTTCAGAGGACTATATGCTGAGAATCAGACACTTCACTGCCATGATGATCCATAAGTGATCCAGTTCTTTAAAAACATCTCCCATATGAAACCATTCCGCTTCAAGTACCCATGAGCACCTACTGTGGCCACGAAAAGCAAAAAAAAAAAAAATCCTAAAAGCAGCTAAAGAATAAAATCTTTGCAAAGCATAAGAAGTCTACTTCAATCAAACTCTTCAGAAAGCTGGAGGCATCCTCACAGAGGTAGGTAGGGAGAGCATGTAGGTCAGCAGCACGCTTAATATTTACATCAACTTCCTCCTGCAATAAAATATTTCCAAAGATTATTTTTCTTATAAGTTTCACTGTGAAGGCGTAAACATATATCCAGATCGTATTAAATACAGCTCACATGTTGACAGATACTAAATTAAAATTTAAAAACTAACCTGAAGGTCATAAACCCTGAAAAGTTGATCCAAAATAACAGACATGTTTCCTGTGCGAGTAGCTGTCTTTCTAAATAAGGTCTGAAGACGGGGGGCATGTTCTTTACTTTCTTTACTCATGCAGACCACATCTTGACGATAATTAACACGAAAGTCAAAAGTGCAATTCACTTTTTGAAATTTTATGCTGTGCATATAACAAACATAAAGTAAATTCTCACCTGAGAATCTCCATAATCTCAGCAACAGGCAGGTCATCACTAATAATCTCCTTCCGTCTCAGGGTAAAGATGGTCTGCATTAACTTTGTAATAAGAAAATGATTTTTTTTCTGACTTCATTAGCAATCTGCACTCAGTTCACCCCTTGGGAAATTTGGGAAGAAATTCATCTCTGCCTTGTTTAGTCTTTTCATCCCAGTGTGGAGCTTCTTTGTCTGGATTGTTTCGACTTCTCTTTCCAGAATTTACTGCTACCTCTTGAAATCCAGCCCAACTTTACTTGGCACGATAGTTTCCCATCTTAAATTTCAGACTTTTTTCCAACCATACCACCCTGTCCTGGATCCTGGCTCTTTCAGGCAGGGATAAGTCCTGACAAGTGCCTCTGCTACCACTGAAACTTTCCAATTTTTTGGGTATGCGTTGAAACTCTGCATTTTAGCTGCCAAGAATATCAAGCTTTTGTCCCCTAGTTAATCTCAGAGCTTTTCCTGTTCTCTCATAAGCAATATTTCCCTCACCAAGTATGAGTTCTACCTCATAGGAGAAAGTGGGCATTGTGAAAACCTGAGGCCATCTTTCAAGTCTTTCTGGAGTCGTGGCATGGGGCGATATGACGGTCTCATCTTTTGCTACAGAACTGGCATCACTCTCAGACTGTATGACTTTTAGTACAACTCTCTGCTGGAGGTTCCTCCATATCAACATTGAACAAAGTTGCCCATCAAAGTCTGGGTCTTCATAAATTAAGGCAAAGTCGAAATCAAGCTTAAATTTCTCTTTGATAAGTTCTTTTAACTTATCTACAGATTCTGGGCGTGAAGAAAGAATCATCTATCTCACAATGTCTGTGAAGGTATGGACATGAAGCAGAAGGTTTTGGGCTGACATTTCCTAATAGAACAGACAACAGAGGAAATGCATTGATTAGTATTCTGTTCATTTGTTGGGGCTGTGTTGAAAAGATCGAATCATCGATTCTGAATCGATTCTCATATCAATTCCTAAAGATCGATCCATAAGTCCAAAGATTGATTTATTTAATACATTTCCCTTTGAATATGATGGCTATCTTCATTTAGTTGTAATGCTTTAGTTCCTTTATGTTCGCACACACATTTAGGGCTATTGCATTTTTTTTGTTAAATGTCAATATAATCTTAGTATTAATATGTTTCATAACTATATATACATATAATTTACCATAAAAATTTTAATAACACTGAACAAAATCCATATCTGATCAGAACAGATGGGATTGAATCGTGAAAATCCATTCTCAATCTTGAGAATCGGAATTGAATCAATTCTTGAAATCTGAATTAATACCCAGCTCTAGTTAATATCAATGGTCTCGGACTGTTCTGACATTTTGAAACAGTTACAGTTCTACAGTTTTGATCAATATGAATCTTGTTGGTGTCCATCAATAATGTATCCTGTGAGGCTTACTGTATCATTTACTTGTGACAGAACAGGTATCTAATAATGTCAATTCAAATGATTTTAGATGCTCAGTGTACCAGCATTCGTAGTTCCGACAAAAAAAAAAAAACAAAACAGAGTCGTTCACAAGCAGCAACTGCTCAATCCTGCTGAATGTTGCAAGTCCTCCTTCTGTCCTGCAGACACAAACATTCCTTTTGCATACTCTGTACCATTTATGGAGATTTTTTTATGTACTGTAGATGCTACAGGGTAGCTGGGAGCAGCGTTGTTTATTACTGTTATTGTTGTAGTTGTGGGTGATTTTTTTTTTAAAAATAATTTTAAGCTGAACCCTCTCTCAATGTTTTTTGAGTGTTTTTAATGCAGCATTTCTTAGTTAGGACAAGCTGTATAACAACACTTAGGCTTGCAGGATAATGTCCTCCTTCTTTTAATGCATTTAGACACACTTTATATAGCAAATACTTTATACACAAAATAGGGTAACAGAGTATGTGGAAAATGTTACATAACAGGTCAGATTTCCCCCTTGCACTACATTTTGTACATGAAGGTCATGAGATACTCTTGTTCTTATGAGGAATTCTCCTTCATTAACTTCAGCAGTCTGTATTTGATATGCACTGCAGCAACAGAACCTAGAGTGTTCAAGTCTTTCAGTAAAGGTGACAGAACACTGTCATAGCCAAACTTTGCACAATACTGCAAGCTGAATGACACGTAGGCTGGACCTATACTGGCTTGGTAGATTAGCAAGAAACCAGTACACGGCAGTAAGCTTGTGGATCTTTCTAGCAGTACCTAAAGAGTTAGCTAGCTCAATATCATCCACATACAATATTAGAGATAGCTTTAGCTTTCCTGCAGACAAAAATTTTCTTTAAAATATGTCCCATCTGGATTAGACATATATGTTCCACATGGTGATGGCTTGACTTCATGAATTTTGTCAAGAAGATCAGTGTTTTTAAACAATGCCTGCAGCAGTTGTAATATTGGAACATAGACTGCACTGGCATTACAAGAGGATACTGGCTTCTCACAAAGGTTCTTCTTCGTTTAGCAGTAGAAAGCTCAGCACCCTTTATGGCAGCCTAACCCTAACCCTAACAAATACATTTGCCTTTGTGACTGCCTCTACTAACACGTTAAGCAAAACATCACTAATTGACTCATCATGCTCTCTTAGAACACTGATAATTGGAGAATATCTCATCTAAGTTGTCAACCATATCCTGTATAGCCGACTCTGAAACATGGAGAATGCTGCGCATTTTCAGGAACAAAGAAGCCAAGTTGTTCTTTAACCAAATTTGCAATCCCTCTGTGTCATAGTCAGAGTCAACATGATCACATTCGGAAATATTTAGCTCAGGTGAATTCAGATTCAGGTTGATCCTGCAATGGGGAATAGTTTATCATCAACATACCACACAAAAATCTCCCCACACTTGCAAGCTGCTTCAGTTTTAACCTTAAAGAAAGAAAGAGAGAGAGAGAAAATGTGTTAGAATATTACAACTAAGAAATATCTTAGCTTTTCCTACACGTTAAAAAATAAAGTTGTTTGTACCCTGTCTATCAATCTAGCATTTATAAAAACCAAAACAAGTCTTTTCCAGTCAGTTTATCCATTTTATTGCTTCACCCTGCAAAAACAATATATACTGCAATCAAAGTGATTCTGCCCAAATGTGAACATGTACGTCACGTGCTCACACAAGCTGCCATTAGAAAATGTGATAAAAGATCTTTCAAATATATAGAAAAATAAATTAGCAGCTCAAACCTGAAATTAAGGTAACCAAATTCTCATTACATCCACTTATTTGAATAACAAATACATTTTCACGTTCATCTAGCGATGCTGTCAATAATAGCGGCGATAGGCTTTCAAACGCATGCATCCATTTACAGAAAATCAACACGGTGCAATAAAACAACAGTAAATATAGTATTTGATAAACAAAATACTCACCAGATAAATTGCTCAATCCAAAGACAGCGATAATGGCGGCAAGCATCATTAGCAAAGTGGGCATGGTTAGGAGTTCAAAAGACAGCTGAGTGTCTTAAAATATTTACTGTCGTCACCAGTGAAACAGCGAACTTGGAATAAAAATTTGTCTGAACTTTTACATAGATATATGCATATATATTGACCTTGTTTTGTAAAGGAATACACACCTCTCAACTAACAACACAGGAACTTTCTTTCAAATTCTTTGGAGAAAAGGGGGCGGAGCATGTATGAACAGCCGTGACGTGGGATTGAATGAGCGTCAAATTGTTTAAGTGTTATACCTGAAATAAATCAAAATGGTTAAGTAATACTAGCTTGAAATATGGAATTTGTTTAAAATACTTATAAAATAGAGCTGAAGTAACTTCTTTTCTTTATCAAACTTTTACTGTTTGGTCTTGGAGTGTGGGGTCAGTTCCTCCTGATGTTGTAAAGAGCAAATCGGCAAGTACGGGCAACTGAGGCAACATGGACCTTAAAGGTCAGCTGGTCCTCCATCATAACACCGAGATTTCGGGCAGCAGATGTAGGTACAAATGTGATAGAGTCAAAGTTCACACTTATTGACAGATGTAAGGAAAGACTGGCTGGACAGACTATGAGCTCAGTTTTAGAAAGCTTTAGCTGAAGGTGGCGAGCCATCATCCATGCAGGTATCAGCAAGACATGCGGATATTCTCATTGAGACGGATATATCGTCAGGGGGAAAGCTGAGGAAAAGTTGAGTGTCATCTGCAGTGATAGCAGAAGCCATGAGAGCTTATTGTAGCGACCTCACACGAATGCAGCGAGCTTCGACTGTTGCTCATTTTATTCTCTCTAAAGTGCACAAAAACAAATGACACAGCACCATGAGTACACAAATACATTTCACATGACTTGTGAATGTAAACGTATTGAAAACATTTTAAACAAGTTTCAATCTAAACATTTTACCTCCTTCTGCTTTCCAAGGGCGCTAAGTTTAGCGCTAGCTGGTGGTTGGCATTTAGCCTTTCACACTTGTCATAAGAGGAGTTATGTGACACACAAATGATACCAAAAAACAACAAACAATTAAGCAATTAAATAACTCGTCAGTTTTACACATAATGTGACAAATTAGTTTTTATATTTATAAAATACGGCAACAAAGCTGACCAATGCGATGCATCAGGGACCGGAAGTAATAAAAGGGCAGGAAGTAGAAGAAGAAGAGTGACACTCTTCAAAATAAAAGCACAAATAAAAGGTGAAGTGCCAGCACATTACTTGCTATAAATCACAACGTTAGCTGACCTTTACACTTATGACCGCACGAAGTTAGGATGTGTATAGCATTAAGAGAAGAGGGCTGAGCACCAAACCCTGAGGCACCCCTGTGTTCAACACATGTGATTTGAATACTTCCTGTTGCCAGGATACGTTATATGATCTACCAATGAGGTAGGACGTAAACCACGAGAGGGCATAACCTGAGATGCCAAGCTCAGAGAGTGTGGAGCGGAGAATCTGGTGGTTGTCAAAAGCAGCAGACACGTCCAGCAGAATAAGGACTAAGGATTGACCAGTATATCTGGCAAGCTGTAAGGAATCAGTACCAGACAGTAGACCAATTTCAGCGGAGTGGCCTTGATTGAAACCAGACTGATACGGATCAAACTGTTTATCATGAATGAAGTGTGAGACTTGACTGAACACTGCACGTTCTAGTAGTTTTGACATGAATGGAACCAGTGAGACCGACTGGTGGTTTTCAACCTGGGATGGGTTGAGTGGGGGTTTCTTTAGTATCGAGGTGACCTGAGCTTCCTTGAAAACAAAGGGGGAACAAATGGGATTCGAAAGAGGAGTTGATGGTATGGGTTAATGCAAATTTGATTGTGGATGAGATGCTCTGGAGGATACCTGTAGGGACAGGATCAAGAGAACAAGTGGAGGGTTTAGAGTTTCCTAGCAGTTTAGAGACTTCATCCTCATTTAGAGGGTGGAATTGATTGATTGATTTCTGAACATTAAAACAGTCCAAAAGATATCATGCAAAAGTAAAACACTTATTTCCAGCATGGTCCTTAAAAAGGAGCAAGAATGCAGCCCTCAAAAATGAAACACACATAAAAATCAATTTACAAAAGCAACATTAAAAACAAACTGGGTCAAACATTAAAAAATATTCACCTTATTCCATAAAAACTGCCTAACCTGGTTTTTAAAACACCTATATGAAGTTAGAAGTTGAGTAGCTGTCGGCAAAGAGTTGCAACCCATAATACCAGTATAAAAAATGAGTTTCTGGCAGCAGTCTTCACTCGTGGCACTGTACAGGAATGAATACCCACTTTTGTGAAGTGAGAAGGAAGCAGTATCACTAGCTTGATGCAGCGGGATGAGCTGGTCAGGCTCCGAGAATTGGTTGTTTATGCTACCAACCTTATCAGTGAAGTGGGACCAGTGACAGTATAAAGAGATCGACTAAGCAACCGTCACGTGACCCATTGGTTTCTGAAGAGCTGAATTGAAGCCTATAGGCGGGGTCTGCCGTCGCCATCTTGGTGTGTCGTCAGTAACGAAAAATCCAAAAATGGGTAAAAAAGGTGGAGCTAAGAGGGCTGCGTCATCAAACTCCGAGCTGCCTGTGGCTAACAGCTCACCAAGCAAGCTAACACAGAGCTAATAGTGGCTAAGCAGCTAAGGGAGGTGTACAAAGTGAAGCTACGACGCGCTGTTAGCTTTATGAAACTGCGGTTTTACTACACTCTTTTTCTTCCAGCTGGATACAACAGAAAAAGAAAATCATAAATCGGTGAGTAAATATTTTATTTAATGTAAGTTTTCAGTAAGCATTTTGCCTGTTTTATGACTGGTGAACAAGCTAAGCTACGATGAAAGTTCGTATTCAGCATATTAATTAGACGAAGAAAAACTTCTCACTAGATTAGCAACAGTGTATATCGATGATTAAAACTCTGGTCAGTTCTGCAAACTATATGCACATTTTACCAGTGACATCGATCAATATCAGGGAAGAGATATTTTCCGTTTATTTAAACACTTTTATTAATTTTAATAGATGTGCCAGATGCTGCCTGTGATTCCTTCACAACTATCACACAGAATGGAAACTGTTAAGTATCCACCTTGTCCACCTTAAACTAGATCTTCCACATTGAGATATCTTATTGATATCACATTATTATTATTATGATAAGATAATCAAACAAACCAATGTGCAAAAACTTATTATACCATGTTTAATAAATATATCTGCTTATGGATGTTATACATACTTTCACAATATCAGCTTTATCATGTTCTGCTGCTACTGTTACTTGTACATTATTTATTATGTATGTTTATCATTTTATTCAGCACAAAGTGAGCAGCGCTCAAATTTGGTTGTACCAGTACACGGCTCTTCTATTCTATAATCATTATATAAAGAAAAACGTCTCCTCAGATTAGCAAGTCTATATAAATGATTAAAACTCTGGTCAGTTCTGCAAACTATATGCACATTTTACCAGTGACATTGATCTTTATCAGGGAAGAGATATTTCCCGTTTATTTAAACTGTTTTATTAATTTTAATAGATGTGTCAGATGCTGCCTGTGATTCCTTCACATCTATCACACAGAATATAAACTGTAAGTATCCATCTTGGCCATTTCAGACGGCATCTTTCACATTGAAATGTTTTATGCGTTTTTAATTTAGCTGTTGTTTCTTTTCCCCTCTGGCCTGCAGATGTAGAATTGGCTTTATACACAGCTCCACATATTCCTGAACTTGAACAACTCTTTGTTTCCTGTCTTTCATTATTGGATGGACTGATTAATCCAGATGTGTCTGGCCATTGTTGTTGTTGTTCCTGAGGTCAGACACACCTGGATTAATCAGTTCATCCAGTAATAAAAGACAGGGAACGTGGTGCTGTCTTAAATCCAGGAAGTAGTGGAGCTGTGCATGAAGTAATAATCTGGTCATGATCCACCTTCTTCAGCTGACATCAGCTGAATCATTCATGATACTATTCTTTTCTCTTCATAGACACCATCTGATTAATTTCAGACATGCAGCATGATGCTCAGAGCTGCAGAGACCATCAGAGGCAACAGGTCTCCCTGAAGTGCAGGTGTACTGGTTTGGCTGGAATGGACTGCGATGGAAAGACGTTTCACCCTGCAGAATGTCCCGGCTTCACCTTCAGCTTTCCTGTTTGGAGATTATCGTCTCCGTCACTGTTGCACATCGTTATATCAGACATGAAAGTCTGATATGTCAGATGAAATTCATTTCACAAAAGAGAGAGAAGTTTTTTTTAACTATCATTACTAATTTCCTTTAAGATCCAAACACAGTGAAAGACTCACAGCTGGGAGTGTCACTGCTTTTCTATTTGGCCTTTAAAACTTAAATTTTTTTTAAATAAGTATAAATGTAGTTCCGACTGTTATGGCTAATATGTAGTTATAAAGTAGTGATACTGTTGATGAGTCTGTTGATCATCATCCTCGTCTTCTGTCTCCAGGTCTCTGCAGCGCTTTGGGCCTGTTTATACAGAAAACTGTCAGTTTACTTTTTAACTTATTAAATGAATATTTTTTAAAAAATTACAGTATTTCTAAATATATTTTTTCCTCAACAATGACAGGAAAGTCTTTCCATGGTTCAAGACAAGTTTAACAATTATTTCAATTAAACTTTTATTTGCATCGCATCATTTCAGTATGACCTCAAAGAAACCAGACTGGATTAAATCTCTACAATCCCATCTCCCCTCCAAAGCAGCAGTGGGACGAAAGAAACCCTCCAGAAAACCTGCTGAGACAAAGACAAAAGTTATTAAAGTCAATATTGTCATACATTTATTCCTGGAAAATACAGACTTATGCTAAGTTGTTTCTACAATCGTCCATCAAGGTGAGTCAGATTATTGATAAGTAAATTGTATTTATGACATTTCATAACACCTGGGCTACACACAGACTTTTCACACTGCCATGTTTTAAACTACATTACAAAATTGTACTTAATCTGGGAAACAGGAATTAAACAAATTTTTCTTTGAATAAGAACCATAATATTAGTATCAAATCATGTTTGGGATGAGAGATGAAGTTTTATTGGCATTTTTTTATTAGAGGTTTCCTCATCATTGCTCAAGGTTTTAAAAATGCAACGAGATGATGCTTTAGACAGAAAAGCTGATCGTTAACAGCCGATATCGTTATTAAAACAGTGAGGATGAAGATGAAGAGGAGCAAACTAAATACCAAAGTGGTTACGTTTGTGTAACACTGCAGGGAAAATGCAGGTGTTATCAGGGAAAAATGTTGCTTAAAAAACACCATTATTCCGCATATTTTTGTCTTTACTTCACCAGAAACTGTCGCTGTTGACTTATTAATATTTTACATTTGCTCTGAAACACTCCCGGTACCATCAAAAAAACAACATGTTTGTCATTATTTATCGGTCAAACTTTAAACTTACATCTTACAACCTTAAGTTTTAATTTAGAAATGCTAAACATTATTTTAACGGTTCCAATAACTTATTCAAAACGTAAAGCCTGTCTTTGGTTACTGGAGGTGAAGTAGCCGACTAGCTAATTAATTAGCTCAGCTAATG
>JBAMHX010000014.1:28293791-28306614 GCA_037177515.1 Pseudomugil tenellus
TATTATTATTATTATTATTATTATTATTATTATTATCATTATTATTATTATTATTATTATTATTATTATTATTATTACAGAAGAAGTCATGTTTCTAATGTCTATACAACCAAATTCAGACAGATTTATGGTTTAATGCTATCAAATATTTACAACAGATCTGTTCGTGTTGACATATGCAGTTCATCTTGTCCTGTTCATCTGAAATTACTTTATCTGTTTGTCCACACATTGAAATGATGAATATCTCTTTTTACTGCAGCATTTAGTTGACCAAACATTTCTAAATTTTATGATAACAACAGAACACAATATGACTTGTAGCTTTCTCGCAGGTTCCAATTTTTAGTTCTCAACTTACCTTTTAAAGAAGTCCATTTATTTATTTATTTATTTTACCTTTGTTTTACTAGGCAAATCATTAAGAGCGCATTCATATTTACAATGTCTGGTATGTGTTGGAATGTACTTACTTGGGGGGCACCAAACTATAATCTTGCCTAATGCACCAGAATGCCCCCAATCCACTAAAGATGTAGTGTGCTGTTGTGTGACTTTTTGTGTGAATTTTTTACTGTTCCATTTTAACTATTGTTTAAGTTTAGCATTTTCCGAACGAATAGTCCAAATGTTACTACAACACTAGTTTAGCACAGTTGTGGTAATTTCATTAAATAATTCTTCTTCTCCCAAAATCAATCAGAACACAAGACTCTGGACAGAAATGAAGAATTAAGATGTGCCCTGATGGACAGAACATTTCCCAAGTGGGAAAGAAGAATTGTGCAAATAAACAAGTTTGGTAAGACATTATGTTTCTCCATTTTTTTTTCTTTTCTTGAAGGTTTGTATGATTTTTGCTCCATCTGCAGCACCCTCTTTAACCACCTCAAGACTGCCTTATTTCATCACAACCACCTTTATACCACCTTCTTCATCAGTACCACCTTCTAGAACCATCTTTAGTACTTTTCTTTCAAACAGGATTGTCTTTAGTACCATCTTCTTCA
This sequence comes from Pseudomugil tenellus, assembly GCA_037177515.1. Taxonomy (NCBI): domain Eukaryota; kingdom Metazoa; phylum Chordata; class Actinopteri; order Atheriniformes; family Pseudomugilidae; genus Pseudomugil; species Pseudomugil tenellus. The sequence continues at coordinate 28,294,802 of JBAMHX010000014.1, forward strand.
CCAGGACTACTTTAGTACCAAGTCGGACCACCTTTAATATTGTTGGTATGATAGATGAAACAAGGTTAAACATTCCTCAGAGCTGTTGCTCCATGGAGGTTATTGGAGTACAGCGACCTTACGGTCATGTTGGAGATGACTTGTGACATGTTAACTGCTCTTTAAAACATCCTTTACTGTCTTCTACTCTGTCTACTGTCATTTACCAACTTTCAGACATTCTCACCTCCCAGTTTGCCCCCCAAACATCTCTGATTCAAGGTACAACAACTGTACAGTGGGGTAAATTCACAGAGATGCAGTTGATGTCTAACTGTGATGACTTGGTCCTTTACTGTGTCATGATGATATTAGGAAACAGTGTGGACATGTGGTGTCTACACACAACTGAGACAATGCTTTGTCCAGATTGGACACTACAGTCACAATTGTCCAATTGTCTCTGAGAAAAACAGTTGAGATGAAAATGAAAAAAAACCTGAAAATCTGAGCAGAACTGGAGTGTTTGTAGCTGATTAAACTTATTTACTCTCTGTTTACCCGGAGTAGATTTGTTGTATTGATCTGTCATGTGTATTGATCTTTTAATGCATCACAGAGTCATTTTAAACACAAACTTTCAGGATGTTGGTGTATTTTGCAGCTTTTCGCCTGGAGTTGATTCTTCCGATTGATTTGGATGAAACCAAGGAGCATCCACTGTTACTAGTCCTGTATGTATTTTCTCTTACACATCCATTTCTTCATACCTGCTGTAGTCCTTCTTTAAAAGATCGACACAATATTGTTTCATTCTCCTTACTGATCAGTTTTTACATGTTGTTCTATATAAATATTTTGGCAAATGTGTATGTGTATTTTTCATGTAATGCAGTATAATGCAATTAACTGGAAAAACCTTTAACTACCCACCCCACAGTGACAGCACCCCCGGTGGCCAGGCCGTTAGTGACCGTTTCTCTCTGGGCTGGGAGTCTGTCCTGGTCAGTTCTGAACGAGCCATTGTGGCACATCTGGATGGACGAGGAAGTGGCTTCCAGGGTCAGAAGATCCTGCACGAGGTCCACCAGAGACTCGGAACAGTTGATGTTGAGGACCAGATTGCAGCCTTGGAGTAGGTTTTATTTATTTCTTTTTCTTTTTCTTTCTATTTGTACTTCTTTTATTCATTTTTTTTATTTCTAAATTAGGTTTAGTTCTATCAGTCCAATAAAAAAGCAGGACCAGATCATAAACCTAATTTAGATGTAGACCAATGAGACACATATAGTCAAGATACAGGAGACAGCCCAGAGACAGGAGACAGACCAGACACAGGAGACAGCCCAGAGACCGGAGCCAGACCAGACACAGGAGACAGACCAGAGACAGGAGACACACCAGACACAGGAGACACACCAGAGACAGGAGACACACCAGACACAGCATAGTAATGTGTTGATCAACTAGTTTTAGACTATCATGCTTTTCTCACGCATTACATTTCTCTTGACAATGGTTGTTTAGCAAAAAAACCTACATCCAGGCCAACCTAAAGTAATTTCTATACCTAAATGTATTTAGCAAAGCTTGTAATGCAAGGTTTAAATGCATTTCTTGACTCTGCGTCCTGCAAGCTGTATTTGCTCCTTGTTGCTGAGCTAATCTGCTTACTTAAACGTTCAGGTACCTCGTCAGGCTTCCATATGTTGATGGAAACAGAGTTGGAGTTTATGGAAAGGTAACATTATTAATTAATAACATTTCACTTTTTGGAAGTGATTTGGTCAGTCTTGTTTAAAAGTAACATTTTCTTTGGTTTTTCAGGCTTATGGAGGTTTCTTAGCCACCCTGCTGCTCCTCTCTCACAGCTCGCTGCTGAAATGTGGCATTGCTGTTGCTCCTATAACCAACTGGAGACTTCATGGCGAGTCAGATCATATACAATCACATCTGCTGATGTTTGCAGGGTTTTAAACATATTTAAGGTTCCTGAATTTTACAAAACACTGCAATAGCAAAAAACTCTGTATGGCATTAACTTATGACTCAGTTTGATACAGATGGGATAATCCATAATTACATGACAAATGATAGCTTTATTTTCAGTTTATACAACGTTCTGTCAGTAAAGTCATAAAACATTTCCTTGGTAACCAGTTTTATCCTCATACAGGGTCTGCCTGCAGTGAGAGATACTTTCCTCCTAAAGGCCATCACAAGTACCAGGTATGATCAATAATGCATGAAGTCTAAAGCCAGACCAGAACCAATCACAGTGCCCCGTTAACATGGGACTTTTAATTCTGAATAAATGTTAATTCTGCTTTAAACAGATAAAAAGAAACCATGTAAACACTTACTTTTGAGTGGAATTGATAATTCAGAATTAAAGGTAATTCAGAATAAACTGACTGGTTTATTCTTGTTTTTAAAGTTGGATTAAATAATTCTTGTCTCGTGTAAACCTTTATTTCCTCTTATAGTTAATAACAGTCGTTCTGCGCATGCTTACCTTCTCCCTCTGCAATGACGCACATGTGCAGTCTTCTGGCGCCCGTCTTGCTGTTTTGTAAATCCAATAAAGTTGGGAAAAAAAATTGGCCTCGTCCTTTATATATTAAGTCCCGTATATTTTTCTTCTCCTCCTCAACTGCTCAGAAAAGTAAAGTCGTATAGCTAGCTCCCAATCTAGTACTTCGAAAATGTAATTAAAATTGAAGCTATAAAGGTTTATATTAGATTGATATCCATGTAGCTGCTAAGGCTAAAACAGGAAGAGATTTGCTGCATGATTACGTCACCTCCACCTGCCAGCCAGTCCCCCGGCACCCCAAAACAGGGGTGATACCACCCATGACCGCCAACAATCACCCAGACAACCCAGGACTCCGATGGACACACAGGCAACGCCAGCACCAACCCCAACGTCCCAGGTGATGAAGTTGGGGAAAGGATTCCTTGGTTTAAGGTTTAGGACTGGATCTAAGACCACACCATGCTGCGCCAGGGTCCGTTGCACAGCCCAGTGTGGGTTATTCCACTGCAGGGCCCCAGCCGACAGTGGTTTCCCCCTACAGCTTCATCCTAAGACCAGTCCTCTACCACACCCATCCGTTCAGTTATAATATTGTGTCATATTATGAGGGTACCTGAGGAAATGAGAAAACCGTCTCCTTTGCGTTGTGATACAGTACTGATGTGGCTGAGAAAAAATAAATCATTAATATGGACTGATTATTCTTCAGGTTGAACTAAAAAGCCTCATTGAAGCTCAAAAAATGTGGTCAGCCTGGAAGAAAACAAAACAAACAAAAAAATTAAAGCCACAAGCGGTGTTGGAAGCCTTCACACCTAAGGTGCCCTGTCGGCCTTTTTCGCCACCTTCACCCTGGACACAACTTGGCTTTAGATTTTCTGCATGAACATTTTCAGATTTGTTCGCGGGGGGATGGGCGCAAGATTTGGTGAGTTTTTGAGCATGTTAAGGTACCAAAAATGCAATTCATTTAGGTGATGAATAATAATAAACGCTAGGGGTCCAATTGGTCTTTGTATCACCTTCGGTGATAGTGCCTTAAAAACTGCTTTACAATTTTGTTCTGTTTCTTTGTCTTGTTCATTTTCTTCTCACAAGTAACTAAGAGATTAAAATAATGTTACCTCAAAAATTGTAAATTAAAACACATTAATCATTGTAAACACAGATTTAACTCAACTGTGCTGCAACCATGCAGTAACATATTTAATAAATATCTAAGTACTTTCATGTTATTATTTAAATCTGAGGTGTTTTGCAAATTTTTTTAAACCCTTAAACCACCATCAGATCCCCAAGGTATCTTTTCTATCATCAAGAATGAAAATTTTTGATTTGTCCAATCAAGCACAAGCAAAAGATGTAGTATTTATTTAGAGACTATATAGTAAATCCACTGATTTTGATTAGGAAATGAGCAGGAAATGACCCCTATATTCATGTGGATATGACGATGAAGACACTTTCTTTCAAAAGTTCCTCTAATCAGAGAGCTTAAATCTACTGTAATGTCCAAATAGCAGCAGCCAAACATCAACAAGTGAAATAATGATCCTCTATGGCTGGAACAAAGCCAGGAAACCATATATAATGCAGCTGAGTTGGAGGTGTCTTTGTGAGGATAGAAGGTAAATAGTAGCAGAAATGAGGAAAAATGTAAATATGGAAATGCAGAGATGATCTACAGAGGAGAAAATATTTAGTCTGTTCATCTGTGCATTATTTCAGTAATTAAGTGTTTTAACTTCTTTTTAGTATAAAAATTTATTTTATTCTGATTGATTTGTTGCTATGTTTATTCATACATTAATTTTACATCATTTTAGCCTGATTATCTCACATCTGAGGCTAAAAACACGTCTGTAGGAAAGCATCATGTCTGCATGCTGACTGATATTAAAAGCTGAAAGAGTTATTCATTTTCATCCTGTGAAAACTGCAGTTCTGCAGATTTCGGTGTAATATGCTTCACTGTGAGGGTGGAGTCAATAATGATGCACCACCCAGTCCTTGTTAGCCCATATTAATGTCGGGACAGTTGTAATGCTGCAGCAGAAATACTGGTGAATTTAGGCCACCACTAACATTAGTTTTACCAAAAATTCCAAAAAATGAACTGATTAGATAAAAGATTTTGGATGTTTTGAGATTGTGATCCTGTTTCTGTGTTTGTCAGGTTTCCAGTCTGCTCAGCGACATCATGTCTCCTGAACTCAACCACTTCCTGATCATTCATGGCACAGCTGATGGTCCGTATGTTTCTTCATGACGTTTTTTTTTTTTTACCTCGCTCAGTAGATTTATTCATTACTCAATTAATTAATGAATGATTGCGTTTTGTAGTCTGCGTTATTAACATCTTCTGCTTTTTCCAGCCACAGTTCATTTCCAGCATTCTGCTGAGTTGGTCCAAATGTTGTCGGCATCAGGCGTTAACTACACATTGCAGGTAAAGGCTCCTCTTTGGAGAAGTGGACATGTATCTTACTTGTACCTTGTGCTTATAAGGAACTAGCATCCTTAGAAATGTTTTGCTCTTCTCAAAGTATAAGACCTTAAACATCTGATAAAGATGGTTATCTCACATGCTTGGTGTTAGCTTGCTGTTTGTACTAACAGCTCTGTGGAAGATCTTTTAGTAAATTTTATGTTTTAAAAAGCTAGTAAAAGGTTCCAACCGATTTATCACATAGAAAATGAAAGACAAAAAGTATCTAAGAAAACACCTGAGAGGACCAGAAACAGGAATAGTTTCATAAAACACTTTGGTTCCAAATCTTATTACCAATATTAGGAAAGATTGAGAATTAAACATCTTCTGCCGTTACAGGAGGACATGTTTCATCAGAGACTCTGGAAATATTAAGGTTTTCATGTAAAACTGGAGTCAGTGTTAGGGGGTGAGGTTTGGGTTTAGGTTTAAGAAATGTGAACAGAGGCCTGTACTATGAAGCAGTATTTTTGCTTATCGGGGTAACTCAGGAATTACTTCTGGTTTTTCTGGACTACAAGGTTGTTTGTTCACTTCTTACCAAGCTATATCGCCGCAGCAACTGACGCTGAATGCCTAACCGGCTACTAGTGAAAGTAGCGCTTAGGAGAGGAAGAGTCTTCAAGAACATCCAACCCGTTAGACTTTCCTGAAGACGTACTGTACCAAGAGTAGGCTACAAATTTTCATCAGATGGGCTGAGATACATATGTCAGCTGTGGAGCGTCTGTATCAAATGTGATCATAGTCGGGCTGACAGTATACATCGCATTGAGATAGGTATGATCAATATGTCAAATTGATCAGGGGTATAAGCCTGAGAGGGAGGATGACCGCTTGTCTTTTTGGTATTATTTTTTTCCTGTGTGCTAAAAAAGTAGCCGATTGTAATGAAGGTGAGCAGGAGCTAGAACGAAGGTGAACGAGATTTATTTAAGGTACTGAGGGATGAACTGAAACCTGTAAAGAATGTGGAGGAGTCCAGGAGGGTTGAAGCGACGAGGAACAGGAAGGCAGGCTGTGAGATGTCGAGGAGTATAGGGAAAGTAAATGAAGGAGCAGAAGGAACAACCATAAATGTGTACTCAATATCCGAACAAGGAATGACTAGTAAGCTGGGGGATATAAGGCTGTGAGGGAATCAGGAACGGGTGCAGGTGTTCAGGGATATTGAGTCTGGTGGGAGGTGATGGTGATTGGGCTAAGAGTCTGGAGTTGGAACAGGGCATGACAGTACCCCCGTCTCAAAAGGGCAGACACCAGACGCCCAAACAAGGGAGGGAAGGGAAGGAAGAAGACAGAATCAAGCCGGATTAGGAGGCCGACCAAGAGGCAGAAGACTCAGGCGGTTTGAAAGCCGCAGGAGCAGGAGGGCCGAAACCGGCGGGCAGCCTGGAGGCCGCAGGAACAGGAGGTCCGGATCCAGCAGGTGGCCCGAGGGCCATAGTAGCAGTTTGCCAGTGACTAGAGGAAGAGGTGCGTCGACTCCTGACATAGCCATGCAAACGGAAGAATCATCCACCTATGGGATCTCCTGGAATACAGGATCTGGAGAAACATCCACTCTCTGGATCTCCTGGAAGACATGAATTGGCCCTGGGGTCGGAGCCTGAGCAGTAGGACAGGACCTGTGCCTTGGCGTTACAGTCTGCATAGCAGGACAGGACCTGGGTGTTGGCGTCGGGCCTGGTTGCTGCGACAGTGGCGTAGAGAGCTGCTGTAGAGAGCCGCTCTCCGGGGCGACGTGGAGTGTTGAGCCACGGGAGACTCGGGACACAAAGCGGGAGCCCACCCCAAACAAATCGTATTGAAAATTTGGGGAGGAACCAGACTGGACTGGCAGAGACTTTCTTTAATGAAGGTGAGCCAGAGCCAGAAGGAAGATAAACAGGATTTAAGGTACTGTGGGATGAACTGAAACCTGTAAGGAATGTGGAGGAGTCTAGGAGGGTTGAAAAGACGAGGAAGAGGAAGGCAGGCTGTGAGATGTCCAGGAGGATATGGAAAGTAAATGAAGGAGCAGCAGGAACAACCATAAATTTGTACTCAATGTCCGAACAAATGAGCCAAGGGATATAAGGCTGTGAGGGAATCAGGAACAGGTGCAGGTGATCAGGGATAATGAGTTTGTTGGCAGGTTATGGTGATTGGGCTGAGAGTCTGGAGCTGTAACTGTATAGGGGGTGTGTGAGGATGTTGGTGGGGGAGACTGAAGGTGAAGATCTATGTACATGTGGTCATGTGGGTGAGTGTATAAAGGAATGTTTTTTGGGGCGGTTGTTTGTGTGTATGGGGGGAGGGAGGGGGAAGGTGTGTGTGTGGATTTTTGTACGTGTGTGCATAGAGGGGGAGGAAAGTGCAGGGTGTGTTGAAAGGGTTAGACGTGTTTGTGGGTGTGTGTGAAGGGCTGGTTCCCGGGGTGAGCATCTGGTGTACCGGTGGGTGTTCAGGCACCCACAGGGTGGTGGTCTGGGGGACTCCTGGTCCCCCGTGGGAGTTGGTAGGATCCTCTGCCTATGGGAGTAGTGAGGTCGATCCCAGTCTCTTGGGGGCCCTGGACTCACGCTCTGCCGTCACTGCACGTCCTGGTCATCGGCGGGGCCTGCGATTGCCAACCTGGGCCCGTTGGGGTCCCTTCCCCCTGACTGGGATCCCTCTCCTTCCCTCACCTCGTGGACAGATGCCGAGTTGGCCCCAAGTGGAATGACTGGGGTCCTTGTTTGTGGTTGGCTGCCAGGGTGTAGGGGTCCTCCTGTCCTGCTTCTGACCTTCAGGTAGACAGGATCACCTGAGCATGTTCACATTTCTGTGAGCACTTTCCGCCCCGTACATTCTGCATGTTGAAACAGACACTAAGCTTTAGGTTTATTACCTAACAGACATTTTTCTTATATGTCTTTATATATGTTGCTCTTTCATCTCTGGTGCTCCTGGCATCTGCTGGTTTCATCTTCCTGCAGGGTCCATGAAATATGCTTTATGTTTACGTTCTGGTGTGATGGATGGTATAGTGTGTATGGTCAGATTACAGCGGTTCCTTTTTTGTGTTTTATTTGCTTTCTCTTTTCTTTTCTGTTGTCTTTTTGTTCTTTTTCTCTCCCCTCTGGTCAGGTCATAAATTCCAATAAATATTTAGCTAAAATAAATAAAGAATTTAAACTATAAAGAGAATCTTTTTATATATATAAATACATAAAGTTTCTTTTGACAAAGAAAATTTGCTCAGCATGACACATGACATCATTCTGCCTGCTTTAATGCTGGAGAAGGACAAGTTAGAAAAAAAAGTCTGTAGTTTTTTTTTTACATCAAGTTTTGATACATTTCACAAACATTTTCCACAAAATGTATTATGTACAGTTTTGTAAAATGTCTAGAATAATGTTTTTTTTTTTCTTCTGATCCTGCAGATTTTCCCAGATGAAGGACATGACATCCTCTCTATCACCAGCCACCACTACCTGCTAAACTCAGTGCTGACTTTCTTCAGGCTCTGCTTTAAGGAGCAGCAGCTCGTTGCTCCAGAGATGTCGAAAGAGGATGAATAACTTAGTGATGCCCCTGCAGGTTTGAGGGTTCTATAGTAAAACACTATCTTTGGACAGCAGAGACATCAATTTGTTGAAGAGCTTTTATCTGCACAATCACGCCTCAAATACAGTACCTGTAGCACCATGTTGTGTAAGAGAAGTAACATTACATTGACATTTCATATATAATAATAATAAAAAAAAAAAACATCCAGTTGCTGTTTAGGATGTTGCAGCAAACTTGTACTGACTTTTATAACCTACTACAGACGTTAATATATATTGAAAAAACAGGTTAATTAGACAACTTGCATTGAGGCCGTGACAATCAAACACTTCCTGGAGGTGCTTTTAGCTCATTATTATTATTATTACACTGTCAGTATTCAAGCTTAAAGCACAAGCTACAGCATAGCACCAGTGAGAAGCATCAGACTGCAGTACAGTTATCTACTGGTTGAAATAAAATCAGACATGAAGAATGATGATGAGAAAGTTCAGAAGAAGAGAACGTGACAGTAAAATTACTGTTCTCATGATTTTGATCTCATAAACGTGTTGCATGCATTTATCTCAATACATTTGTTTGTTAGTTCAAATGATCATGTTGCAGCTTTCTGACTTTCAATTAATTATGCAATTCATACTCCTAAAAACCTTTTAATGAACAGTTTGTGTTAAGTGTAATTTAAATCCCAAAAAGTGAACTACAGTTTGAAAAGCTAACCAATGATAGAAGTCCACCATGTATGTTTGTGATCAGCCTCTGTATCCTGTCCTGAGTGGAAACCAGTCCAGATCTCTGAGCAGGATCCTGCTATATATATATATATATATATATAATGTAAACCTTTAATTGTTTCTACAATTGAAAATAAAAAGTTCAACTACACTTGTTTCTTTTTTGCTTCCTTTTTCTGATGTTGAACACCCAGCTGAAGCTGGAAATCAATAAAATGCCCTCAAAAATATTATTGTGAGCACTGCTTTGTTATCACCCCTGTGTTTATGGACACAGCTCTGACACCAGTTCGTGGCACTGGTCTCTCTGTTTGGCTGAAACCTCCAGTGCTTCTTTTGCTTCTAGGAATGGAGGAGTGGTCATCTGGCCATCCAGATGGTTCAGAGATTAAAAGTTAAAGTTGTTGTCATGCACATTGGACACTGCATGAGCAAACTGTGGCATTATCACAATAACATAATGGTTCACAAATGAAGTAACTCCAGTGGGACACCAGGGATGATAGCAGGGAACTTGCAACTCAATGCTGCAGTAATATATCTGAAGTGCTAAAACAATAAGGTAGTTTGATTTTAAAAAAGTAAATTCACACTTTAGACTTTGTTGGCTGCACGATTGCATGGTGGTTAGCATCGCAGCATTGCAACATCGCAGCTTCACAGCGAGAATGTTTGATGATTAAAACCTCGCCTCGAGTAGTGGTCTGTGTGCAGTTTGCATGTTCTGCTCGTGTTAGCGTGGTTTGTGGTTTGGTTCCAGGTACTCAGGCTTCCTCCCACCATCCAAAAACATGCATGTTAGGTTAATTGGTCACTCTAAATTGTCCTTAGGAGTGAATGTGTGTGTGCATGGTTGGTTGTCTGTCTGCTTGTTTTTTTCTCTGCGTGAACTGTCCAGAGCGTACCTGCATCTCACCTGATGGCTGCTGCGATAGGCTGCAGCTACCTGCAACCCTGAATTGGATGAAGCGATTAAGAAAATGGATGGATGGACTTGTGGTAGTTTGTTCTTTTCAATAATCGCTTTCAGCAAAGATGGTGGTGTTTCTGAATCCTGTTCGCATATGGCCTCTACTTTTCATAGTGGAGATTCAACCTGCATTTGTGAATTTCAGGTTGAACTTTGTTCACTGACAAGGATTTCTGGAAGTCTTCCTGAGTCCATGCAGTGATTTCCAGAAGAGAATCATGGCTGCTTTTAATGCAGATCGCCACCATCCAGCCTTGTCCCATACAAACAGAGATTCCTCCTCATTCTTTAAATATCCAGATGATATCCTACACTGTAAGATCTTTAAGAGGGTTTCTCTGGACATTAAATCAAGTTAGTCTCAGATTGGTGAAGCTCTGTCCATCTTTCCACACGAGAGCGTGAAATGCTCCTTTTATTGAGTTATGTTACTAACATATCACCAGTTTAAACTAGTGATATTACAGACCTGCTCCCAGATAAAATGGTCATGTTACTGTACTGTTTCCATTAAACTAGTCATGTTACCAGCCTATGCCACATTAGACCAGTTATGTTATTGACCTGTAAACCAGTTATTTTACCAACCTGCTCCTCGTTAATCCGGTTACCTTAGTGAGCTGTTCTTAGTTAAAATGGTCATGTTACGGACATTTTTCCAGTAAAAATAGGACATTAATAACCCATTCCCAGTTAAAATACTCTCGTCACTGACCTATTCCATAATAAAACCAATCATTTTATTGACCTTTCCCCAGTAAAACCAGTCACCAGTTACAGATCTGTTACTAGTTTAGCCAGTGATGTTTCAAGCCAGTTCCCAATTAAAGCAGTTACTTTACTGATTTGCGCCTAGTTATACCTGTTCCCAGTTTAACCAGTTAAATTACCATCATGTTCCCAGTTTAACCATTTACATTACTGTCCTGTTACCTATTTAACAAGTTATCTTACTGACGTGTTATTAGTGAAATCAGTTACATAACTGACCTGTTCCCAGTTAAACCAGTTACATTACCAACCTGTTCCTAATTTAGTTAGTCATGTTATTGATCTGTTCCCAGTGAAACCAGTCATATTACAGAGTATATTACAGAGATGTTGGCAATCAATGAAATCAGCTCATATTTCCAGCAGATGATAACATGTCTGTTTCATCCTGTGACCTTATGTAGAAAATCTTTATTACCATAACAGTTAAAACACAATTAGAATTTCTACAAACTGAAACAATTTACTGAGAGTTTCATCTTTGTCGTTTGTTGGAAGTGACAAACAAGCACAATGCATCAAGAAATGATCTCAATTGGCTAAATGAACTCTGGTCTTTTAGTTCAGCCCAGAATTATATTGTGTACGATTGAGTCTGTGTGTAACCATTGAATCAGTGTGTAACAGTGATGATTGGATTGGTATGCAATGGTTCGGTCAGTGAAAACAGTTGGGTCAGTGTGTACGGTTGAGTCAGTGTGTAACAGTTGGGTCGGTGTGTACGGTTGAGTCAGTGTGTAACAGTTGGGTCGGTGTGTACGGTTGAGTCAGTGTGTAACAGTTGGGTCGGTG
>JBAMHX010000014.1:28309338-28319812 GCA_037177515.1 Pseudomugil tenellus
AGTCCCAGTTTGTTTCCAGTCACTGTGCACCAGTCCCAGTTTGTTTCCAGTCACTGTGCACCAGTCTCAGCATGTTTGTAGACATGATTTAAACCATTTGGAGACTTTTGTGGAGAATTTTCTTGTAGCTGCAGCGACTTCATATAAAACAGGATTTGATTCATTGTTTTGAAAAACGCGATAACCAACCTGCATGGAGTAGTTTGCTCCAACTTTGACAAGGTTCTTGACAAGCTCAGCAGTGTGCTGGAAGTGAATGTTTGCTAGAAAGAAAGAAATAAAATATTTAGCCTGAATTGTAATCAGGAAACAATCTGATTCTCAGAGGATGGATTGAAAATGTAAGATTTAACCACAAATCTCTGACTCAAGAATTCCACTTTCATTTTTTTCTATTATCTTCCATTTAAACCCATTTGCTTCATTACCTTCTAGGATAACATGCGTCTTTGTGCTCAGCTGTGATGCACCACAGTTTCTATATTGTCATTGTCATGTGATTTATCGAGTCTTACCATCTGCTGTGCCATGCACCAGCATCAGAGTTTGCTCCCGAAGAGCCTGAATGTTCTGCAGCAAACTGGAAAACTGCAAACATATCAGACATAATGAATTGATAATAAACTGACTCTGCAAAATATAACACAAATAACAAACCAGTATTGGACCTTGTAGATGTGGAGTGATCACTCAGATTTGCTTTTGATAGAAAAAATTCTTGGTTTTATCACATTAAGACAAATATTCAGCTGCAGTTAAGTGTAGATTACTTCTCTGCCTGATGCATTATTTTCCAGAAATACGTTTTATCACAGCAGGATAAAAATTACACCATTTATAGTTTACCATCTGGTCTGAAGCCAGACATTTTCTATGATGGGTTAGTAGGAGAAAACCCAACCAGTAACCAATGACGGATGAAAATAAAGTGAACAAGATGGGAAAAGGAAATTGTCGCCAGAAGCAGCAGAGCTGTGACATCTGGGCTGCAGATGTGGAAACAAGACAGCCAGAAAGAAACACACCTGATATCTGTTTTCATCCCGTAGCGGCATGCCCAGGTATCGCTCAGAGATGGCAGATGCTGGAAAAAATGGAAGTCCTGTAGTATAAGAGTTTTTGGAGGTGGAACTGGATTCATCCAGAACCATACTGTCAGTTTTACATAAAGATACAGAACTTTCTTTCCTCTGAGCTTCAGCTTGCCGTGTTTACTTCTCATTTAGCAATTAGCAAGTATAAACTGGTTCCTAATGATAACAAATGCATCTTTAGTTTGTACTTTACATTCTAGTTTGTAATTTATCTTTATATTTTTGATGTAAATCCAACCTCCTGCATGTTTGATGATTCTTACTCACCATAGAGCTTCCAGTCTGTTATTGGTGTCATGGCACACGCACATTTAAAGTTGTCTGTAGACTTCAGCATCATTAATGTCAGATAGGCACCATAACCCTGAGCAGGGGAAAATATCAAAGTGGTAAAATGTTACATAAAGTCACTGAAATGTAAGAAACAAAAATATGGTATTTTAAAACAATCAGGAGCAATTTAGAGAAACAAATATTTATTGTTATTGTGCTCACATTCAAAAACACGCCTCACCTTTCCAAACACGGCTATCCGTGTGCGATCAATATATGGAAATCTCAGCATGTACCTGAAACACACACATACACATTACCTGTATGAAATGTTATTTAAATCACAATAATAGTTCAAATCATTATAATTAATAAATTTAATTTATATTTTAATCAAGCATATAGTTTAGTCTTCTATCTTTTGGAATTAAGTCCTTTTTAAACTCTGATATTTAATCTAAGCCCCAATTTAAAATAGTGTTTTTATAGAAACACCTTGAAAATATTTTATAAGAAAGGAAAATCAAAGAGAATATATAGAAAACTGGATTAATTGCTATTTAACTTTCTAAAAACTGACGATTCCCAGCTGGTTGATATTAATACGACTGGGCTAAAGAAGAGAAATCTCCAGTCTGGACTAGAACCTTTTTCATGAGTTCATTTATTCTCCATCAGTAACATACAAACTGATATTTAGACATCTTGGCAATACCTCCTTTAACTATGACTCCACATGTTGTCAAACAGAACTGTTGTTTGCAGAAAATAATTATTCAAAACTCGTATAACATGAAGAATAGAGAAGTGTGTTAATGTAAAGCCATATGTTTCAGAATTCATTCATTCAGAAATCATTGCAAGTCTCACAATGGCTACACAGTGGATTTAGATTAACCACATAGTGGATTTAGATTAACCACATAGTGGATTTAGATTAACCACATAGTGGATTTAGGCAATGGACTGTTTCTCACAAACTTCTGAATTTGTGTGTGTGTGTTTATAGTGAATGTGTGCGTTTATGTGATACTTTATTTTAGTACATGGAGAAACATAACTACAATATAACTGAATACAGTTTTACAATAACAGTACTCTCTTTTCCTGCTGCATGCTTAGAACTGACAGCAATGACAGCAGCTATAAAAGTTTTCTTCCTCTGACTTTGAGAACAGTTAATGTCTGTAGAGGTAATGACATAAAAACCACACAGATACAGAATAATACAGAAAAATACTTATTAATACTATCATAGCATACTGCATGAGTAAACAGTTTAACACAATGAACTCCATTTCAGCATTTGTTGTGAAACAATAAAATAACGCACTTCACTGCTTCAATCTGGTCCTCAACATCAACAGTTCCCAGTTTCTGGTGAACCTCGTGCAGTATCCTCTGACCCTGGAAACCACTGCCCCGTCCATCCAGACGGGCCACGATGACACTGTCAGAACTGACCAGGACGGATTCCCAGTCTAGAGAGAAACGATCACTCACAGCCTGACCGCCAGGGGCGCTGTCACTGTACACAGGATACACACTTCATCAAGTCATGCCCGGTTATGTTCTGATTTGCACATTTTACTATTTACGGGACACAAAACAAAGATTAAAGCTAATGATGGCTGCTGCTGTAATTTACATAACCAAATCAACAAAATCCTTTTTAAAAGTCTTACCTATCTATGAGTTTATGTATCAAACAAATGTTCAAGTAGTTAAATATTGAGTAAATAAGTAATGCAAGTAAAGGTTTTTCACACTTACAGTGTAACTATACTACTGAATCAAATTACTTTTATATGAATCTTGACTGAACTGCTAAAAGCTGTTACTGGTATTCAAGAGTCCTTCTAATGGTGAGATTCGTTCTGACTCTGATGCAAAGCTGGGGCCACTTTTAGTTTACAGTGTGGGCAAGAAGTAACTTCGTAGGGGAGCAAAGTTTGTAGCTACCCTGAGAATAATAACTGTGATGAAGGCTGCTCTACTACTGAACAGGTTGTCTGTCTTTTGAGCCATTGGAAAGGTTTACAGTTAGCAAACCTTGGACAAGCAGTGAATCTGTCTTCCAGGAAAGGTGATCAGGGCACTTTGTTGCTTTTCTCTCTTCTATTAACCAGCTTTCTCCTGGGCCTTCTGATATCATTTGGTCCTGGCATTCTGGCTGCACTGGATTATTCTCTAACAAAACTCTCCTCTTCCTCAGGGACTCCGACTAGCGAGTGGACACATTACCCAGCTCAAATCCAAAAAGCCTTTTACAGTTTCTGCTGCCTGCATTGTTGGTGTTTGCATTACACTGGTTAAACTAGTTGTTACCCAAATGTCCTGCTGCTGCTCTGGTCTGTACTCTACGGTTGCCGGGAGATGCAATACAAATTTACATCTAGTGAAACACTTTTTCAAAGATATGACCCAGAAGGGATATTGTGAGGGGTTAAGTTTAGAGCATAGACATATACAAAGGATAGCTGCCTCACCCACACTGTTTGCCAATGGAGAGCAGGTTTACTGGGCTGCCATCTTACCACAGTCAGCTCGCTCATTCATGTGTTCTAATTCAGGGCCTTTTTACTTCTGCCAAGGAGGTTATGCTATTGCCAGTGTAATGCCAATTCTGTCTGGGATTAGCACCCGTTTGTCTGTCTCTGTACAACATAACTCAAAAAGGTATGGATAGTTACTCATTACATTTTCAGGATATATCCAGAATGGGAAGATGATTACATTTTGGGGTGAGCCGCATCACCGTCTGGATCCAGGAATGTGTCGAAGGATTCTTTAACATTGCATGATAGTCACTCGTGATGGTATCTGGCGCCTCCTACAAGCCGTTTCTGTCCGCTGTTATTTGCTCAGACAAAGATCATGTGTGACTAAGTAAAATTTGGGGATGAGAGTCACAATACGAGGGGGAACTGCGAGAGCGGCGGAGGTTTGCACAATAGCAAAGTGTATCCAAACTTTTGACTGCTAGTGTATGTAAAATATAAAAATGTTTCACTAGATGTAAATTTGCTTGGCACTTCCTGGCCACTGTAGTATTCTGGCAAATATCAATAAATGGACAGAAAAGAATGAATAAAAAGTTTGAGAAAGCACCTGTGATATCCTATATGTTTGGAAACGTGATGCTCAACAGCAACTATGTCTGAAACAGCTCCTGAAGGAACAGCTGATCAACCACAGTGACGCAGACAAACATTTTGTTGTTGGTGAAAATAGAGCCAGTATCAACCATTTCAAACTAAATAGACACAATGAAGGATTCTGTCTGCAACATCTGGCTTTGCCAAAGGATGTGACTTGTCAGTTTTTTTTTTTTATTTAAAGCCTAGCAGGGTAAAAGTCTGTTGTTATTTTGCTGCTGATTGATGTTAGCTTCACTACGACATCAGAAATTTGGAACAATGCCTCGTCACACACACTTACTTGCAAGCTGCAACTTTCTGAAGTACGATTTTTCAAACAGGGGTTTAAGAAGAAGAGCACAGTTTTAAATAAAACCTTATTTTGTGCAGGATGGTGCTATAGAGCATGCATCCAAACACTTCATGGTTGAGTTTGCTTCCAAAGTCCTCAGAGATCACTGAGTATTTCTCATGGCAGCTTCATAAAGGTTGTGAACATTCTTGTAAAATTTAAACTGAAGGATGCTCAAACACTTTTAGATTCTGGTCAAATGTGAGATTTATGAGCAAACATACTGCTCTTGCCTTTGGCTGTGTTTACCAAATGCAGTTGTACTATAGAAGAATAATAAACATCATAGAATTAAAGTATGATTATAAGAATATATAATATTAAATATATATGATACATTTATTATTAAATTTCATCTCAAGTTTCTAAAAAGGGTGGATTACATGTGAAGTGTTGTCTAGTAATATGTTATATAAATAACCTAAAATTTTTAGCGCTTACTGACTCACACCAAAGCAATGTAAAGTATAAACTTTACATTGTTTACAAAAACAATTTTACATTTGTCCTTCAATTAAAGAAAAAATACAGACCAAAATCTAAGGAACAATTTATGTCAAATACACAACATAGCTAATGAGTAGCTGTCTACTCTGTGTTATCCTATATGATACGTACACCATCAACAGTAGTCCGTAATGTCGGGATTCTGAGAAGTCTGGTGGGTATGATATCTTCAGAGGTAGATCTGTAGGAAAAAATAAAAAACATCTATCTCTGCAGAAATAAGTCTGCGACCAGAAACCGGATATTTTACTCTCACCAAAATGCTCCATTGGAACAATTCTGAAGTCAGTCAGCTGGATCCTTTTGTACTTCAGAGCTGCCTTCAGCACGGAGTTGTTCTCAAGGATGTAGTAATCTGTAAAGATGAGATGAAAGCACGACAAGGATTCAAACTGTAAAATAATATCTACATGCATCTGCATACAAATCAGCTACAAGCTGGGAAAGGGTTATGAATGATACCATCTAAGTACTGGGCTCATAAAAATGCATTTGAGTTTAATTTAAAGCTTAAAACTAATTTTAAATGTTTGTTTTCTATTCTTCTGGAAAATAATTCAACTGTATGGACAGAGTTTGGGACTGTCGAAAGAAAACTGAAATTTAACTTAAATGTTAATTCACAAATACAAGCATTTCTGCAGTGCTTGTTCTTACCGGCCTCAACAAGCCCACTATTTTCTCCACAAATAACAAACAATGACTCTCATAAGGCCCTTCTCCCATTCAAGCCGTCTCAGAAGCATCTAAATGAAATGGAATTCATCCACCATTTCTAATGGAAAACCCCAAATCAATACACATCTCATTATGAAACCGCCAAGAGTGCTGACTTCCCAGCTGTGGACGGAGGTTCTTTCCAAATAACCACAAATTGCTTACTTTCCCTGCAGCCCAGCTGTTCTGAGGGCAGACACAGCACTAACATGCAGTCATGGATGAGGACCAGAGGCATGCATGTGTCATGAGAAATGCAATATTTAGTTTGCAGCATGTTCATGTCTAAACAGCAGATGAAAAAATCCACAGGAGGAAGGAAAAGACAAACCGTGAATCAAAAATGTTAATAGAGGAAAAATGTAGAGCTAAAAAAAGCTGTGAGGAATGAGAGCATGTTCTGACTGAAGGGAGGCTAACATGCTGCTGGAGGGTCTCTTCAAACTACAATTAAATGTGACGACCTCAAAGGGTCCCAGTATCTTCCCCGAAACTCGTTCTCCTTGTTGCTGCATGAGCTGTCACTGTGCTAGGGAAGGTTAGCGCTCGTTGGAGCTGATCTGAGATTAACGTGAGCATAAAGTTCCTTAGCCGCTTATGCCACAGATGCCTATTAGTGGAAGACTTTTACAAACGCCTGAGCAAATCGTACAAAATATATTATTTATCAAAAGGTGACGTTAAAACCAACATTTCGTTCCAAGAATAATAAATAAATGTAAACAGGTAAACATGATTTTCAGAGAGAAAAGAACACTATTTTGTACACTAAACAAAATGAATGTATCATAGTGTAGTCCGAAATGTTCCTAATTGAAAGGTTAATGTTAAATGGTTGAAAATAAACAAGGATGAAGAATTTCAGCTCTGTGCCTGTTATTTTGGCCTCCTAATAATAAAGGAAGTATCTGCAACCATGATTTCTATTTCAATACTTGGAGATTTGTGTGTAAATATCATTAAATATACTGATGAAGAGTAAATGAAGATGCCACATGGCACATATGAAAACCATTTGGCTCAAACAAAACGTCAGAATGAACATTTCTTTAGATGCAGCTGCAGCTCTAGACCTACATGCGATCACAAATCACCTTCTCAAATGTCTCTGAAACCCTGCTGAAGATCAAAATAGATGTTTTAGTTCAGACAGTTTTATGTCTCCAAGATGTCCAGTTTGTTCTTAATGTCTCTCTGATGAGGCGCCTCGGGTTTTAAAACCTTAATATATCCTGCAACAAGGTAAGAAATGTTTAAAATTTTTAAATAAAGGACATGTGTGTATGTGTGTGTGTGTGTGTGTGTGTGTGTGTGTGTGTGTGTACATACTGGAATTATTGAGGCTGTGTAGGATGACAGTCGGCGCTCCTGGACCTAAACACGGACAAAAACAAAACATAACCAAAGTATAGTTCATTTTACTCTTTACTGTCTAGGACGGGGGTGGGCGACTCCGGTCCTCGGGGGCCGAAGTCCTGCACACATTTTGAGTTTGACTCAAATCAATGGATAGACTTGTGCCAGACATCATAAGTCTCCTAAGTAACAGGAGTCAGGTGCGTTGCAGCAGGGAGACTAGGAAACAACACTAGGAATGCAGCCCCTGAGGACCGGAGTTGCCCACCCCAGTTCTAGAAGAACAGGTGGATCATTTTACACATTTTTAAATATTGAAGTTTTATTAAAAATGTATTGACATTTTTTCTTGATTGATAGAATGCAGGAACAAGCCTTGTTCTTCTCCTGCCTACCACCTCGCCCATCTTCCTGAATCAATCAGAGATTAAAAGTCTCTCCCTGACTCTCTAACAGCTTCACAATCTCAAACTAAGTTGGTTCTTTTCAATGTCCTTCAGAAAAATACACATTCATCAAAGTAAGTTTACTCCAAAGCTCAGCTGTAAAAATTCTGCTTCCTGAAAAGCCCGAAGTTCCTTAAGCATCAGCTCTGACTTTTCTTTCCCTGCTCCTCTCTGTTGATCCTCTGCACCAGATTTCACCTTCTACATGTAACACCATCACCCAGACAGCTCAGCTTGCCTCCTTCACCCGCATGTGGATGCATCATCATCATCCTCCTCCTGCATCAGCGCCGGTATCCCCCAGGGCTCTGATCGCTCCTCTTTACACCTCTTCTTGTACACTAACAGCTGCACCTGCAGTCGCTAGTCTGTCAAATTCCTCCTGGATAACAGCACCCTTATTAGCTACACCTCTGGTGGGGTGAGTCCACCTGAAGGAAGAGGGTGCAGTAGAAACAACTTAGAGTTCAACATTGGTAAGACAATGGAAATGTTGTGGACTTCAGGAAGAGCTGGGAACAATTACCACCCGTCAGCCTGCAACTCTCTAACCACAGCCATCTAGTCCTACTGCCTACTGGGAACGATCGTCTCCATCACCCTGCTGTCTACTATTTACAAACTACTGGGCGAGTGATCAGCTGTGATCTGGTCCTGTACTGCTCCAGTACTTTCAGCTTGGCAGAAAAGATCGTGGCCAATCTTTCCCACCTGGTCACACATGTTCTCTGAGGGAGGAAGTTTGGAACCTCATGGAACAGAAACGATACAGTCTAATATCTGATACGATTACAGTTTAATCTAATAATGATACAGAATAATATCTGATAAGATTACATTACAAAAACTGGCTTTACAAAACAAGAAAAAAAACCTAAAAAAACTAGTTTATGTTTCTTGACATA
This sequence comes from Pseudomugil tenellus, assembly GCA_037177515.1. Taxonomy (NCBI): domain Eukaryota; kingdom Metazoa; phylum Chordata; class Actinopteri; order Atheriniformes; family Pseudomugilidae; genus Pseudomugil; species Pseudomugil tenellus. The sequence goes on from JBAMHX010000014.1 coordinate 28,318,129, forward strand.
TGATACAAATTTCTTGTTCTGTTGGCAGATAATTTATTTTATGTCAAAGAACATTAGTATGTCAAGAATTCCTAAAACAAGTGAAACAAATATTTTAAAAAAAACCTACTAAGAATAAATATCTTACGTTTGAAAAAAATAAGCATGTGTTAATTTGAGATGTTTAATCTTACTTTGATTTTAGTTTTTGCAGTGTACAGTTTAATCTAATGATGATACATTCTAGTATATGATATTGATACAGTCTAATATCTGATGGAGGTAACCTGTTTCTAGTATTTTCCAAACAAAGTATCCTCCCTTACCCTGCTGAGATCTTTTAAATCTAAACCACTTTTAAACCACAAAACTTAATATGTTAAGATATCGTATTATGATTGCATGCCCATCATTTGGAAACTTTCCATGTCTTGATAACCAGAAATAACCAGCTGACACAATGAAATACATGTTTTCTTACCTTTACAGTGGAGGATAATGTGCTGGTTTGTGGGGCTGAAATCAGCGTCGAGGTACAGACAGTGAGCTTTATTTAGCTCACAGGTTAAACACCGTCGAGGGAACAGACCCACGGTTTTAACACTAGGGAGGGAAATCATGCTTAGTAAAAGTCAGGAAAACATTATCATTTCTTTTACTGCAATGGTTTCCAAACTTTGAGAGTCATGACACGCATGATAGCATTAGTTGTTGTAGCTCTGGTTACAAACCAGTAAGTGGATGTAGGTAGGTGAGAGAGTGTGGTGGAACAGAGCAACAGGAGGAAGAAGTTTAAAATGTAAATGTACAGCTACGGGTTACAGTTGTTCTTGCTGGACTCAAAACATTCAGGGCTGAAGCACCAGTTGTTTGGATGATTGTTTAGTGATGCCGCTGTTAGAAACCATGAGTGTTGTGAAAAAAACAAGCACGCTCTTTTAGCTGATAAGCTAACGCTACATACAAATCATTATTAGAACAATGATGAAGGAGGGAAAAATGCTCCCACTGTAACGATGGAGAGCCGGAGCCCAAGGGAAGGTTAACAGGATTTATTAGGAGAATAGGAAGGGATGAACAAAAACCTGCAGGAAGGTGGATGAGTCCAGGAGGGATGCAAAAATGCGGAGCAGGAAGGCAGGCTGTGGGGAATCCAGAAGCACGGGGAAAGTGGGAAGGCAGGAGCAGCAGGAGCAAGCAAGGGTGTTGACACATTCATACATTCAATGTCCGACGAAGGAATGACTGGTGAGCTGAGGGATTTAAAGCTGTGAGAGGAATCAGGGACAGGTGATGGTGATTGGGCTGATAGTGTCTGGTGCAGGGTATGACAGTACCCTCCTCTCAAAATGGCGGACACCGGACGCCCAAACCAGGGCGGGGAGGGAGGGACAAAGGCAGGATCGAGCTTGGTTAGGAGGGCAGCCAGAAGGCGGAAGACTCTGGAGGTCCGGGTCAGGAGATCGACCAGGAGGCCTGAGGGACAGGAGGTCCGGATCTGGTGGACGGCCCGGGGGGCTGAAGACACAAGAGCTCCGGATCCGGAGGAGCAGGAGCGTCCCGGAGACGAGGGGGTCCAAGGAACAGTTCCCGTGTCCTAGGAAATTCCTTGGAACTGTTTTACCACGTCCACCCGTGGAACCTCCTGGGACTCGGGAGCTGCAGAAGCGTCCACCCGTGGAACCTCCTGGGACTCGGGAGCTGC
>JBAMHX010000014.1:28319912-28330321 GCA_037177515.1 Pseudomugil tenellus
TCCACCCGTGGAACCTCCTGGGACTCGGGAGCTGCAGAAGCGTCCACCCGTGGAACCTCCTGGGACTCGGGAGCTGCAGAAGCATCCACCCGTGGAACCTCCTGGGACTCGGGAGCTGCAGAAGCGTCCACCCGTGGAACCTCCTGGGACTCGGGAGCTGCAGAAGCATCCACCCGTGGAACCTCCTGGGACTCGGGAGCTGCAGAAGCGTCCACCCGTGGAACCTCCTGGGACTCGGGAGCTGGAGTGGGACGCTGCGGCGCAGGACGGGACCTGGGCGCTGGTGTCGGATTCTGCGGCAGCGACACTGGCGTGGAGAGCTGCTGCGACACTGGCGTGGACCTCCCGGGCGACGTGGAATGTGGCGCCTCTGGAGACAGAGTGGCCGCCCCCCCAAAAAATTGCATTGGAAATTTGGGGACGTGTAGGGCTGGAGTGGCAGAGACGAGCAGGGCTGGAGTGGCAGAGATGTGGAGTGTGGAGATGTGCAGGGTAATTCTGATCAGTCTCCTAGCGGCTGCTTGTGGTTCTCAGTCTGGGTAAGAACCGGATTTACAGTAATTATATGAATTTATGGCCAGTTGCAGCATTTCCAGGGGATAGTCGTAGTCCGTGGTCTCTGTTTTATTTCTGATGGAAGAGGTGGATTGATTGATTGGAGATGCGGAAGCCAGTTGAGCAGGAAGCAAGGAAGTCAGGCGGGCTGGGGGCACAGAGGGCGAGTCTGGATCCACAAAAAGGGCTTGATCTCCAGTGTGGTCGGTTAGGGTCGGACATTCTGTAATGATGGAGAGCCGGAGCCAAATGGAAGGTTAACAGGATTTATTAGGAGAATAAGGAGGGATGAACAAAAACCAGTAGGAAGGTGGAGTCCAGGAGGGATGCAAGAATGCAGAGCAGGAAGGCAGGCTGTGGGGAACCCAGAAGCACAGGGAAGGCAGGAGGACCAAGCAGGGGTGTTGACACATTCATACATTCAATGTCCGACGAAGGATGACTGGTGAGCTGAGGGATTTAAAGCTGTGAGAGGAATCAGGGACAGGTGCAGGTGATAGGGGATAACGACTCTGGTGGCAGGGGATGGTGATTGGGCTGATAGTGTCTGGTGCAGGGCATGACACCCACCACCCACTTATGGGTTGAGAGCCCCCTTCTTTGGAAATCAGTTCCAGATTTTCATCATTACAAAGTTTAAATAAATAAACTTATGTAAATTATGAATTCCACACGTAAACCAGTAATGAAAAATAAGACATACAGGAATTAAAAGCAATGATGTTAGTCAGAGCACATCTACCAGTTAAATGAGGGTTGACATAGTGTTGTAATGTTTTAGTGGATGTGCTTTTTAAGTTCCCTTTTTTAATTATTTCTTTAACAATACATAATAAATGGTATTTAAAAGTACCAGAGGTATGTTTAATGTTAATATATTTAATAAGGTTGTTTACAGAAAACACTCACTCCTCTGATAATTACAGCCTGAAGACACAGTGTGATGCCGGTTAGAAAATAATGTTAGAACAATGAGACAAACCTGAAAAGTTGCCGTCTTCGCGGTGAGCCTTCTGTGCTGAGAAAATAACTACCAAGAAAGAAAAAAAGACAGTTGTCAAAACCAGACATGCTAAGTGGAAACTTCTCAATTCAATTTATCAGTCAGAAAAAACAGCAGTGTGAAATATTCTGCTGTATTTGTGTAATTGTTGTTGTTCACACTGTGTGTAGACTCACAGATCATCAGTGTTCTCATCGTAGGACATGATCTTGGTCACCTCCCAGTTCCCAGATGTTAGATGTCGGACTTCACTTTGATCTGCTCTGAACTGAAAGTGGAAAAATGAAGAGCAGATAAAAGGTTATTTATTCCGTCTCTTCTCTGGATGTCACTCAGCCGAAGTGGAAATGTCCTCACCAGAAATGCGGAAGCATGTACAGAGTACAGAGCTCCACCACGATGCACTTACAAGCGTTAACAGCAAAATCATCCCTATTTGCCGTAATGCATTTAAATATATGGTGGAGTGAAAGCCATGTCTCTTCATCTTCACTGCCCCCCCCACCACCACCACCACCTCTCTCTTCCTATCTCCATGTCTGTCTTCTCCTCTCCCCACCTGACTCTCCCTATCCATGCCTGTCTTTATGTTTTTCTGTGTGTCTCCCTGGGGGAGAATATTTTAATCATTCCTCTTCCTCTCACAAGTCCTGTTTTACAAGTCCAAGTCATGTTGCAAGCCACCACTAGTGACTTGCAACTTGTAGTCTGCTATGTAACTTTTTTTTGTATCTAAATATTCCCTTGAATATTTCTTTATTTTGGATAAGTCTTTGTTCTACACAATTTACATGTATTGCTGGATCCGACCAGAGAGGACAGAAAAGGGACAGAAAGACAACAGATAGGAAAAGGGAGTCAGAAATACACCCAATCCATCCACAGATTCCAGACCATCTGCTGCACCTGTCCAGAAACATGAAGGTTACACCTGCAACAACTGCTGTCTGGTCTGCGGTAAAACTGCATTATACCATCCAAAAAATTAAAAATCCATTTTTATTTTGTAACAACTATTATCTTTAGCTTAAAGTGACAATTTCTCTGAGCCTCTCTTCTGGATGATGAAAAACCTGAAGTTGAACAAAAATATATTCATGAGTAAATATGTCCTTAACACAACTTATCCAACAGCTTTTAATGTTGGCAAATATTCATCTGCACCTGCAGAGAAATATTCTAAACTAATACTGCAGTTTATTGCGTTTATGCCTGAATGTATGCTAGATGTTAGTGCAGGAACATGTACTGTCCTGTAGGGTTTAAATGTTTCCCTGCTACAACACACCTGTTCCAAATCACAGTTGATCCAAATAAAAATTTGTTCTGCACAGTTATTTTACTGTCCTATTAATAATTTTACTCAGATGTGTTGCAGCAGGTAAACCTCCAGGACGGTGGCTCAAGAGGCCCACAGTTTGTGATTCCTGCACTAGTGCATCAAGATAATTTTATCGTTTTTAAAGAGCTTTGTGAGACGAACACAGAAAGTATTAATTTTAGACTTTTTAAAAGTGAATAATTATAAATCAAGCGATTAACATAATTTGTATTCACTACTAGCAGGTACAGTAAGTATTCCTTACATCCCTACATCAGCATCAACTGTAGGCTAGCTAAAAAACAGACCCCGTAAATCTGGATTGGTAATAGTGGGTCTGATTCCAGTTTAACATCATCATGTCAAAGTCAATGTGATTTACTGTGTTTAGTAAATGTCTCATTCTTCTACTGAACACACTCAGTAAAGCCAATCTGATTAACATTATTTTGGTACAAAGGTAGTGTAACAAGCATCTTATCCTTTAGCATTTTGAAGTTTGGTAGGAGTCCAACTGAACTTGTCCTCTCAGACTTGCCATACGATTATGCAGACTGTTTCCCATATTGGTGGGATTTGTAGTTTATGATTGAATAAAAAACACTCTGTGTCATGTCTCGATTTATTAATGTGTTATCAACTAATCATTTAGGTAATCCCCAGGAAGACCAGTTACCATAGTAACAAGGTAATGTTCATTACAGCATCTCATCTCTCCAACTGTGTCCAGGTGCATAGGCGTTTGTATGATGTTAAGCATCATTTCTGGGAAATTTACAGAAAGCATGTCAGCAGAGAGCAGATTAGACAAAAAACAAACAAAAAAAACAAGACTAGAGTGTGATGGAACTGGGTCCCGGGTTCCACCCTGTGTCAGTTCTCTTAGACACAGCTGGTAGTGTGCCAAGTCTAATCAGGTGATCAGACTCAATGACGGGGGTCGAAGGTGGCGTTTTCTCTTGCCGGAGCTTTATTGTGCTGTGTTGCTCCAATGATTTAGTGATTTTAACCAGCGCTGCTGGCATTTACAATATATACATATTTGGGTCCATCTACAGCCACTCTTTGAGACTGGGAAGTGCATTCCTCATTTCCCTTAGTTTATCTCCACTCAGCTAGTCCAGTACACTGCTATAATTGTCCCCCTTAATAATTCTACTTCTGTTTAATCCGCTCCTTCTTACTCTTTCCATCACACTCACCAACCAACCCTAAATATTCTGTCGCTTCCTTTTATAAAGGTGCGCTTCCAGCTGCTCAGAATGGGTGTGTCTGGCCGGACAACCAATCGCATCGCATTTCATATCATTGCATCATTACATTCAGCTGCAATCAATGTTTCAATCAGAAAACTAATCAGCCAGGTAATTGATGGTACAGAAACAAAACAAAAACATTTAACCTCCCTCTTCAGGCAGGTAAACAAAGGCATCATCATACTCATGTATGTGTGTAAGTGTGTGTTTGTGAGTGTCTGTGTGCACATAAGCCAGATACCGCTATAGTGACAGTCACTCCGTCACATAGAGTCCAAGTCTCAGACTCGAGTCCACATCTGTTCTGCAACCAAAACAGGACTCTGCATGTATTGATTAGTCGACTAATGCAGCACTACGTGCACATGGACCAGATTTGTACACGAATCAGCTTGATTGTGTGAGTGGCACTTGGAAACTCTTCCCTGACTTCGACACTCCTCACAGTTCTACAAATACGTGGTGCATTCACGAGCTGGTGAAAAATGATTTTTCATCACAATATATTCCAAAGTGGAAAAAGTTCTTCACTCCTAGATCCTAAAATTAGATAGAAGGAAGATAATAGATGGATAAACAGATAAATGTATGAAGTGATTAAACAGTGTCCATGACTTATTGATTAGAGCATTAATAGCCTTCATCTCCACCCCTCTGTGGTATCAGCTGACCTGCTGGAGCCTATAAAACAGTAGACACGCTGTAACTATTTTATTAAGTCTGCTGGTTTCTGTTCTGGCAGATGTCATTGTGTTTGGATCACATCCACACCAAGGTAAATGTTTAAATACATACTTATGTGAAAGGCCAGGCTTAAACACCAGCTCACCTTCTGGATCTGCAAACAATACGTATCCTCTGTGAATGCAATTTGTTCAAGTGAAGAAGTCTTTTAAAATCTGACATAATAAAATATTTCTGATTAAATGTTAGTCTGTCCTTGCCTCAGACCATGATCCGCAAGAGGATCGCTATTTTTTAGTTTATATTTCTTGTATATCAAATAAAGCATTTACAACTTATCTTGTCCTCTTCAGCCTGAGCTTGAGCGCTGAAAAGATTTGTGCATAATCTGTTAGACATGTAGACTGATGCGAGCCTGCTAAATGCTGGATGAGAAGGTAAAGAACGACATGGTCAGACCTTTACGAGTTTCTTTTTCAGTTTCATACAGCCAAATGGGAAATACATTTTCTATTCTGTGGAATGTAATTTGGGTCTGTAATAAGGATTTTGGCTCAAAGAGTTCCAAAATCCTCTGTACACCCCCCCAACAACACTGAAAACATCAGCACTCACCCACCCACCCAAATTCTGCTATATTTCTTCAAGGTTGGGTGTATTGTAATGCTGCAGGCAGCAAACAACAAGGTCGCAACATTGTGATGTCACTTCTGTAAAACGAGCGTGTTGTAAGAGAATGTCTGGGTCAGAGGCAATAATGTTAGCTGAGCATACAGTCGTGGTCTGCGTCGTTCCTGAACACAGCACCAGGCATGTTGGTTCATCCACTGCTAGGGACTAGTGAAAATGTTTTTTAATAATTGCAGGTATTAATGTTCGACTTTAGATTATTTTGCTGGGATCCAAATCAGTCAGTTGTGGAGTTGTTGCTCAATCTGAGTTGAAAAAATGTTACGACAAAGTGATGAAGGAATAAGAAGGCTGTTCGCAAAAATAAATGGCCAGTTTAACTCACCAGATATAGCACAGATATTGGACTGGTTTAATATTTGAGCAATATTGAAATCATGTTAAAAACTGTACTGTGTGAATTTTTCTTAGGAGGATTTATTCCCATTATTCCTATAATCTCAGGAAATGCAGCAAAAGATGTGATGACATTTGTACCATACTTTCAAATAACATCACTTTTTCTTGCCAGCACTGTATATGTCCAGCATGTACCTCCTGAATCCTGGGATGCAGATGGGGGAGTTTCAGGGGCTGTTAATTATGAATTAGGTCTAATTTGGTCTGAATGAGTCATTCAGGGCTCATCACAAATTTATTATTGATAATAAAACTTCTAAATAGTTCTCTTTTTAAAAAATGAGCAACACACAACGCCGGTTTTAACAGTCTTTTAAATGATATGACTCCTGAATAAAAGCTGGCATGAATGCTTATGTAATATATTAGCTCATCTACAAAATCCCAGTACACCCAGCGCAACCCATATATCAATCTGCTGGTTTACGTAGTCAGACAGCACAGGTTAAACGAGAAGGTCATAAACCCTCAGAGCGATTTCTTTTCGTGAATCAATATAAATTGATCTGATACTCTGTTGAACTTGTGTCCAATTTCACTGGTGCCATTTAACAAAAAAGAAGTCAGCCAAATATCAATCTGATCTGCTGGTTGCAAATGGAAACCACTTTTCTGTCCATTATGTTGTAGCATACCTGCATACATGATGGTTCTTCACCTGAATAAGTGAAGATTTACAGATATTTCAGCCTCAACATTGTTTGTATCAAAGGAATTAATGCTTCAGCATCTCAGGCTGTTGACAAAATGCTGGTCCACACTTTAGACTACTTGGCGACAGTAATGTACCAATTTGTTTTTACGATTATCAAAAAATCTTAAGACTAAGTGGTATAACTGTAGGAAGGCAACGGAAATCAACGTTTATAGAACTAAACTGCATCAAATCGTCCCAAACCTGACCTGGTGGTGGAAACAGACCCTGCTCAGGCTATTTATCATTACCATCCCAGAGGAGAGGAAGCAGAAACAAGTCTGCAGGGTGGGGCTGCTAGATAGCTACAGAAACAACCCCACAACTTAAAGCCCCGCAACAGCTGTTTACATTGCACCTAATTCTAATGCTGATTCCTCCTATTGGTATTTTATATTATAGAATTAGTAACCTGTTGACCTTGCATCCTTGTGGACATCTTTGTGAGGAAGTATTTTTCTACTTCTTTTCTTTTAATTAACATCACTGCAAACTGTGACTATACTTGCCAATCTTACATTTTTGGATCATTTAGTTAGTTTTGTAACACCTGGAATTTTCCTACTGTGAGAAAAATAAAGGACTACCTAACTTATCACTCTTTTACCAAACATCAACATTGATAATGAGAGAGAGGAGGGAAAACTGAACATCTTTATTTCTCCAAAGACATGTGATGGTAGAAAGAGTTTGAGAACCACTGAGTTATTTGTAGTTAGTTGTTATTTAGGTCACATGCAGTCCTGAAGACAGTTGTCAACTTGGGTGTAGCCTATGGCGACGGTTATGTGGGCCAGAAGTGATTCTGATATGGGGAACTAACTTGAACAATAATTAGATTAATGTCCTTGTGGAAGTGGTCATTTGGCTGAGTTTTGGCAGCAACACTCATATGGAGTCAAGGGTGTAAGTACTGGCCAAATGTGAACCAAATGATGGCAGAACGGCAGATCTGGGCCATATTTGGGCCAAACATCTTTACTACTGTAGATACAATTTAAGATAGATCTTGAATGTTTAAACACAATTTGTTTTTTCAGTGGAACTCTAGCTCTTCCAATGGAAGCATAGATAAGCTGGAGTCTACAACTTCTCTTCTTTTCCTTTTTCATTGAGTGAATTTAAGACTATTTTGACAAAAATGGTTATGTTGCAGGCTGGTTTGACAATTTACATGACTTTACACACTGCACTTTCAGAATTAGGAAAACCTTGTGACGCCTAATTCTAACTCACATCGGGCCTTCAGTATGTAAGATAATATCATGAAGTTGTGCTTGTATTTCTGAAACCAGTATGCAGTCTTCCCAATACAGACTATAGCTTGATTCTTTGTGTGTGAAAGCTCTGGGTGGGTTCTGGAAGTATGAACAGGAAATGTCCTCACCTGTGTTGTGAACATGGCAATGTGATGAAACTCTCCACGGCCTCCTTGTTTTACCGGGACAGTCAAAAAGAATCTGTTGCCGTCTTTAGAGAACACAGGCTGTTGGTTCTGTGGAAGTCAAGGACACATTCGTACAGGCAAGATTACCCCTTAATGACCCGCAGTGTGTTGCATTATCTATAAAGCCTGGAGAAACATTTGTAAGAACCAGGCCAGAAATAAAGGGGAACCTCTCAAATTATTTTTAACTCATCTTTAATATCTTTAGAGGCAAAAGGATGAACTTGGCACTTTTCCAGGAAAACCCTTTGGTCTCTCAGAAGCTGCTTCAAATTAAGCTTTAGATTTGAAAGAATTAAGTAAAATGTGCTTTTAGAAATGTGCATAGACACAATGAAATATCTGATCTCTGTTGATGAATGTCTGAGCCCACAATGCATTCCCGAGAGAAAGTAGCATAGAGAGCGCAATTACAAGTAGGTGTTAATAAAATCTCCAGAGTCAAGTTTTCTTGAACTCCAAGCAGCAGTCTGGACAGTTCAGTGCATTTTTTACAATAGAAATGTCTTGCTGAATGACCGACAGAGAAAAAAAAAACATCTGAAGCTCCACAATAAGTCCAATCCACCTTTAAAAAGCTAAAATCCCCAAAATTAAAACAAATAATTTCCCAGGGTTTTGGGATCATTTTAGGCAGAAACATGAAGATCAAATCTAACATAAATCTGTATTTCTATTGCTGAAAATAACTGGTGGCAGATCCGGTTTCTGATGAGAAGACAGTTCTATATATTGTATGAAGGAAAACTTAATTTAGCAAGAAAAAACAGCAATTATGATTAGAATCGGAAATGTAAGTACAGTATGACAATTCCAGTAGTGGGAACATGGTGTGTTGTCAGAGCAAAGGGTGTTAAGGTGCATGGGTTGGTTATGGAATTTGATTTTGGTTACCTGTTTTATTTTGTAGACCTCATTGTTTCCTGTTTTTCCTCTGCTCATTAGTTCACTTGTTTGGTTTAGTTATTAATAACACCCGTATCTCCTTTTGTTCTGTGTATATTTAATGCCCTGGTTTCCTGTTCAGTGTTGCTGGATCATTGAGTTGTGTTAAGTTCTGCTAGATTAACGTTCAGTATAGCTGTGTTCCTGCGGTCTCCTGCCTGTTCCTGCATTTGGGTCCACACCTCTGTAACATTCACCTGCTCGTCAAAACAAAAGGTTAGATGCAAACATACAACTAATAATCCCACTAAATATATTCTTGTTTTATTTTCATTGTTTAGGACACGAAGAGACATTTTTGTAGTTTTGGAACTAAAATGTTATTTGTACTAATTAAAATTACTCAGTAATTAGGTGCTTTATTTGTTTAACTTGGGTGGTCTGCATTTCTCATCTGTAGAAAAATATGTCAACCTTGAACATACTTTTATATTAATGTGCAAGTTTACGGTCAGCAGATTTGAATTAGTGAAAAGAAGGACACTATATTAGCGGTGGTGGTGATGGGGTGTACATTAATTTCATTAAGTCCCTGATTAGGCAGAGTGTTGAATCAAGACCCAGGAGAAGCTCTATGGTGTTCCCCAAGGCTCCATTTTGGGTTCAATTCTTTTAGAACTCTACAGGCTGCCACTTGGGCATGTCAACAGGAATCACAGCACAAACTTTCATAGTAATGCTGATGACAGCCAGTTTAATATTCCCATGTCTCATCATAACACTTTAGATATTAGAGCATGGATGAGAGAAAACTAAATTCAGCTCAACCAGGACAAAACAGTAATTTCCTTATTTACATCTTCCATTAAATATTCAGGGAAGAAAGGGCTGGAGAAGCATCTTTTAGCTATTATGGTCCTCAACTGTGGAACAGCCTGATGTTCCTGAAGGCAGCTGCGAGTGTTGATACTTTATAAAACAAAGTGTAGGACTTTCCTTTTAGGAAAGCTTTTAGTTGATTAGAATTGATTATTAATTTTTAATTATATTTCTTCTTTTTTGTTATTTTTTAATTTTATTTTTTAAAATACTATTTCAGTTCTCATAATGATTTTCCAGTGTATTAGTTTTCCTGATGCAAACGGTGAGGGTTTCAACAGCACTCTGAGACATTGTTTATGTGCATTAGTGAATATGGGTGCATGCATGTTGTATAGCATTTATGTGGGTATATTTACGTTTAAATGTTTATATAACAATGTTTGTGTTTTACACGTTAAAGTGTTTAGCGTTACTTTTTATTTATGACAAAGTTTTCTACAAATAAAGTTTAAATGATTGTTGCCAATCAATCCTGCTGTTTACATGGAACCTTCTTACATGCTAATTTCTCATTCACAGGAACATTTAGCAAGTTTAATATTTAAGTTATTAGTCATTAACTATTAGGATAGGTGTTAAGAAAGTTTTATATA
>JBAMHX010000014.1:28330421-28342753 GCA_037177515.1 Pseudomugil tenellus
TATATATATATATATATATATATATACACCAGTAGTGTAGGACTCTGCAGGATTAATCACAGCGGTAACTTCGGAACCAAGTGACGGAGGATCAGTCGGACTTCTACAGCAGGAGTCTTTCTCCTCTCTGCTGCGGTAGGAGTGTATTCCCACTCTCTCACCACGGGAAAAAGGAGAAATATCCCTGTGGTAGAAGGCTGCACTGTTACTAAGGAGGTGGCTCACCAAATGGTCAGTTTAATTAAATTTAATTCACATAGTGAGGAGGGGGGAAAACCTCTTTTGAGTTCACAAGACTCAACTTCACAGTGGAGTGAATCCATCAACTGCAGCAATTACACAGAGAGATTATCGCTGATGCATGATTTGGTCCATGGTAATTATGTGGTATACATCCAATGTACAACTGTGTTGTTGAACTGCTCTGATACATATTAAATACTAAGCCTATCGTGAGCTCACAATGGGGCAAAAGCATTTTAGATCAGGTGACTATCAGGTCAAATGGTAATATCTCAGATAACCTGGTGCAAGAAGATGATGTTAAATGTTAATGCCTGTACTTCTGTTTAACATGAATAAATAACACCTTCCTCCTTACTGTTTTATTCAAACCATGATCCACTCACAATAGGAAACCTCTGCCAGTGCCAATCTTAAGATGACAAAAAAGGAAGCTAAAGAAATTCTGCAAAACTTTTACTTTGAACTAAAGAACAGTAGGCTTGAACCAAGTAAGACAAAAAAACTCACTGTGCTTTTTTTAATTTAATATTTTATAAAAACGCTAGCATAACATAAGAGTAGAACAGTTTGCCTTGAATGGCTAGTGGAATTACCCCTTTCTGTGTTTATTTTTTTCCTAGTTTTTTTCCTAGTGATAAATTAGATAACGCTAAGGCTGTGACACTTGTTTACAATAAGGGTCACTGCACGTTGCAGTCAAAACGCACAACATCTGTAAGAAACAATGGACTTTGTTCAGGTTTTCTTTTTTAAAGTGACAGCCTCATCAACCAACACCTCTAGTTCCATCGGCTCCACTTTTCTTTAGAGCTTTCTCTCCACACACGCAATTTACACAATCAATCTTAGTAAACCTGCAAACAGTGGTTCTTCTCCACTTTAAAATTCTATGTGCATGCAAATTACTACATACGAGTGGGATCTTTTTAGATCTGGCCCTTGAGTCAACTGAAAGGTGGACATAGAAAGGCTTATCTTACAGTATATCATGATTCATCCCTTCTAGTGGTAAGAGCTAGTGATACACGAGGCTGTTTTCTGAGGGGTGAATCAGTACGGATGTTCAACACCCTCTGAGGCTGCAGGCTCACCTGCAGGTGGAGCAAAGCAAATCTAAAAACATTGGAGGAAATTCCCAAGCGAGTGAAATCTTATTAAATCAACCACACAGTGGAAGGTCTGTATTATAGCTCCAGCTTTGCTGTGTATGGTGACATTAAACCAGAGGACCTGCTGCAGTACTCTGCACTACTACTACAGATGAGAGAGGCCAGTTTACATCTGCATTTGGTGTAAACATAAGAATCTAAATGAAACCAGGTAAACTAATGAACAGGAAGCAAAGATGAATGCAAAACATAAGGAAAAACTACAAAATAAAAACAGGAAGCCAAACTAAACATCACACAGGGGACAAACACCAGACATCCCAAAAACAAAAAGAGTCAAAACAGGGGCGGCAGGAGGGGGTCCGGAGGTGGAGCCAGGCCCAGAGACAGCAGGCCACGCTCGGGGACAAATGTCGCTGAAGATGGGTGAGGAGCACCGGAGACAGGAATCAGAAGTGGTGAAGGAGGAGGAGGTGTGAAAGCGAAGGAGGAAGGGCGTTCCTTCATTGCACCCCCTCGGGAAAAGGAGCCAGAGCAACCAGCATGGATGGACCAATTTACTGGCGTTGGAGGCCGCAACGCTAGCGGGAAAGACCACAGTGTTAGACGGGACCTGTGTGCTGGCTGATGCTTAGCAGATCAGCAGAGCAGGACTTGTGGAGATAAGCAGCCTCAGACGTACACAACGACAATCTGCCACATCAGAGACACAGGAGACGTCACTCGAGATGCAGAGCGTGAAGGTGGCGGGAATGCCTGAGAAGAGGACTGCGATACTAGCGGTGATAGCATAAAGCGAGGTTCTCTGATGCCTTGTCTCCTCCCGGCCACCGCCGCAGTCCAAGCAGACCCATGAGAGGGAGGTACCAAGATGTCCAGTCTGGATCCCCAGAATGTTGACCTCTCAGGGGAATCTCCTCTCCAATGGTCCCTTCCAGTCATCTTCTCTGTACTGCCAAGAGGATGTAGGGAGGCCCTCTGCGTCTGCATGTGGCTGCAAGTGTGTCACTAACTGGGAGCCAAACGCAGGCTCAAGAAGCAGAAGGATTGCAGATAAACTGTGTTTCTAATTTAACTGAGATTTCAGTGGGAGAAACCTCAGTCAGAAAACAACAACGAACCAGCACTGCAGAAACCGAGAGGTATAAATACACTGAAGACACAACAAGACATAAGTGGAATGAATAATTTAAATTAAACTAATGAACAGGAAGCAAAGCTGGATACAAAACACAAGGAAAACTACAAAATAAAAGAGGAAGCAAAATGAAACATCACACAAAAGGTCCAAACCATGACACAGTTATCATTGCAAACACACATACTGACCGTCACACAGGCTCCAGTGGTGGTGTCGCACACAGTCAGGATGGAGATGTTCTGGGCCCGGTTCAGCCACCTCACTGCTGTCCTGGTCTTGCTAATCCATTTCACCATGGTTACATAATGTTCCCTGTAGAAAACAAAGTAATCATAGTGTTCATGTCCAGTACTTTCGATGCAGGCAAATTTCTACATCACACGTACACAACAACTCAAAGTGCTTTAAATAAAACAGTAAAAGCGTCAAAGAAAGCATTTAAACCAAATGAAAGGCAGCAACAAATAAAATCACAAATCATTCATAAATGAAAATTATTAAGATATAATAAATTCAAAGTTATTAAGCAGATATCCTGAGAAAAGACGAGTTTTAACCTGAATTTAAAGCTTCTAGTGCTGCAGAAAATTTCATCTTTATTGCAGTAAATGCTGATTCTCTACAATTAGTCTGGACTCCGGACAGGTGTCTGGTCTAGTCTCTATTCTGGTCTTTGGTCTTGACTCTGGTCTGGACTTTGACTTCTAGGTTTTAAAACTTTTCTTCGACTGACTGGAAAACTGAAATCCAGAATAAGTTAGGAACCAGTGTAAAGGTTCTACAGTTATTTAGCAGCCACTTTTCTCCAAAGCGACTTACATCTGAGAATAAGACCAACACAAGTGAGATATCCAACAATAGTCGACGTTGTGGATGAGTGCAGACTGACTCTGGAAGTCTAGTTAGACACACATGCTGCATGTAGTGCTGGAGGCACTGATTAATTAATTTACAGCAAGATGTTAAAACTAGTATGATGTGTTCAAATCTTAGTCCTAGTTAAAAATCTTGATGACTTTGAAATGTTTAGGAAGTCCAGTTAAGACATTTCCGGAAATCCGAACCGCTGGAGATGAACACGATAGTAAGTTTCTACCAGTTGTACTGAGACCGTTGTGTTGGGATCCCGATGCAGCTTTTGTTGCAGCTCATGTTGCTGCTCGTGTTGCAGCTTTTGGTACTTCTTTCGGTGCTGCATAAGTTAATGCTGGTGCTGCAACTTGTGTCTTGCTTGTGATTCTACTTATATTCCAGTTACTGCTTATGTTGCAGCTTGTGTTAATGCTTGTGGTACAGCTGGTGATGGAGCTCATATTGCTGCTTGTGTAAAAGGTTATGTCGCAGCTCCTTCTGGAGGCCCCGAGGTCCACACGGAAGCTCAGAGCTTTTGGAGTCGCTGCTCTCTTTTGGGAGTATAAATATTACTACTGCGTTATTTATATGGTAACAGAGTAATCTAATTCATTACATTTCCCATCGTTACAACGTTGCTGTTGTTACTAATAATATAACTTGTTGCGTTACTTTAATATGAGTAAATGCAGCACAGCCGTGTCAGGCTTTCTGACAGCCACACATCAGCTGCAGGAGAGCAGGAGTCTGTGATGATTGATGGCACCCGCGCAAATGTGATGATGACTGGTTGGGTGGGCAGATACTGTGGTCTGTGCGTGCTCTGCTTAGGCTGACTGTTTCACTGCATGCTACAAACACAAAGGCTGTGTGTCAATCATATGGTCTGTTGTGTTAAAGTGCTTTATAAATAAAGTTGAGTTGTGTGATGGCTTGTAATGCAGCCTGTGTTTTTGCTCTTCTGCAGCTTTTGTTTCCACTTTTGGTACAGCTTGTGTTGCTTCCTTCCTTTTTAGCTTTAGCTTGTGTTGCTGCACTTTCAGCTTGTTTGCTTGTTGCGTTGCAGCTTCTCGTCTTGCTTTTCTTTCATCCCTGTGTTACAGCTTGGGTTGTAGTCCATGTTGAAGCACATCTTGTTGCAGTTTTTGTTGCCATATTTAATACAGCTTGTGTTGCTGCTCTAGGCGCTGCTTTGGTGTTAGCTTTTGTTCCAGGCCATGTTGAGTTTCTATTGTTACTTGTGTTGCAACTTGTGTTTCTGATTGTGGTGCAGCTTGTGTTGCAACTTGTATGGCGGCTATTGTTGTCACTTATGATGCAGATTGTCTTGCATTTCATGTTGCAGCTTGTTTTGTATCTTTGTATGCTGCTTGTTATACAGCTTGTGTTGCAGCTTTGGATGGAGCATGCATTGCTGCTTGTGATGCATCTTAAGTTCGTTGTTTTGTTGATTTTTTTTACTTTCCATCCAGGTTGTAAAAGCTGTGGGTTTTGATGGGAAAGTACGCCAGTGGAATAGTTATTTTCAAAATAAATGGAATTCACTTTATTTCCATCGTGTTTTTCTAGTTTATAATGGTGACATATTACATATTTGTGTAGACATTTTCTGTTGCTACTCGAATTTAAAGCAAGTCATGGTGATTTCCACCTTCATGTACCTGATTTCAAACAGTATAATTACGTGTGTCACAACAACTGGAACAATGTGTGTAAATTGCATCAGTCACAGTATGAATCATGGTGGCCCCTCTGTTGTGGACCACTGTTTAACCTGAACCCACATCTCTGGAATTATTTATCTATTTGACCTCAAATCAAGTGAAAATATAAGGTCATGACCTCAGGGACGACCTGTTTTAAATTTTGTTTGATACTGTAGATAACAGAATCCTGTCGTGCAGGCTCGAAAACTAAGTCGGACTTTCTGGAGTGGTCCTTAAATGTTTCAGGTCTTATTTAGAACGCTTGAGTTATTTTGTTACAATCGGCAGCTACGAGTCTGAGCGAGTGGCCATGACTTGTGGAGTACATCAGGGGTCAGTCTTTGGACCTCTTCTGTTCAACTTGTATCTGCTCCCTTTGGGTCAGTTATTACAGAACTTAAACATCAATTATCACAGTTATGCAGACGATACACAACTTTATGTGTCTTTATCACCAGACGACTGCAGACCAATAGATCTACTGTGTCACTGTTTAGAGCAAATAAACACCTGTGTGAGAGAAAAATTCTCCAACTAAATATGATTCTGTTTGGTAGCAAAGAGAAGAGGGACAGTGTAACGAAGCAGTGGCCTGTTGCTTGGATTCAGACTTTAATTTATATTTTAATATTTAATTTACATTTTCAAATGTCTGGATCTGCACTAATTTTGACCTTGTCAGAGGCTTTAGAAGGAAAGGAGTTTTTAAATGTGTGTGTCTATATTGCGTTTTAAGTTGGGAAATAACCCTGTTGAGTGAAATGGTTCAGTCCAATCAGCAGCTGAGAATAAAAGAGGACGAGTTGGCTCATTAGAGGAGGTTGCTGGTGGAGGCTGTGCTGCTCCACAACAGGCTGGTGAAGTGCCTGGTTTTTATATCACCAAACAAAGATTTTTGTATTGATGGCATATTTGGTGAAGTCCACTTTTTCTAGCTGCTCATTACATCAGCCATCTTACAGCCAGCATCTGTAAACACCTGGAGACTCGGGATCTTAAAACTACTAATCAAGTCTGTGACCTTGGAGTGATAGACTCTGGTGCTGATAGACTGACTTTCAGCAGCCACATCAAAGCTGTGACTAAAAAGCTTTTTACCATCAGAAACATCAAAAGAATTAAAGGTTTAATCTCCCAGTAAGACAAGGAGAAGTCATTCATGCATTCATCTCAAGTAGACTGTATTACTGTAATGGTCTTTAACAGGACTTTCCTAAAAGAGCATAAAACATCTGCAGCTCATCCTGATGCTGCTGCTAGAGATTTGACTGGGACTACGGGATCTGATCACATAACACCAGTTTTAAAAATACATTTTTTACAGTGGTTTCTAGTCAGTCACAGCATAGGTTTTAAAATCCAAACTGTTTATAAATCCCAGAACAGAAAATATAAACCAATTAGAGCTCTTAGATCTCTTAGAATAGGATTTTTGTGTACATCTCTGGAACTATTCGTCTCATTGACCTCAAATCAAGTGCAAAAAAAGGTCATGACCTCAGGATGCATCATGTCCTGATGCCATACCAGGCTGGTTTTCACACCAGGTGGAGCTTTGTGACTGAACATGTGCAACTGTATATTATTGTATTGTGTCTATTTGAGGTTTGGTGAATTCAGGTATAAACCCCTAGCCGTTCCTTTCGATGGCATAGGCCTTGCTTGGTTCATTGGGGCTGATGACAAACACTGAAGTGAAAGGTTATTGCATCATTTCATATTTTATATATGACTGATGAGGCTTGCAGCCCATCATTACACTTGCAGCAGCTTTACTAAAAGTTCTATTATAGAGACAAGATAACTGGAATATGTCTCTTTTTATGGATAGTTTTTCTGGACTAACATGACGAGTGTGAGTTCCATGACTTGTTGTGTTCAGTGATTAACACTTTGTAGGAGACACCATGTTTTATTCGAGATAATGAAAATTACATTTTGTTAAAAGAACTTATGAAAGTAGAATGAGGATTTCTAGATACTTCAATAGAATGTCCTCCGTGGATCTGATGTTCATATGTGATTCTGACTACTTTTTACAGAAAGACAACATAATGTATTATAATTTATGTTTATTTCTATGGGCTGCAGCAGCTTCAGTGCAGAATTTCATTGCAGAAAGCGTCACAGTCATTGCCAAAGCAGCATAAAGGAAGCTCCTCTCACCGCAGTTTCAGTGTCTCTGGAGGCATAAGCTCCAGCGTGTGGGTTGGTCCATACAGATTGACAACGTAGAGCTTCACCATAGGGTTGGCTTGGCCAGCCTGAGTGGAAAAACAAAAGATTTAGGGTTTCAGCAGCAAATCCTAAAAGAAAAAGATCTAACCAAGCCAGAGTACCCAGAGAAAATATGCAAGTTTCATAAACAACGACTTTCCCCAGCTGAGGCTTGACCCAGTAAACTTCTTGCTATGAAACCATGGTGTTAACCACTACTCCATCCCGTTTGGGCAAACTTCTGTCATGATCTTTTTCAGCATTACAGTTGGGTTGCTGTCCCCTTCATGTGACTTACATCCAAAAGGATTCTACTGCCCTGTTAAGACTCTCCACAGCAAGCCTTTTGACACTCTTAAATACTGATTCATGACTTCACCAATCCTGCCTGAGCCTGGTCCTGTCTAACCTTTTGTAGATGAGGTACATGATTCCCACAACTGACTTGGGGCTATCTGTCCAATGTGTCTGACCTGGATCACCAGATGCACACCTGTGCTTTTTTTCTCCCACTGGCTCAACCATTGAAAAAAAGCTAGAGCACTGTTACAAGGACCTGCTGGCGATTAGGCCTGCCCTCAAGTAGTGGTGGCATTGACTCGAAGATCTGCCCACTTATGGAAGAATCTTGCTTACTTGCAGGATGCAAGGTCACTAAATTCTTGCCAAAATTGCTGGTCTCTGTTTGGCTCTCCTTTCAACTTCCATGTCTTCTACAGGCTGGTTCTAAAAACAAAAAAACATGATACAGTTCTTCTACTTGTCATAGGCTGCATGTCTTTAGGTTCTGCAGTGGGCACACTCCTTCCCTTGATGGATCTCAGATGTAAGTCGCTTTGGAGAAAAGCGTCTGCTAAATGACTGTAATGTAAATGTAATGGATTGTGACACGCATGATTTTGTTCTAGCGAGCTTTGTGCCAGAGGAAAATCTCTTTTACAATCTCCATCAGGTCTCCTGCATGAACTTCCAGTTCCATGCTCCTATATCTCCCTGGATTGTACCTCCCACTGATGGCACCTCAGTCATCTTCATTATAGTCCAGCATTTTTCCGAGGCAGCTCACTTCATTCTACAATTTATATTAGCCTCTGAGGCAGCCGACCTTCTGGCTTAGCAGGACCTTTGTCTATATGGCATACTCGCCAACACAGTTTCTGACAGCAATACCATCATCAGCAATATCATCATCAACCTTGTTAAAAAAAAAAAAAAAAAAAAAAAAACTACTACGAATAGAATTTTTCTCTGGGATTGATTAAAATTTGTACATTTTATTTAAATGGACCCCAAATAATTTCTGAGGTTTGAAGACTCTTCTGTCAAACTTTTTGAGCATCTGTCAGTTTGTAGTCTGCTTTTGATCACCAGACAGACAAAGTGCCTGAATCAGGAGCAAGAGTCAGCCCGAAGGTGCATGGCAGTCCGGAATCAGCAGTCCTGGACTCAACAGCTTCCATGGGTGGAGTATACACACAACTCTCAATTCTCCAAGGCATGCCTCCATGGTTGTACCCCGTTTTGAAGTATCCCTTGGATAACAGCCCCCATTTTTCCTGGCTGACAAAAAAAAAAAAAAAAAAAAAAAAAAAGACTCAGCAGTACCACTCATGGCTGAATCCACCAGGAGATGTTGCAAAGTCGAGTGTAAAACCCATGCAACCCTTCTCAGGTCCTGGGGCAACAACTGGTGGCACATTGCCAACCACCATCAGACCCCAGCCCTGACTTAAATTCCAGGTCAGTGGGTCTAGTTGTCCACCTGACACATTTCCCTGAAAACAGAATCAACTGAGTCTTTCTTGTAGACAACAATCTGGCCTTCATCATCAGCCTCATCCTAGCCATTCCTCAGTAGGACCAAGGTTTCCCACATCTTGTGGATTGAGAAGGCTCAGAGGAATGCTCCTAGGTCTCCCATTTCAACATCTTGGACCCTGCCTTATTCACTCAGTTTCACCGCCTTTAACCAAATAGACTTAGTTGTGGGGGTTACCGTTGGGAGATCAAGAGAAAAAGTCATGAGACCATTCCTTTCTTGTCTTGTTCAGCTTCTCCTCCCTCTCTACATGCAGCCTCATGAAATAAGCACACCAGTCCCTCATCACTGTCACAGACTTTTTTACAAATATAGTTATCAGTCATTGAACTGGGAGCTTCTGTTCCTGATTTGTATCTTTGACCAGACATCTTAGTGAATAAAATCATTATTCAACCTATGCTGTGAAAAAAATATGGAAACCACTGAATAAAAGTTACCTTGGGATAGGGATACTGCTTCCCCTTAGGGTACGTCATGCCTGTGAATCGAGGTAAAACCATGTTTGGTACCAGAGTGTCATTGAGAACCAAGAAGGCCAACCGCTCTCCGTCTGGGGACCACCAATGAGCCACATGGGTCTGCAGGATCTCCTCTGTTTAAAAGAGACATGGAATCAAGTTTTATTTGTTTAAAAGTAGGGTTAAAAGTATGTGATAGTTAAAGTAATGATGTGTCTTTAAGCTGGTTTATATTCGAGTGGTGTTTCTGTCAGGTCTGCCCCGCAATGTGTGTTTATTTGTGAATGTAGGGTAAAAAGCATTGCGTAGCAGTTTATTTTATGGATCTGTAGGTGGCAGTAGGTCTAGTAACTGCCAGCAAAATACATCATAGATAATAATAATAAGACACAAACAAGTGGAAAGACGTAATGACGCTCTGACCAATCACAAGGAAGTTCTTCCACTTAGCTGTGTTTGTATAGTCAGGATACACATTAGGTCCGAAGGATACACATTAGGTGAATCAAGCCTTTGCAGACTCACACAGAGCCTACAGCAGATCCGATCTGAAGCAAACGCTGTGCCAATATGAACTAGCCTTTAATAAACTAAATTAATCTCAGCTGTGCACAACGTGAACTGATATGGATACAAATACACACATCATGATTCAGTCACAGGTTAGTCTACATGTTAGCCTATAAGACAGTCTTTATAAATGCCTTTATGTTAGCCTACATGTTAGATTTCATGCTAACCTAAATCACCCATTTATCCTTTATAACTTACATCCATATGCTGTAATAATGAAAATGCAGTCTTATGCAGCCATGAACAGACCATCACAAACAGACAGGAGACAACTGAATTGGGACGATGGGAAACAGTTTCTAATTAAGGGTGAACCATTACAGATTCCTTTATGATTGGACTCCATAAAGCAATTCACTATAAATTAGAAAAAAAAAACTTAATGGGAGAAAGGAAGCAATTATCCTTTTTAGATCTAAAAAAATACCTTAATCTTGTCTACTATGACACTGAAATGGTTGTGGATGTGTAACATTATGCATCCTCATATGTGTGTAAAGTCTGCAATGTCTAACAGATGGTCCTCAATGTCCGGTTGATGGCCTGGTTTGTGGTCGGTGTGTGTTGCTCACAAACAGACAAAATAAGGCTAAGAAGGACATTTGGACTTCTGTTTTCTGGTAGTGTGTTATAAAAACCAGCAGCATGCAATTGGACACTGAAACAGTCCTCAGACCCTGCTTCCTACTGACCTTTCTGATCACTATAACATACTCATAAACCAGTACCATGACATTTCATGGTGTCATTCCTCAGAAACATTCCACACCACATGTGCAGTATGTGTTCGTAATAAGCATATGAATCAGCAATAGAGCAACTAGTGCTTTATCCTTTTATACACAAGAGATGTTGCTTGTTTCATTTTTACTTATTAAACCTTCAATGAGAACAGATTGAATAGCTGACATATATAGTGAATCTTTTCTGCATGATTATTTGAATACAATGAAAGGGAATAAAATGGAGTGTTAGGGGTTCTACCTTCATAAAGCCAGTCAGCAATCCCATTAAAGATGACTCCCTCCTTCCCTGAAGATGTTATCCTCAAAGAGTTGCTCTTCACATCAGACTGGTAGTAGATGTTATTTTCAAATATGTAGAGCTATAAAGACAAAACCACAAGCACACAGCACCTAAATCTCAGTATAAATGCACAACACAGAAATCCAATGGATAACTAATAAATAATGCTGCATTCAGTCTGAGTTGCAGGTCGAAACTGGAATGAATTTATAACATTCAAGTCGACACTATCGGAAAACTTGGAAAACTCAACATAACCGCCACCAGATACCCCTTTGTTTTGCTTGTGACTTCAGTGGGTAACATGTTGGTAACAGTTTCTTGCTAGCAGACAGACTACATCCAACAGCTTTTATTTAGTGTTTTTAACATGCACACTTTGTAAACCTAATTTCTATGTAGAAGTTAGAAGGTGCTACATTTCACTCTGAATGCATGGTTTCTCTTGGTTACATTCACCCTTATTTTGTTGAGAAGTCATCTCTAATAGTAAAGTTAGGGTAGGTGGGTTCGCTCCACTTTCTCGGTCAGATTTCTGACTTCAGAGGGCTTTCACGTTGTATTCAAACTGAACACACCATAACACTCATAGTTCACCAAACATCTTTGGTGCTATTAAGGATGTTATTCATGAAGTTCTTTTCACACATAAAGCCCAGAGACTTTTCAGAGAGAGGCCAGCTCAGCCTCTCTTGCAGGTGTAGTTTATAAACTCATCCAGCAGAATGCTTCTATAGATTCATCCAGATGGAAATGTAAGTAAGGAAGAGGCAAGCAATGCAGATTTAGTCCGAAGATTGCGGCATGTTCTTCATAACATGTAAAAAATAGCAGATGTGTTGATATGTGTAATGTTTGTATGGAGTAAAATCTGCAGAACATTTCAGATGTTGATTCATTCATGAAGAATGAGTCTACAGCTTTCCTGTCACACCTCCACTCTGTCACCTTGCAGCTCGGTCAAGGACCTGAACACAACCTCATCTCCCTTCACATCTCCTGGTGTCAAGTCCACATTGTGTCAGTCCCGGAGTTCCCTGCTCAAGACAACTATGTCCAATTCCCCAGCACCAGTTCAACACCAGTCTGAGTCAGAAAAGAATATCAGTGATGTGGAAAACATCCTGCCTTGTTCCAGTGCCTGAAAAACTCCAACCAGCTGAACCAAATGACTACAGAATT
>JBAMHX010000014.1:28345060-28355369 GCA_037177515.1 Pseudomugil tenellus
CTGCCTTGTTCCAGTGCCTGAAAAACTCCAACCAGCTGAACCAAATGACTACAGAATTTGAATTTCCCTCTGGGATTGACAAAGTATTTTGAATTCAATTCAATTCAATTCAATTCAATTCAATTCAATTCAATTCAATTCAATTCAATTCAATTTAATTTGTTCTCACCACTGCAGTGGATGTTGTCCATCTTTAGCATGACACGTACTAGTGGAAGCAAATATTCAATATCTAACTACAATATCCAAGAAGCTAATTTTCACCATGCCATTTGATCATGTAAAACTGTAGATTTTGCATTTGGACTCATGAAAATCAGGTTTTACATTCGACAATGAGATTTACCTGCATATTTCACTGTAAACAACTAAAATTAGTTGAAAAACAAGACCAATTTTTTTTGCAGTGTCTTGCAGGAAATGAGCCAAAACAAACTCAAATTTTGTTTAAATATGCCATATGCTACAAAAATGTGAACTCATCCATCTTCAGCTTTAGAAAATTCAAATAGTGAAAATATTAAGTTAAAATTCTGTAGATTTTCCCAGGTTGGTTATTTAATGTTAAATGAGAAAAAATACAACATGATAATGACTAATAAATATTTGATTCACACTAATCACATTCGCAGTATAGAAAATTTTAGTTACACTTCTTAGGTTGGAAAGACTTGTCTAAGATAAGGATTATCTGAATAAATTGTGGTGATCACTTAATTGTTTGGTGAAATCAAAACAACAGTGGAACTCAGGGCAATGTTTAATAGTAAAAGTACGAGCATTTTCACATACACAATGCGAAGAGAACTCAAGGGATTAGGACTGAACACCTGTGTCGCCTTAAGAAAACCAATAATCAGTGAGGCTAAACGGAATAAAGACTTCAGTTTGCTAGGGAACATAAAGATTGGACTCCGGAGCAATGGAAGATGGTCATGTGGTCTGATGAGTCCAGATTGATCCTGTCCCATTGTGATGGGTGCATCAGAGTAAGAAGAGAGGCAGACAAGAAGATGCAGCCATCATGGCTAGTGCCTACTGTACAAGTCTGTGGGGGAAGTGTTATGATCTGGGGTTTATCAGGTCTACGTTCAGCAACATGTGCTCGAAGCATGAGGTCAGCTGATACCTGAATGTACTGAATGAACAGGTTATTCAATCAATGGATATTTTCTTTGAATATGCCTGATGGCACAGGCATATTCCAAGATGAAAATGCCAGAATTAATCAGACTCAAACTGTGAAAGACTGGTTCAGGGACCATGAGACATGATTTTCACACATGCATTGGCCACCACAGGGCCCAGACCTGAACCTAATTGAGAATCTTTGGGATGTGCGGGAGAAGGCTGTGTGCAGTCAGACTCTACCATCATCAGTGAAAGAAAATTCATGTAACACTGGAAAGAAAGACATCTTGTGGCAGAAGCTTATTGAACCAATGCTATGGCGAATGTGTGCTGTAATCAAAACTTTAAATATAACCATTTTTCTTTGTGGCACCGTTTTTTTGATCAGGCAATGTATATTTCTAATTTCTTTTCAAATAGAGAGTCATAACTGTGTTTATAATTCTACATATCTTGTAAAACAGTCACTTAAACAAGTATCTATCAGCTGAGCAAACTTCATGAAAACACCAAAGAGGTCATGTTATTGCCAACATGTCTGTCTGTCTGTGTACAACATAACTCAAAAGGTTATGGACTGATTCTCATGAAATTTTCAACATATATCCAGAATGGGTAATTTACAAGTGATTAAAGTTTTGAGGTGATCCGGATCACCATCTGGATCCAGGAAGGTTTTGAAATATTCTTTAACATTGCGAGATAGCTACTCGTGAATCTAACATCTTTGTTAGATTCACTTCTGAACAAACTCATCAGACTTATGCAAAACTGCTGTTATTTTCTGGCTGTATAATCATATGTAATTTAAACACATCACTTTGAGTTAAGTCGTGCTACAGGAAAACATCTTGGTTGTTGCTGCTGCAAGACATAAAAGACCTGATATGTTCAGATGTCTTTAACGCTAAAACACAATGTCTTCAAGTCTGCTCCATGCAGACATTCCATACCTCATGTCTTGTACCCATCAATCCTAATCAAATGCATTAACCGTATGATTCAGACTCTAAAATGTATAAATTGTTGGACTTGTTGGTGTGATCTCACCAGTTGTTGGCCTTGTACTCCCCAGGCAGCATACTGCAGAACAGAGTTCACCACTTCTGGAGGGTCCAGCTCCCAAACCTCCCTGAAACACAACATGCCTCATCAATCATGTTAAGATGCTGATTGGTCAGCTGCAAAAGCATTGATCTACTGTAGTCAACCAATGAGAAACAGATTAATTGACTGTGTTGTGCTGGTTTAAGGGATGGGGTTAGGATCATGGTGAAGTTGTGCTGAAAGGAAACCAGTTTGAAGCAATTTCTAGGTGAATTCACTGAATAATAAAAACATCAAACACACACGATTCTAAAGCAGAAGAGTAGAGATGTGATTAAAAGCTAATTGCACAGTGTCAGTGTGGACATTGTCACATATTCTAACATGCTTAACATGCAAAGAAATAAAGAAAATTTGCAAAATGTAGATGCAGTAAACGCAGATACTGAAGACCTGCTGGAGTGTTGATCAGTTTTTCTCTGACTCTAAACACTTAGCCTGAGTAAATCATTAATCATGTCTGGTTTATTCTGTATTCATGTTGCACACATACAAACTGATGGTAAAATGGTCCATTAATCCCTCTCATCTTTAACTATGATGTAAAAATGAGGAGATTTAAGAAGCCCCCCCTATAAATGGCTGCTGTTTCCATCACACTTCAGAGCAGCTGCAGCACCATGCTTACCGTGTGTGGATGTTGTAGATGCTGTAGGACGCCATGTAGGAGTGGCGGTAAACCTGCAACACAAGAAAAACACATGGAGATACACATCAACACATGAATAACATCCACTGGAGGAGAAGCAGCGTCAGAAGTAATACGATTATGGGATGGAAATGGAAACACAGATTGGCATAAAGGGAAACAGCCTGCCAGTTGTTGTGTATGATGTGATGTCCAGACAATGCTGTTTGCATGCTGAAAGCTGTGGGACGAGATATTTTATTCCTTTCTGAGAGCTATCATCACAGCATGTGTGCATGGAAAGCCTGAGAAGAATGAGTGAGAGGCAGCACATGTCAGGCTCTCTGAAATTCCAGGGGTACACATTCAGTTCACCAGAGGAGGAAAACTATGAACAAAACATCCAATCATATTAAACAATGAAGCTAAAGTTGCAATTAGTATATTTGCATGGTGAAGCTACAGAACAGGAAAAATAAGAAATCAGCAGAACCTGAATTTCACCTTCTTCTGTAAGAATCTGTTGATCTGCATCCAGCGGATCGAAGTTTCAGACTGTTTGTTCTGCTTGGCCTTTTAGAGTTCCTGGAACCTTCAGCTATCAGAAATTATTCTTCTAGATCATCTTCAGACTTTCTTCCTGATAAATTTTATAGATAGATTTGGTCAGTTTAGTTCTGCTGCTATAGAGAAGGCCGCTGGAAGATGTCCCATGATGCACTGGGCTCTTCTCTGCTCACTTTCCTCTCATTTTAAAAATATCTGATGTTGTTGTGATTAATTGTGTTTCTCTTCTTTCTTCAGGATCCAGGATTAGAGTTATGCTGCTGGCTGAGCCTCCTATTGAAGATGTCTCGCTGCTCCTCTAGACACGGCTCGGTGACTGTCGGTGAAATTTTTTGATATAACATATAAACTGTGAAAAAAACTCACATGTAAATATTTTAATTTTATTGTTTTGAGATGTATACATAAACAACAAATAATAGGGTACTGTTTATTCCACAGGTTATTTATGATGACTTATCACAGAGATTTTCCTGCTGTAAGCCTATAACCTGCTGCTGAACATTACATCCCACAGAGAATAGATTTTATATTTACTTTACTAGTGATTGTGTTTGATCTGCTGCTGATCACATTTTCGTCCTAACAGCCTACCACAGTTATATTTACTGATACAGCAGCATCTTGTGAGTGATCAAATGATGATGCAATCAGAGGATGTCATGTCTGCAGATCTTGTTCTGTTCCAGTTGCTTGACTAACTTTGTTGTTTCCGGTTTTATGTTGTTAGGTTTATTTCTTCGTGTTAGCTCTGTGAACTCTACTTCCTGTTACTGGATTATCCAACCTTTTTAGCCCTGCTTCTTGTCTTCTTATTGGCCTTGTGTATTTAAACTCTCAATGGTCCCATCTCACTGAACTTTAGCATTTTCATTTCTGATTTTCAATATTAAAATCCCTGATGCATCAGGCTTGTCCTGCATTTGGATTTATCTCATCACCTCATCCCTTTTGGATGAAGGATGAGAATATTTTAACATGTATGAGAAAGAAAAGCTGCATGTGAGGAATATGCAGCACCATGCAGCAGATTCATGCTGCACTAAACCAACAGACTTAGTTAACTCAATGCGTTTAACACATTCTGCCTTCGTTTCTGAGTTCACATTCTCTGAACTATCCCCTGGAAACATGGCTATGTGATGTTCAGATGTGACAGATGTTTTATATTAACTGGTTTGCATATACTCGTGTATTAAAACAATAGGCAAATGAGTAAATGCCTTTCATTTTACAAGCGACAACTCATGAACCTCATACAAAGCTCTGTTAACAAAATAAAACACATTCTAAACAATTCAATTAAATCTACTAATCAACTGGTTTGAATACAAAACAAATGTTTAATAGGTTTATAATTTGCAGTTGCATCAGGAAAACTGAGTGTTTTCCTGGTTTGTGTGTTTTTCCTTCTAGCAGTATAATGATTTATTTAGCAGTGTTTTCACTGCTGTCTGGGACGATTTATGTGTCAAACTACAGTTAGTTCGCCTTGCAGCATTTGCATAATCAAGTCATTTAATAACTAAATAATTAACCCCTTATCCAAGTGAAATGTGAAATAAGTTAATTAAAAACGGTCCTGGATGTATTTGTGCAGCGTTACGTACTGTAGGTGTTGGCTTGCAGCAGCTTCCAATCCAGCTACAATCCATCACAATCAGTCCTTCTGCACCATGAATTGTTGCAATAATTATTCAGATACAGAAGCTACCAAAGCTGAGTTTTATACTTCAGAGTTTAGAGATTATCATTTTTTTAATTATTTAAATCAGTTAAAATATTTGTATCTGCACTATGATTGATTTCTAATATTGATCACAAATGAATTAGAGGGATGATTTAAAGCCTTTTTATGCAGTTTTATCACAGAGGTTTCCAGTAAGAAGAAGTTTCTAATGGACAGTTAGGATTATTTCTAGTAATTTGGTGGGACAGCAGCCTCTCAGCCAGTGACTGGTGAGACCTGTAGTGCCACTAGATCTGAATCAAAGACGAAGGTTTCATGAGCTTCACAGCTTTCTATTTCAGCTCTGCTGGAATAATGAGCTGTCCAAAAGCTCCTTCCTGCATACCGCAGTAGCCTTAACTAATAAAACCCCTGCACCACCATCAATAATGAATAAACTCGCACAGCATCACTTCCATTCTGTGATGTATATAGTTTTTCCTTTCAGATAAAGTTAAACATCTTTTCACTGTTCATATCAGCCAACCTACAAGTATTTTAAATTCTAGTCATTTAGCAGATGTTTTTCTCCAAAGTGACTTACATCTGAGAAAGAGAACAACAAAAGCAAGAAGTCATAGACTGCTGTGAATCCAGTTGGACACAGGTGCTGCCATGTAGTGATAAAAGCAGATCTTTTTTTTTCCCTTTTCTCCCATCTCTACAATAGTTCCCCTGTTTATTTAAAAGAACACAATTTGATTACACAATACCATCTTGGACACAACTTATTCAGTACTAATTTGTTCCAAAGAACTGGACAAAATATTGTTAAGATGTAAAAGCAACTTAAAAAGTATATAACTGCAGATTGGAGAGAATTCGGCAGATCATTCCACCACAATGGAACAACAGTGGAAAACATTCTAGGGTGTGAAACCCAGAGGCCTGTACTATGAAGCAGGATTTTCTCTTGTCGGAGTAATTTCAGGGTTTACTCTGAGTTTTCTGTACTACGACGCTGGTTCACTTCTTACCAAGCTGTATCACCGCAGCAATAGCTGCTGAACCGCTAACCTGCTATGGAGGAGGTTATGTTCTGGATAAGAGATCAGCGCGTATAAAAGCATCGCCTCCTGACCAATCAGATCTCATAAAAAATGTCCCGCCCAATTTTAGAGGATCCTGTTGACATTGCTGCATGGATAGTGAGAGTAGCGGTTAGGAGAGGAAGAGTCTTCAGGGACAGATCCAACCCGTTGGATGTTTCAGATGACATGCTGTATCAGAGGTCCAGATTTGTAACAAATGGGCTGAGTTACATATGTTAGCTGTTGGAGCATTTATATTAAACATGAACAACTGTAGCAAATGGACCTCGGAGACTTAACGGAAGTTTCAGTATTTATCATAAGGTTGCGGGACAGGCTGCAATCGGACGAGTCTGGTGGCAGGTGAAGGTAATGGGGCTGATTAGCTCTGCAGCAGGGGTGGAATGGGACCAAGTCATGACACCAATGTAGTTGATCGCCCTGAATTATGTTTTTATATTTGTTCTTTTCTTGCTCCCGAATCATTTTAACTCCACTGGAGCTGCTTCTGAAATTGAGGTAATAATTCTTCTTCACACATGACTCAAGTACAGAACCACTGA
Source organism: Pseudomugil tenellus (assembly GCA_037177515.1). Lineage (NCBI taxonomy): Eukaryota > Metazoa > Chordata > Actinopteri > Atheriniformes > Pseudomugilidae > Pseudomugil > Pseudomugil tenellus. The sequence goes on from JBAMHX010000014.1 coordinate 28,351,817, forward strand.
GTATTTAAACACACAATTATCTGAATTTCCATTCAGTTTTTCTCTGACCAGACTGGTGAATAGTTGAATGCAGCCCCCCCATGTAGAAAATGATTGTCTTCTTTTTGTACTTGTAACAGTTTTCTCTTTTAAATAAAGATGATTTCTATAAAGTGTGACCCCATCAGAAAGCTATGCATGATGGGTAAAAATGTAATTAAACAGAAATACAGTGACTTCTGGTTGTGTTGGTAAATTCTGGCTTATCTGTTAGATAACGTGAATGAACTGCATGTCCATTTAGTGATATGAAGAAACACACTGCAAATTACTATCAGCCTGAATTATCAATTCAATTCAACTTTATTTGTATAGCACCATTTCACAAGAATGTCTTCTCAGGTGGCTTCACAGAGATCAAATCCAGCCAATCCATAATAAAAAATTACATTGAATGTTGACTTTGATCCAATCTCCCATCCTGATCATATCTGGAATGTATTAGTAAATGGAGATATCTTCGTCAACAACCTCAGGAACTTGATCTGGTGTTAAAGCCTGATCTGGAAAAGGCCATTAGTCTTTGAAAACAGCACTTCTCCCTTTATTAGACCAGCACTAAAGCTATAAATCACGAAGATGCATGTCTGTCAGCCTTTAAAATGAGATTTTAAAAATAATTCTCACTGATATAACATTGCACAGGCACAAATACTTCAAGACGGAACCACAGCCGTCACAGAAGCAGGAATACGTTGAAAAGCATCAGGACTAGGACCAGGTTATGCTTTGCCTTCTGTGGCTTTCCTCCTGATTGGTGTGTTTTACAGTAGCTACTGTATGTGATGCCTGAAAGCCTGGGTGAACCTGATCCAGAGTCCTACAGATGCAATCCTGTCTCCATCCACTAACAGGACTTAACTTTTTATTAAATACTCTATCAATCCCTCTCAGAATAAAAAAGTATTTTTCATTTAATTCCATAACTGAATTTTCCATCCAGCTGTTTCTGTTCACCGAACACACTTTACAAATAGCTGCTCTTTTCAGGTATAGGTGTCCTATCAGCTTATTATCCATTTAAATAAGATTATCGAGATTCATTTTATTGACAATTGGAGACCAGCAGGTGCTTCTAAGGGACCCTCCCCTCTAAAGCTACATTTCCACTAGGAGAGTACGCTAGACTCAGCATGATCCAGAACTCAGTTTAAAAGGGGAACCAGATTGGATCTGCTAGATGAATAACAACCTTTTCTAAATAATGTATTTAACCCCTTGCAAGAGAACAGTGTTATGTTGAAGAAAGCATTTAGAGATGATGTGAGCTTTGTGATATGAAGCAACTTCCTGATGGAAGTATGCATCAGAAGATGCTACATTGTGCTCATGAATGAATGAATGATGGGGATAGCAGAACACACATGGGTGAGTAGAGAAGACAAAAAATAGTTTCCCTGGACTAGTAGATTACTGCGCTAGTACAGTAATGCTAAAAGAAAAAACAGCTCAACAAATAAGCACAGTAATCAGACAGTCACATAACAACAGAAACATTTGGGTGCGCTGGGTGGGGGGGTAGAGGGGTCCTTCTGGTCACCTGTGTCGAACACAGTCGCCCAGTGCAGTATCAACACAGGTTCCGCAGAAGTGGAACACATTAAGGGACAAGCAGTATGGCAGGCAGTAAAGTGTGAGAGTACAACATATGCTCAGTGTACCATTTAGTCATCGCTATGGAAATAGAGTGTCCTTCAGGTGATCTGACACTGTTCACATGGAGGGAGAGGAAAGTGGGGCGAGCCAGAGCATCTATCAGCATTCATTCCAATAGGAAACTTTTCGAGGCAGGTGAGGGGAGACAGATTAGATAATAGCAATGTTTTTGGCCAGGCTGATACATTTCAACCTTGAGTCTTTGCATGGTCTCCTAAATCCAAAACAGCCAAACGAAAATGGTGGTCAATTTTCAGCATCCCAAGCAAGCCACATGTTTTCCACCAATGCCCCGCACAAGTTCAGAAACCTCAACCAGTCAACTATTCTGAACAAGAATGGCATCCAGTTTACAGGTCTGCTTGTTCAGGGCGAGAATCAGGAAGTTCAATGCTCCGTCCACTCTTACTGTGTTAGTCCGCAACAGCTTCCGAAGTTTGCGTATCACCAAAAACCATGTCCTCCATGTCCTCGGGGGACATCACCAAAAGGCACACAACTCTCCATGTTGACTATGTGTCCAGCGTGTACCCAGCTGGAAATGTCCCAGTGGGACATGCCCGTTCCTTTTCACCACTGGATAGTGGGTGGAAAAGATTTGATCAATTGCGTTTAGAGACCACCTAACCAGAGCCATGGTGTGTGATCAGGAAGAAATGCAGAGAGATGATGTTAATTAGAAAGTGCACACAGACAGACAGAGCAGGATAATGGGGAAACGGGGAGAAAAGAGGAAAGCGTCCACCTCGCTCAAAGGCTCGAGAAAAAAGAAAGGGGATGGAAATGGTCAGCAACAACAAGCTGCGGTGGCTGAACCATGACACGTTGGTACTAAGGGACAGAAGTGAACCAAGGCACCCCCCACCACCCCTATTACACACCAGCAGCCTGACGCTGTGATCCACTGCAGGGTGATTTCCGCTTTTGATTCTACCATCTGAATGTGGAGACTCATGACACCATCTTTCAATCTTCCGTAGTCCAGTTTTGGTGAGTCTGAGTGACTAAATGCTACTACGAATTAGCTGGAGAGATATTTTTCCAGCTGAACAGATGGATCCAGTGAAGTGATTGTATATGGCTAATTATTAGAAAAACTGGATGTAGAGAAAAGTATGATAACAGGCTGAACCTAAAATATCTATTATTGAGTGTTTTATGTATTCTGCAGCTCTAGCCTAAGAATGGTATGTTCAGGGAAAATGCACCAGGTTTCCCTCTCAGCTCCCTCTCAAGTCACTTCAGCTCCTTTTCTTTAACACTCGTGTCATTGTGAATCCTCAGGCAGTTTCAGATCTTTGATAAGTAACTTGTCAAATCACATAAATCCAAGTCAACTCCGTCAGGAAGCATAAAGTTTGTGGATTTACAGCATTCTTTTACATTAAAAGATTATTTTGGCAGGTTTTCTGTTTATGTTTCTTATATTATGTGCTCAGATGAAATATTTCCAACAACCTATAATTCTTCACAATGACTTGTTAATCTAAGTTAGCTGTGTTGGAGCAGGAAACACTGAAAACCTGTAGGCGTGCAGTCTTCATAGGAATGAAACAAGTTGTCCTGATCTATAATGTAAGTCTAATCCTTTAAAAAAACATGTAAATGAGTGCTGATTAATCACCATTACACTAATCCTCACCGTTGATCCCCTCTAGAGTGGAGGGTCTAATTTGCATATCTCATCGAGCATCTTCTTTGACAGCAAGGTGGTAATTATGGTGTGAGCTTGTCCTGCTGCTTCATTAGTGAATGAAGGTGACATGCAGTCGCACATGGTCCACTGTTGTATTCCATTACTACTTCCTCCTTCTGCATCATGTTGCCTGTTCAACAGGGTACTTTGTTTTTGCAAAAC
>JBAMHX010000014.1:28373014-28383060 GCA_037177515.1 Pseudomugil tenellus
CCAAATTTTTCCTTGTTGAAAAATCATGCGGTGGGGCCTGCTTAAAGTAATGGGACTTGACTTGGACTTGAGACTTGGACTCAGAGTTTATTCTAATGACTTGGACTTGGACTGTAGGAGCTGATGACTTCACTTGGACTTGACTGGAAAAAAGTGGGACTTTAGGGACTTGCACTTGCACTCGCACTTGAACATTCAATACTTGGACTTGACCTTGGACTGTAAGACTCATGACTCGAATCGGACCTGACTCAGGCTAGTCCTGCATGACTTGGACTTAGACTCAGACTCTAACTCTGAGGACTCAAGAGTGACTTGGACTCGAGAAATAGTGACTCGACTACAACACTGCCTATGAGGAACCCAAAGTAAAAGACTCTACCGCATGGTTGCAAATTCGTTAAGTAAAAAAACCCTTAGCAGACACTAGAGCAGCATTTTTCTGCAACATGAACAGAGTTAAAATGCAATTAACCTAAAACATGCTGCTACAGACACTAGATAAAGTACTCACCTCAACAGTTATTGGCTGAGAAAGCAGGTCAGTCCGTTCATGAGGACAATGGAGATGTAGAAACAGTTTGGGTTGAAAACCGTGCCAAATAGCCAAGCCATTAACATGCCCTACCTATTGTATACTCAAGTACTTTGAACCAGTGTCTGAAACTTTGGATGAATGGATGAGCAAACAACCTAAAGACTGTTGAGTAAGAAACACAAGCAATAATACTTGGAAACCAAGGAGTCGCCCTGGACATCGAGTGAAATGACTACTTGAGGAAGGAGGTAGAAGTGACCACCAGAAAACCTCATCACATTGACTATGTCAATGAAGGACAACAAAACACCTTGGATCTATGCAGCTAAAGGTGATGTGATTAAAGTTGAAAGATGACAGCGGAGCACGTCATGTACAGCCATGAAGTCATGAAATCCATGAAGATACAGGCAGCAGGCCAAAGAGACACAACAATAGGTGAAAATACTACGCTTTAGTACCCCCCATTGTTTCATCAGAACCATAGCCCAAATAGGAAACAGACAGGAGTTGGATGGAACAAGGATCCTCAAGCAGACAAGACCTAATTGCAACACGCCCACCTATTTTCTGAAGAAACCGCGAAAAGAATATCACAGACTGAGCCATGGCCTTCATGCAGTGAATGAGGTCAATGAGGACTTATAGATTAACTTTCCAAATTCACACACATTATTGTACAACCACAATCCATAACATAACATTTAACTGTGACTGATTTGTGCCCAGCATTCTAATGTCAAATTTCATTCGGGGTGGCCAACATCTGTTGGATTTCAATATAGGGACAGGTACAGATATTTCGAATATTGGAAAGTTATCAGGTATTTATTTTATGTATAGACAACACAATGTATAGAAGTCACATATTCAGTCAAACAACAACCTGATTTATTGTGATGTTCCTGTGAATGCTGCAGAGGACCTGGAAATGTGTCATCATAATTCAGTTACATTCCTCATTCATCTGGTAAACGGTGGAGAGAAGGCATCTCTTAAAAGAAACTGCAGTACTGCCAAGAGAAAGTAGAGTATCTGGGCAGAGAGATTTTAGAAAAAAGCCACCTTCCCTTCACAGATCGAGGAAAACACAAAACGCCAAAACCAATAAATAACACTTAGAGGTCTACATTTTGGGATTGGTACATACCACAGACTGGTTGGACATATTTTTCAGATATTGTGAAACAATTTTAGCAAATAAAGAAAGAAATGTCCTGAAAGTGGGGTGCGCAGTGGCTGAACACGACTAAAAATGTTCCATGTACCGCAGACGAAACCCTACTGAGCTGATTGGAGTTACTGTTGAGTTTGAGCACTAATATTCGCTGGCGAATTGGTAGGAAGACAACTCGCGATCATTTTCACGGATTCCGTGCACAGTTGTTCGAGCATGCAACTATTGTCCGTATAATATGCAACAGAAATAAAGAGGTCTTAATTGCAATAAGAACGCCTAAACCTTTAGTAATAAAAAAACTTGTGGCTCATATTAAACTGGAAACAATTATGGAAAGTCATTTGTAACACTGAGAAAAGAAAACAGTGCCAATGTGAACCAGCAGGCCGTTAGAGAGACAGTAGAGTCAAGTTAAAGATCAAAATTATTCTAGAGGACCTAAAACTGATGCAGGACCGCATCAGAAGGGGGAGAGAAAGGTGTATAACTTAGGGCTGTCACAATAAGCAATGAATCAATTGATCGCACACTAAGGAAAAGTGAAAGCAATAAGTTGTTGTATGCAATAACTCAGTTTAATTTTTTTAATTTTTCTCTCTTTTTACCAAAGATTGCAAAATTTTACTCAAGTTGAAATATGACCTCCTACAAGCCCTTATATTAGCAGGAATGTAACTGCTAACCGAAGGATGAACTACAAGTGTTCGAAGACCAGATAAGTTCCAGACAACCAAACTGCTGAAACCTTGAATGACCAGAAAATAGTCTGCACATCAAGCTAAATGTTTTTTGGAGAATAAGGTTATTCATTGAAAATATCTATTAGCTGGAAATCGTCTACAATTGTATCAATCATTTAACGCAATATTATTGTTGTCGCAATAAATTCTGAAGAAACTAATTGCACAGTAAAAAACTGTTATCTTAACTGGTTAGCATAACTGTTATTAAATGGCAATAGAAAACTGGTTACATACAATTACAGAGGACATTGAGCCCCCATGGAGGCATATATAGGAAAATAGCTAACCCCTTTTGTAAGGTTGACTTAAGGGGGATGGAAAATTGTATCCTTCCCCAAAGAGAGGAATAACAAAATTAGAAATACTTAAACACAGAGGCTCTAGGGAGATAAAAATTATATAGTAAAATAGTCAGGCTTAAATTAAGACATGAATTTTATGTTTTTGGAAAACGTAAATACAGAGTTATATTAAAAGTAAAGAAGCTTTACCTTAATACAATAACATATGATTACCATTTACCAATAGGACTGAAAATATGGAACTATGGTTTAAGGCTGAGAAAAGCTGCACTTAAAAGTGAACGAGGCTGCCAATTAAAATAATAAAACGTAATTGCTGTTGTATGATAAATCCTTAAATGACTCTGTCAACATATGTGATATTTTAAAAGGTTATGTTGAGATTTTAAGATTCCTTCAAAACTAAAGGCCCCGTTGATAACCACATGATAGATGAGTAACGTAAAGATATATAAACGCTATTCAGATGATGACGTAATCTGCGACATTACCTAGACGAGAGACAGTCCCTTTATTTAGACGGCCGTCTAATAAAATAGATTACAAGTTATTATTGGGACAAAAGATTAACAATATAAGAAATTAGGTTCAAGCCGAGGGCTGCACGGTGGCGAGGTGGTTAGCACTGTAGCCTCACAGCAAGCCGGTTGCCGGTTTGATCCCCTGCTAGGGTGGTGGCCTATCTGTGTGGAATTTGCATGTTCTCCCCGTGTTGGCGTGGGTTCTCACCGGGTTCTCCGGCTTCCTCCCACAGTCCAAAGATATGCACCTTGGGGATAGGTTGATTGGAGACTATAAATTGCCCGTAGGAGTGTGTGTGTGTGCATGGTTGTATGTCTATGTGTGTGGCCCTGTGAGCGGCTGGCGACCTGTCTAGGGTTTACCCTGCCTCTCGCCCGTTGGCTGCTGGGATTGGCTCCAGCCCCCCCACGACCCTGTTCGGGAATAAGCAGTAGAAAATGGATGGATGGGTGGAGGTTCAAGCAGGCAATAGATTAGGAGATCTGACAACTGACCAAGTTATGAATGAAAGTTATGAAAATGACAGAGGTGACAATTAAGGACTGTAATTGAACTATAGAAGACATAAGGTGACTTATGGATTGGGATATAGGTAAAAAAAATGATGAAGAGGAAAAGACCTATTAAGGAACAGCAGGCTTGCAGTAAAAGAAAAATAAAATAAGATCAAACTGAAATTAAGAGATAATTGATACTAGAATTGGCCAATCAGAAAATTCTGCAGTGATAATTGGAAAAAGGAGGCATCAATTAAAAGGTAAAAGAGGTACCTCACATAACCTAAGTTAATCTTAAAAAATACTAACTGAATGAGAAGCTCTACTAATAATGCTAAGCTTGAATTGCATGAGAAAAACGGACGGAAAGCATGCAGTCCTTTACAACATTAGTGCTTCAACTATTGATAAGAGGAATGTAGCCTATTGATAAACTATAGCGACATTTTAATTGTGCTGAACAACCCCCTTACAGGAATAACAAAAGATTACAGGTGTGCTTGGACATGAGGACCAGAAAATGAAACTGAAATGTCATTAACCTGTTTATACCTATTTCTCTAACAGGAAAAATCCAGTGGACCAGAATAATTATATAATTGATGTTGATGTAGAAATAAATTGCTGACTAATGATCCCTTTTAATTGCAGGAGGCATTAAGGAGAAGGTTTGTATATATAACCGGATTATTGTTGCAGATTATGTTTGACGGACCAGGATAGTGGTCCACTCTGCTTACTCCACAGATTCCAAACAACTGAGCAGGGTCAAAGGTATGGTGCCACCCATCAGAGAGACAGAGTGGAGGCACCAGAGAGCCATGGACAGGCTGCCCCTGACAAGACGGACTGCTTACAGTTCAGAACAACGTTCTAGCGCTCACTACTGACCAGCAGAGAGCAGTGGGTTGAAGGTCAACCCAAGCATGCAAAAAACCAAACCAAGGGGGGACAGAGTCCTGGCACCAGAGCTCACTATTCGAATGGATCCATCACCATCAACTGAAGGGTGCAGAAACAGATGACCTCATACGTGTAGTGGACACCAACAGGGAACCAGAGATAACAGGGACTGATTGGAGCCATCACTCAAACAAACAGGAAGTAATTGACCAACTAGGAAAGTTGGTGCATGAGCGTATGATTACAGAGAATGACATATGTTGTTATTATGTTCTATTTTCTCCAGCAAAAGTTGTGAACTGAATGAACTGAGTATATGTCGGAGGTGATTGAACAGGACTCTGGAGATGGACTTGACCAAAATGTTCTGTTATGGAGAAGAGACTCAGGTGAAAAAGAACTCTGTGACTGGAGGAGAGCCGGAGGCAAAATTAGCAAACCACAGCAGAGGTTCCTATAAAGGTACATTTTGGAGAACTGTGTGTCACATTTCAGTGCCGGTCGCAAGGCCGGGAGGAGATGATAATTCTCCATGGAAGGAGGAGCCCTGGAGGAGGTCCTAACGGCACGGCTGTGCTGTTTTGTGTTTCCTATTATCACCGAGGCAAGGAAACAATGGAAAAAAAAGAGAAGGAATGCTTGTTCTGAGCTTGAATATGATGGAAGGGGTAACTGAAGTCCCCTACTTCCTGCAAATGTCTGTCGGAGTTGGCCACTGCTGAGGAGGGGGGGAGAGAGAAGACCGTAGTCAGTTGGATTACGTGCATCACCAAGAAGGGACTGGTTAACAAATAGGAAACAGAGAGTTTTAATTAAATCTTGTGATGTAATACAAAAAATAATACCATGTACTGTAAAGTAATAGAATATAGAAAATTCTTGAAGGCGAGGAGCGTAGGATGTAAATAACAATTTAGCCCAGAATTCAGTCACCCAAGCAGCATATTCTCTGTCTTGGTAATCTGCTGTGTCTTCATCATTCTACTTGGGTGTGGATGGTTGGAAGTGACTTAGAAAAAGGTCTCGCAGGAGGCCAAACTGGGCAGGGGACAGGATGTGCAGCATAACTCTGTTCATTTCACTGGAGGTGAGGGTACTGTCTCTGATGAAAGACTGAAGAGCTCTTGCCAGGACTTCTCCACTTATCTGGCTTGGGGAGGGGAGCAGACACTTTTGCGATGCCATCAGAGGTCCAAGCCCTGAAGACCTGCATAGGGCCTTGAACTCCAGCGACCTGAATCATAGGCATCAGAAGAGTTGGGGCAGCAGATTCAGGGGGCAACAGCTTTTTCCCCTGTCTGGCTGTCATGCCATTATGTGGGTTGTAGGTCAGAGAAGAAAGTGGGCTGATTGTGAGTCTCATTGCGGGAGGCATAGGAGATGCTGGAGTGGATGGCCTGGATGTAGAAGACTGGCTGCTGTCAAAGCTGTCATTCAGGCAGGGGTCTTCTTTGGCAGATGCTGAAGCAGGGGATGGAAAAGGTACGGTGGAGGGGCGGAGTCCAGTGTTGGATCGACGTTGGATCCACACGGGCCCTGTAGAGAAGGAAAAAGAGGAGTGGGTTTCTCTTTTTTGGTTTCAGTCTTTTTCTTATCAGTCACTTTGAGACATGTCATTTCCTTCTCACACACTTTCCGTTGTCCCTCATCACATTCTTGTTCCCATTTTTTCAAACTTCCTTGCATTTCAGACATTACTTTCATATCACTTGACTTAACCATCTTTTTTTGTAACATAACATCCTTTCCTTCTTGCAATTTCTCTCTCAGGAGCTTCAACTGATTTAGACTCATAGAGCCTCCATCCGGAAATCCAAAATCAACACACCACACACGCACATGCTCACAACATTTTTTACCATATTTTGCTTTTACACAAGTTATGAATCAGGCTTTTGTTGCTGCTCTTTTCCTCCTGAGTTCTCCATTTTAACCTTATCTTGTCCACTTAGACTCACAAGACTATTTCGTATTATTGGCCAACCTGTTCTTGTCTAATAGACTCAAAGGACTTATTTTCTACCTGATCTTAGTTTACCAACTTCACAGGACTTTAACCTGTTCTTAGTTTAATAACTTCACAGGGCTTATTTTTTATACCTGTTCTTGTCCACGTCTGAACTCACAGGACTCGTAGTCTTTATTTTCTGTGCCTGGTCTTGGTTCTGATAACCTCACAGGACTCACTGTTCTGGGCAAGTTCTGGCCGACCTGGTGATATGGCACGCTGTGTCCCTACTATCTGGTCCAAAGAGATCGATCTAGACTCGATATTCCGACCATCATAAATTTCGTCATTAATCATTTAATATTTATTTATCTTAAGTCTGGGGAATTCCTAAATTTGGAAAAAATACTTCTCACCCGATTTATTCCAGTTAGGATCCACTGATTCCAGGCGCGGTCCAACCGAAGATCGAAGACCTGGTCCCTGTCTCTTGGTTCTGTGAGGTGGGATGAATGTACGTTCAGGTGATCAGCCCCTGGTCCCCGATTTTCTGCGGACTCGCTCAGAATACTGGACACGAGCCCCCAAAACAATCATGGAAAAAATATTTGCTGGGTGTGAAAATAAACTGATGCAGAGTCAAACTGTCTTTTACATTTATTGCAATAATACAGAAAGGTTAGATAGACAAAGTGAAAGAGCTCTAAAGGAAAGTGAAGGAGAGCTGAGAGCAAAGGAAAGAAGCTCTGTACGTGCTTTGTTCCAATAAATCTTATACATGAGTTAGGATGGGTCTAAAGCAAGTGGTAATCACTGATTGGTTAATCTAAGTCTGAGAGTGAGGAAGTTTTACATTTAGAACCCTCCTTGTGAAATGTGATATAGTTTGTATGATATCATTAGAAAAGAAACATGTTTCTGTAATGGGATAATATAGCCATATCTCTCACTCATAATTACAGTTTATATGACTAATGAGTAAAAGTCATTTTTTAATTTAAACTCAGGAGTTAGAGTTCTTACAGTAATGATTTTTATCATTGTTTGCAAGAAATTGGTTATTTTGTTTAATAATCAATGCAGAAGTGAGCAGCTGGCACGCCTTAAATCCTTCTGCTCTGGGATCGATTGCTTCACCTACCACTAGGGGGGGAAATCGCGCTGTTTCCTCATTGCAATAAACACACTGCATGAGGAAAGCAGCATTAATCAATCAATTAATCGTGATTTCTTCCGCCCTAATTCAGGTAATGGTGAATTATAAAAACGTTTGTGTCGTTATTTCAGTGTTCATAGCTTGTTTTATGTGGTTTTGATTAAGTCTGGCTAATGTTTTATATTGTTAAAATACATAAAACTAGTTTGCCACGTGTCTTTGAGAAGTACAGCATAGCTGATATTCATGTAATGACTGCCACATTAAAAGAACAAAAATGTATAGTTGTTCATTCCTGGTTGCTGTTACAAGGATTGCAATAAACACACTGCATGAGGAAAGCATTAATCACTTTCGTGATTTCTTCCGCCCTAATTCAGGGGTGTAACATTTGGAGGGACCGCTGGGATTGCTGCTTAGATGTCTGGTGTTCAGTGTGTCCATCGGAGTCCAAGCCAACTAAATCCCCTTCATTAAAATTGCTGATCCAGGAGAGCTGGTAGCTGGTATCAAGTGCTTGTTCCCGGGGCAGCCAAAGATCATCGGAGATGGCAAAGATCACACAGCTCAGCGTCACCTGTTTTTTTTTTTCACCTACTTTCGACATGTCAATGATGGAACAGCTTCTGGAAGAAATTGTGTGTGTAATGCACACGCTGACTAAAGAAAATCTTGTTACAATTTGTGAGTTCCTAAGCATAACAGAGACAATAGATGTGAGCAGGAAAACACGTCTATCACTGCTAACATGTATCATGAACCATCTGGAGAGAGAGGAAATAGTAGAATTAGAGGAAGGAATGGCAGAACTTTTGCTACTTCAAGATAAAATAACTGAAATAACAAAGAGCACAGCAAAGGAAACTGAAACAGCTGAACAGTGGAGGAGTGAACAAACTGAAGCATAGCTAACTGGTGAGCAAGAAAGTGCCTTCCCTCCAAAGGCAGAAAGCACTAATGCGGCTATCACAGCTGTGGCTGACTCCCAGTCCAAAACAACTACTCGCCCAGCTGCTACCTTGCCTTTGCCCAATGTACACCAGCAACACAGCCCTTACTGGCAAAAAGATTTTAAAATATCAGGCCAAATAGGTGAACCAGGTCAGAAGGATAAGCTAACTTTTTCTAGTCTAGCTCATCAAATTGAAAATGGACTCAGTAGAGACTACTCGAAGCTTGACATTGTAGATGCAGTTATTAGAGCAATTTTACAAGGTCTACAGCTGCGAAGCTACCTGGAGGGGAAGACACAACTCACTCTTCCCACTCTACGCCGCATACTACCCTCCCATTTCAAAGAAAAGAGCGCAACGGAGCTCTACAAACAACTTGCCTCTGAGGCACAAAATCACAAAGAGACTGCTCAGAGCTTCTTTATGCGGGTCCTAGACTTAAAACAGAAAGTCTTATTTGCGTCCAAAGAATCAGAGTCAGGGCTTAAATACGATCCAGCTCTAGTTCAGCGTATGTGTTTACACACCATACTGACAGGCCTTCAGAGTGACAGTGTCAGAATAGACATGGAGCCCCTCTTGATAGACTCTAATACTCCTGATGAGCTCTTGTTAGAAAGGTTGAATATAGTTTGTGCTAAGGAGACAGAGAGAAGGAACAAGAAAAGGTGTTTAGCATCCCAGTCTGGTACTAGCGTCAGTGTAGTACAGTCAGAAGAGACCCTACATGCTAAGAACCAAACAAAAGATGCTAAGACTAAGATACCACCTGAACTGTTAACTGAGCTAGCAGAGTTAAAGACAGGTGTGGGACGACTGTTAACCATTGGCTCTGCGTCCCAGAAATGTGCTAATTGCAAGCAATTCTCACCTGACAGAAAACTGAGACAACGTTCATCCCGTAAAAAGACATTTTATTGTTCAAAAGCATGTCAAAGACAACACTGGAAAGAACACAAAAGACAGTGTACCGGGCTAAAGACATCTGAAGAGAATGAAACCTCCCCAGTACCACTGACACCTATTCAGGTAAATACACCCCACAGAGTCACATCACTGGTTGGCAGGCAGTGCCTGGTTGAGTGTTTCCTGGATAGCCGCAGACTCCAGGCCCTTTGGGATTCAGGATAACAAGTTTCAATCATTTATGAAAAATGGAGAAAGGACTATTTTTCACACTTGGAATTAAGAGATGTTGCAGAGATCGTTGACTTCCCCGAGACAGATAGACAGACAGACAGATAGACAGATAGATAGATAGATAGATAGATAGATAGATAGATAGATAGATAGATAGATAGATA
>JBAMHX010000014.1:28409394-28423392 GCA_037177515.1 Pseudomugil tenellus
CTGTATTTGCCACAAAAGCAGCGATGGAATCATACTCTACCGAACGGAGCACTAATTCCTGCTTCTGTGTCCTCATGCTGCTGCTGAGCAGCGATAACTTATAAAACACAGATTCTGAAACTAAAAGATCAGATCAGCTTCAATCTTTGCAGGTTTGATGAGGGCGGTACCGGAGCCAACATTAGCATAAATTCCACTTAACCTTTTCTTGTGTGGAGCACTTACTGCTTGCTGGGGGTGGGGACTCATGCACATATTTACTTGCAGGTGATGATGAATATGTGTGATGACCTTTGCAGAATTGTTTTCCTCTAAAGGTAAACTCTGCATTGGTTAGCCTCTGTATGCCACTACAACACCTTCCCTGTGATGAATGATGACTTCTCATCAACAGCATGTAGATTCTAAACTGGAAATTGCAGTTTGTTCCCCCACAGGTGATGGGGAGTGCATATGTGGTAACACGGAGACAAACTTAAGAGTCAAGATAAGACTGTTTTTTACTTGCTTGATGATGAAGATAAAGCTGAGTTAACCAAGGTGCTCCCATGACCCCTCTCCACATCTCTCTCTCTCTCACACACACACACCTGACAGCCATGTCATACTGCTATGAAAACACCCCCATTGAATTCTTGACCATTTTAAAGGTGTTTAAACACATTTATGACCATCCAATTTGATTAAAGTTAGTGAATAAGTCTGCTTCCCATTTTGAAATTAGGGGATAGCTGGATTCTTCGAGCTCCAATAATAATATATATGGCTTTGATTATAGCTTTATAGAGCATTATGGTTTAAGAATTTCAGGAATAACTTTTTTTCCAACACAATATGCACTCATGTGAGGACTAGGAGGAGCCAGCCTTAAACTCAAATATAAAAATATAAAGACAGAACTGAAGAAGTTCTGCCTGAAACGTCTGGTGTGTAACGCCATAGTGCTGTGCTTACATTTTGTCTCATGATATCATATGATCTGCAAAGTTTATCAAATCATAGATTCTGTTATGGGTGTTGCTGCAGCAACAGTGTTGCTTTGGATGATGATGTGCTTAAATGCTTCATTTTTCTGGATGTCTCCTCCTCCACGTTAAAATAGCTTTGCAGGGTTTCTCCATGTGTGCAATTGGTCAGATGCTGCTAACTCCTCCCCTTTTATGTGAGCATGCACTGATCTTGATGGGTGTTGGGTGCTGACGCACATGTTCTGTGTTTTGTCCAATCGTTGGTCCTGGTTGGTTAATTAGGAGGGCCTATTATATTTATAGTCTATGGTTACGAGCAATGTGTTCACTTATATAAATATATATACAAATATAAACAAAACAAACAAACATATTAATGAAATAAGAAAATAATATATATTCTCTTCATATTTATTTATTTATTTATTTTCCAAGCAGACAGAGAAGGCAAGAAGGTTTGAGACATATTTCTGATCCAGCGTTAAGGCCAAAGAGTGTCTGGGTGAAAAACAGCAACTCCAGAACCCAAAACTTAACTCAAAAAGTTGACAATCGCTGGAACTTTTCTCATAATGCAGCCTCATGAGCGCAGAAACCTTTGTTTCGTTTTGTTTGGCCCGCTCACCACAGGTCCATCTAGTAACATCCATGGACAAGACGGCTTATTGAAAATGAAAACATTTTTAAACTCTAAATCTTTTGTGTCCTGTGTTTAAATATGTTTCACCTTTGGGTTGTAACAATCGGAAATCTATGGATTAAATTACAGAGTTTATAATCAGCTTCATAGCACTGCTTATCAATATCCTGAATGTTTGGGTAAGTTAGTCCGGGTCATGGAGAGAGATCCAGAGTACGTTAATCTTACTTTGTACTACAGGCCTCAGGACTCTGTGTGACTCTATGGTTACTGTTCATTTTCCAGCTGTGGCGAAGGAGCCAAAAAAAGTAGAAAGATTTTCTCTTTCTGTCCTGGCCAAGAAGTCTTCATCTTCCTTTTTCATGATTGGTTGTTTTTTTTTCTTTTTTATGGGTATCAACACCTAGCAACTATGTGATGTCATCTAAGTGGTTTGGTCTGCGGGAGTTCAGTCAGGAGCTGCACGGTGGCGTGGTGGTGAGCACTGCAGCCTCACAGTGAAACGGTTGCGGAAGGTAACCTTTCCATGCGGAGTTTGGATGTTGTCCCCGTGTTAACGTTGGTTGACTGGCTGTTTGTCTGTGTTTGCCCTGTAATGGATTCAATTGACTCCAACTATTTGTGACCCTGAACTGGAATAAGCCGTACAGCTAAAGCATGGATGCAGTTCAGTCAGTTTGAACACAAACCAACCAAACGAAGGTGTGAAGGTTAATAAGAATCTGTACCACATAAAGTTTAGGAATCACTCCATGATTATAACACACATTCCCGTAAAGAGTAGAGTGTGACATCAGTGCAACGCTAACCAGTTCCACAGTAACTGCTCACTGTTTCGGGTTTTGTGAGCTTTATGTCGGCTGAAGTGCTCCGACGGCTTGTTGAAGATCTTTTCAGAGTTTTGGTGCACTTCATGCTTATTTTATGTTTTGTCTTTTTGTTTTATCATGTTTGTATTTTTTCTAATAGACTGTTGATAAAAACAACACAAGGTCATTGTTGATGCTTATTTAGATGGAAAATGAGTCATGATGATGAATTAAAATGCTCTCAGATATGCAGGAATTCTGCACGAGAGTGAGATATTATTGATAGGGTGAAGAGTGAATTGTAACATAATGAATAAGCAACAAGATGAAAAATGCTCTAAACAACAGAGCAAATAAAGAGAGTAGGAGGTCTGAGAGGATGGCGAGGATGTGGGAGAGAGGAAGAGAGCCCAGGGGAAGTGTTTTGCTGAGGTGTCTGCTGTTGATAAAGTATTTATGACCCTGGGGCAATTTAGTGCAGACACTCAGAACTCCTCTCCACCTAGCAGCTGATGAAAGTTTCATGACTTAACTCCACTGTGTATAACTGTGGTTTGGCAGCAGCAACTTCATATTATAAGAGCAACTGTTAGCTCCACTGATACAGACTCAGGATGCTTGATAATTGCAGCCTGAGCCACTAAATGAATAACAAACTCAAGTTTTTCTTTCATCTGAACACCTAATGAATGATCATAAACTTGGTTGGTTTCATAGTTGGACAAACAAAAAGCTAGTTCTTGTAAGATGATTTGCACAGCAGAAAGAAGCCAAACATCAGGATGAGGTGCATTCTCAAACCCTAAAATACGATTCGTTATAGCCAGAGGCATGTTAGCATCAAGAAAGTGTTGGTAGTTTAAACCCTACTTCCACCAACGTGTCAGTAGAAGGCAAAGCCTGGGAGGAGGCCCAGAATATCCCTTCCCTTCCTTTGGGGTGCTAATTTTAGCAATCCCACCAGAAAGGTTGCAGCTTGACACATTGCATCGGTTGATTTCTGTGTGACTCAGCACTAAGAACAAATCTTGAAAAGCTCCATGATTACATATACAGCAGATTTATTGTCGATTATAGTCACATAAACTACTGGATGTCCAACATTCTCCTCTCCTCCATTCTCACCAGGTTCTGGGTTGTGTTCATCTTCATTAAAATTCTGGAAAGGAGTTGAAGCTCCTTTTTCTCCAATGTCTTCATGTGTTTCTTTTACTGATTCAGCCATAGTGCATTTCACCTCACACTGAAGTGTTTACATCTGCATGCTAGCATGTTGCTAGCATGTTGCTATCATGTTGCTAGCATGCGACACAATGCCTAAAGTAAAATTCAACATCACACAGCATTCTGGATGCTGCTGACATCACTGTGGCAACCGACAATTATGAAATGTAGAGTTTTAAGGTTGTAAAGTTAAGTAATGCATCTTTAATCCTTCAATTCATGGTGCAAAAAAATCTTCTTTGTATTTTTCTGAATGAAAATCACTGAAAAGAATAAACTAAAACAGTTATTACATGAAAAGTGATGTAAAATTTGATTACTTGGAGACCCAAAATGTCTGAATCTGACCCTGCATGATGAGAGCTGCAGGTGAACCCAAACACATCTCAGAAGGAAATAACTCTGTAAACCAGAGGTTATCAAACTTTTTCCACCACATCTGTAGAAATATCAGAAACTTAAAAAGGATAAAGAGATTTTTGGTGAATTTGGTTCAACACTATAACAAATCATCCACATGCCCACAATTACTTTTTCTTGCTCAATCATGCTAAATTTACATTTTCAACATGGAGTTAGTAATAACTTTGTTGTTTATGTGTTAAAAATGCCTTTGAATTGAAATGCATTGATTTCACCGTTTAATCGCTTTGCATTAACATTCATTTAGACATTTTGCTCTGAAGAAACATAGAAGCAGAATGGTAGTCTGGCTGCTGTAATGTGCAGAACAATTTTGTTTTGGCAACAAAACTTTATTGATATAGCTCCCGTCTTGAAATCTTAATGAATTTCCAATCATTTTCTCCCCTCTTCGCAGCAATGAAGTAGCTCTGGCCAGTCTTATTATCCAGTTATGCAGACGATACACAACTTTCTGCGCAGTCTGGTGAGACGACTGTGGGCAAATAGATCTACTGTGTCACTGTTTGGAGAAAATTAACACCTGAATGAGAAAAAAAATCTCCAATTAAATGAAGATACAACTGAAATATATCTGTTTGGTAGCAAAGAGAAGAAGGCCAGCATCAGTAAACACCAAAGGCGTCATTTATAAAACTTGCTGGAGCCAATCCCAGCTGACATTGGGCAAGAGGCAAGGTACACCCTGGATAAGTTGGCAGTCCATCATACTTATTTTAGATTAGATTATTTTCTGACCAGCAGTTCACTGCTGAATGACATTTGAGAGATGAAGATCCATCCCATTACCATCAGTACCCATTATGCAGTCAGAGGCTTTAAATGAAGATGCTCACAAGTGACTGGTCAGAATTTTCTGCTCTGACAGATCTTTGGACTAGCTCTTCTTAATTACAATTCTGTAAATGTCTGTCCTGTCCTTATGTTTGTCATATTCTTTTGATTGTTTTGATCCTTGTTCAATAAATTTTATAATTAATTTTTCACTTCAGAACCAGACTCTTCATCTGTGGTAATCTAAAAATTCCCATAACAATTCACTCTGAGAAGTAAGAAAATTAAACCAGCTACAAGAAACTGTAGATTTAATTCGTCATTACTTAAAGATCCTCAGTTTATTGATTATTTTAAAAGAGAATGTTCCATATATCTAGAATATAACAACCTGCTAGAAACTTCAGCGTGTGTTTTTTTGTGGGGCACGAAAAGGGGTGATGAGAGAAAAAATAATTTCCTTCTCCTCCCATAAGAAAAAGAAGGAATCTTCAAAGTTAGAGCTTAGGGCCTGGTCACACGGCACTTTACAGCTTAATCACGGCTAAAACCCATCCAAACGTTGTCTCCCGTGAGGTAGACGATGTTGTTTGAGTTGTCGAGTTTGAGACAAGCTACAGTTGATTTGTAGGTGTGGCAGGGCACGGAGAAAATTCGGAACGTTATCTGACATGACAGAAACTTTTGAACTGTTCAAAGTTTTACAACCACGGCTGGCACACATTGTAAAGACATGGTAAAGATGTGCAACACAGGTGAAACACACGTGATAATCCGTGTTCCGGGAGTGAGTAAAACTTGGTGAGATGCTATAAGATGCGAAAGTTTACATAAAGACGTCTCTATTTATACGACTCATCACTCTGGTTCTACAGAGTCAAACTGGACTAATGCGCATTAGTCATACTGGCGTGCCAAGTGCTGCCCCAATGTCGAGGGTACTTTGGATCCACACCCTGAATTCAGACACAGCCGATATCAAGCTCTGCGCAAGTCTACTAATTAATTCTGTAGTGTGTCACCTGTCCCGTGGCAGGGAAACTCCCAACACTTGTGGTTAGAATTAAATCACTGGAGGAAGCTTATCATGTCTCCCCCGAAGAACACACTAAATGAAATAAGGGAAGCTAAACTCGTTCCTAACAAAATGATAAATAAAAAAACACAATTCCTAGTGCAAAGACTAGAGAAATTTGAACATTGCAATAAATCTGGAAAGTTCCTGGTTAATCAATTAAAAACAAACAAGGAGAAAACAACAATCTTCTCTGAAAAAGATGTAAACTACTAGTCAAAAGTCTGGACACAATTTCCCAATGAATCCAATGGTAAAGTGTGTCCAAACTTTTGACTGGTAGTGTAGATAAAACATATCAGCCATGATCCTGATAAAATAAATAATGCTTTTAAAGAATTACATAACACATAATAAAAATCACAAATAGACACCACAGATGAGAATATTTATCAATTTCATAGTAATATTAATCTTCGAAAATTAGAAGATGAAAACGAAACAGCTTTGGTCATTGAGCTCCATGAAGATATGCAGTATATGCTCAACAATAAAGCACCAGGTCCAGATCATTTCCAGCTGAATTCAATAAAGAATTCTGGAAAACATTAGCCCCCACTTTCTATAATATGATATATAATAAATCAAATAAAAAAACAAACAATACCTTCAAATATGAATTCAGCTAATATTACAGTATTATTAAAACCAGTAAAGACCCCACACTTCCATCCAGTTAACGTCCAAATTCATTAATAAATGTAGATCTTAAAATAATCAGTAAAGCTCTCCCCAGAAGGAGAGAAATAAAATAACCCCTCTCATTATACATCCAAGCAGGTTTTATAAAAGGAAGAAACTCTTCTACTAACATGCGTAGATTAATTAACCTTATAGATTATTCTAATATACATTATCTAGAATCCACAATTGTTTCATTAGATCCAGAAAAAGCTTTTGACTGTGTAAACTGAAAAGTTTTGTTTGCAACATGACTCGGCGAGTATAGCGGGTGTAACGGGGGAACCAGTGGGGAGGACGAATGTAGGGACGTGTGAGGGGACAGGGATAGAGTGGGTACAAACAGATGTATATGTGTGTGTATAGGGGGAGGGAGCAGTAGGGTGTGTGTGGACAGGTGTGTATATGAATGGAGCTGGGTTGAGGGTTGTTCCCAGAGCAGGCGTCTGGAGTGCCGGGGGTGGAATGGCCCCTGCCAGGTGGCAGTGGGGCCCTGGCCCTCCACGAAAGTTGGCTCCTTGGCCTGTGGGGGGTTGCCTCCCGGCTCTTGGGTCCTTGGGCCGGCGGGTTCTGTGAATGCCAACCTGGGCCTTCTGGGGTCCATTCCCCCTGGCTGCGAGGGACTGGGGGGCTCTGGCTGGGACCCCCTTCTGCCGCCTCCTGAACGGATGCTGGGTTTACTTCGGGAGGGGTGGCTGACTGCCGGTGGCCCTGCCTCTGACCTTGGTGTAGATGGGGTCAGCATTCTACCTCTTCTATGAGCCCTTGTCACTTTGTATGTTTTGCATGTTGACACTTAAATAATTAAATTAAAATACACATTTCTCACATTACACATGATCCTAACATACACATTGCATCCTGGCGTCTGCTGATTTCATCTTCCTGTGGGGGCCCATGAGATATGCTTTATGTCTATGTTTAGGTGTCGCGGATGGTCTAGTGTGTGTGGTTAGATTGCGATTTTTCTCTTTGTGGTGTGTTTCTGTCCTTTCTTTGTATTTGATTTCTTTTCCCCTTTCTTTTCTGTTGTCACTCTGTCCTTTTTCTGTCCTCTCCGGTCGGGTCCAGCAATACATGAAAATTCATATTAAATAGACATTAATCTAAAATAAATAAAGAATTCAGACTATAAAGAGGATCTTTGTATATACATTTATACATAAAGCCTCTCTTGACAAAGTAAATTTGCTCAGCACAACACAGCAGCCAGACCATCATCCTGTCTGCTTCAATGCTGAAAAAGACAAGTTAAAAAAAAGTTTAGTCTCCCAGAAAGACCAGGAGAAGCTCATACATACATTTATCTATGTAGACTGGATTACTGTAATGGTCTTTTACCAGGACTTCCCAAAAGAGCATAAAACATCTGCAGCATCTCCAAATGCTGCTGCTAGAGCTTTAACTATTACTAGGAGATCTGAACACGTCACATCAGTGTTAAAATTTTCACACTGGTGTCCAGTGAGTCATTGTTTCTCCTGGATTAGCAAATGAAAGAACAACCTCCCCCAAAACCACCACACACAAACACACACACACCAAAATCTATTTTATTTATTTTTTGCTGGAATTGTGATTGTTGTTATCAAAATATTACATTGGATGAATGAAAGGTAAAGACTGCATGCAGCCTCCATCTCTGCAAGGCAGGATAGTAACTAATACTTATTCATTAATTCAATTTTATGCAGCAGGGTTCATATTATATAGCACCAAAGCACCATGCTGTTGCAGCATCATTTATTTTGCAGTTAATATAAGTCATTTACAGCTGTTGTGTGATCCCACTGTGCATGTTGATATCAGTGGTGGTTGTGTCAAACGAGCTGAATGAAAGTTGTAATGACAGTTTCGCTTGGTGAGAGGATGGCTGCTACCTTTCAGGCTGTTAGACTCGGGTCAATCTGCATTTTTTGCTCATCCTGCTTTCCACAAGTGACCATTAAACACCAGGCTCAGCAGCAACCCAGGTGGGGAGGGATTAGTCCAAGCAGGTGCTTACGCACCAACCAAACCATACAACTACAGCTACACTTTTACAAGCTGACACATTCGGGCTTAGGGCAAGTTTGTTTATAGAGCACTTAAATACAAATCTGTTGACAATAGAACTGAACTATAAAACAACAGAACATAACATTTAAAAACCATATCGATAAATACACTAACTTGCCAAAACATCAACAAATAATTATAATGAAGAGATGGCCAGAAAAATTATAAAACCTTAAAAGATATGAAAGTATCAACTCAATTAAAAACCAAAGAAAATCTGTGTTAAAAAGAGTTTTAAAACAGCCAACCAGAAGTCTGTTAAATGTCTGAAGTCAGCTGGTTCCACGGTGAAATTCAACGTTCTGAGCTTAGGAACCACCAGGAGCAGCTGGTCAGATAAAAGCAGGTAACATAGAAGTTGTTTGATGGAAGTAAGTCAGATAGAAGCAGCTCAGATAGATGTTGTCAGATAGGAGCAAGTCACATAGAAAGAAGCTAGACGCAGGTCAGATAGAGGAAAGTCCGAAAAAAGTAGGGCAGGTAGAAACCGGTCACATAGAAAATGGTCAATTGGAATCTTGTCAGATAGAAGGATGTCAGACAGAACCAAATCAGATAGAAACAGGTCAGAAAGATTTACATTGAAACAGATCAAAAAAGCAAGTCAGAGAGTAGCTTTTCAGGTTTGCAGCTTAGGCTGTTGCAAACCAGCTAGGTCTTTGGTTCAGACCTGAGGGCCTGAAACTGAGAGTTACCTGATTTACAGACACATACGGTACTCCTTCCCACTGGCACATACTACATTGACAGGGACCAGTTATTTGTTTGCCTCCTTGTTGGACATCTTGGCCCTTGTAGTGGTTCAGACCAGATGATCACTGTCGCTACAACCCTGGCTGTCAGAAAGAAAATCTGCTACCACTTTCCAATACGATAAGAGTAATTTGAATCTTCAATTCAAGTGTTAAAGTTCATGAGGAAATTGTACTTAAAATACTTCATACAGAACCAAAAAAAAGTTGATAGTTCGCAATACAGACTAGATTACAGAGAAAGGAGCAACACAAGCTGCATTTGGACAGAGATATCCTAAGAGCAAAGTTCTAAGAACTGTTGACCACAAATTTTATTCTAAGAACTGCTTTTCACCAGGAGAACCATTTCACTTTGCATTCACACGAGTCAGGGGTCCTTGATGGGGATCGATGGGATGCAACCATCAACAACAGTGACATGTACTCTAGCACCAAACAAAACTAACAAGGAGAGAAGAAAACACTACTAAGGAAAACGTATGGAGTGTGAGGAGAAAACTGTGTTCTTTGTCTGAATGACGGGATTTCTAATTATGGACGATCACATGAGGTATGGAATTATATTTGGCATTTGGCAAGAAAATATACAATCTGACAAGGGAAAAAAAGTTTTGTGAGAAAAAAATATATATTTAATAGTAATTCTGGGCTGCACGGTGGAGCAGTGGTTAGCACTGCAGCCTCACAGTGACAGGGTCGCTGAGTTGAACCTCAGCTCAGGCAGTGGCTTTTCTATGTAAAATTTGCATGTCCTCTTTGTGTTAGCGTGGGTTCTCTCCAGGTACTCCGACTCCTCCCACCATCCGAAGATGTGTTAGGTAAAGGGTCATTGTAAATCGTCCTTGACCCTGAATTGAATGACGTGGTTGGATAGATGGTTGATTGTAATTATTTTCACACTGATAGCAAAAAATATTATTCTTTGCCCTTTAGTGAGATGTTATTTAGATCTGGACTTTTCTGAAGTGCAGCTTAAAGATTAAGTTTTTGTTGACTCATGTTAAATGAAAAACAGACAGACTGAAATTCACTTTTATTTCAACAACCATTTAAAACTTTTTTTGCTTTTGTTAACTTAGGTTGCGACAACCTACAGAAAAACCTTAACAGCCCCCCTTGAGTCCTCCATCATTTCCGCATTATCTGAAACTGTTGTCACTGCAGGCCAAGATGTGGTTCATCTGCAGCATCTTTAAACACAGATATTGAATGCGATTATTCACAATTTGATTAGATGTATACATGTTGTAAAATGCATCTAAAAATAAAGCTTTGTGCTGTGAAAATGTTTCTTAGGTATGATTGCTGATGGCTGAGTGTTGTATTCTGTTCCGTTTTCCGGCGTGGAGGAAGCCACTGGTGTTTGCTCGGTAAGCTGTGTGGATGCAGGGGAGCTCCGAGGTTTCTCGGATGTTGTAGGGGAGTCTTAAAATATGAAAAAACAACATTAAAATTCAGTTACAAGAAGTTACCGCAACAAATGTGAACATCGAAAAAATAAAACACTTAACATTAAAGTTTTTAAACCCTTTGGTTTTTCGGTCTGTTTACAGTGCATACAGACCACAACCATAATGCAAACATATGTGGAACATTGTGTTAGCTTAACTTAGCTAGGCTAACTAGCTAGCCTATTGTTTGTTCGGAACAAAGGCTCTGCCCTGCTTTCAATGTACTTTTGCTTGTATCTTACTGATTGCAATTTTGCCAACACCTTGAAGTAAACAATCGCTTACCGTCAATCCTTGTTTGGAATAACAGTTAAGAGGCTGTAGCCAAGACACTCTCTCCGTTGCCGGCGGCCACGACTCATTCTGTGTGGTCTCCAAAGTTTTAACCTCTTCATAGGCCCGCGTGTGGATTTCTGTAATGCCTTTTTCTTCTTCCACCTGGTTGTTTGTGAATAATAACACATTTTCTGGTGGCATTTAAATCTTGGTCAGGAGTCGCTGTTTAGTGACATCACTTTAATCAGGCCAATCAATGACCATCAGCCAGTGGGCATCAAGCTGTAGACCCAGCTTTCCCCACTTGGAACCTCAAGGAAGTTGGTACAGAAAAAGTAACGACTCGGTACACAATATCTATAGTGGTAACACTTTAAAGCCTGGTAGAGCCGAGGTGTGCTAGGGAGAATAGGTACGAATGGAAAACGCCTATTAAATCTACGCTCGAGGCGGCTGTTGGTGTAATAGTGTAGGGAAGTTTTTCTTGACCCACTTTGGTCTAAAGTGGCATGGTTTATCCACCACACTCTACCTAAGTCTTACTGGTGACCATGTCCATCCCTTTATGAGCACAGTAGCATCTTCTAAACGATACTTCCAGCAGGATAATGCACCAAGTCACAAAGCTCTCATCATCTCCAACTGCTTTCTTCACTGAGAGAATAAGTTTACTGTATTCCAGTGTCCTCCTTAGTCACCAGATTTCAATCCACTTTCTATTTGTCATTTGATAGTACTAAAACTGTCCTTTTAGAGTTTTTTTAAGGTTTTGATTCTGGATGCCCAGCTGTCTTTGTCTTCTTAGATCTTACAGCAGTATTTGATACTGTAGGTCACTAGATTATTATGAGTTCCAGAGGCATTGATTTACACTGGTTGTGGTTGCAGCACTATTTCACAGTTATTCCTCTAGTAGAGGGGACCTCCAAGGATCAATTTTTGGCTCTATTTTAGACTATCCATTTACATGTTGCCTTTGGGGCTAATGCACCCACACCAGGCTCCCTCATGGACACACCCACTTCAATCAGATTTCAACGTACCCAAACTCCAGCATACTGATTACTCATTCAATAAACCTGTTAATCATTACCACTTCCCCATATAAACCCTACTCACCAATCACTCCATGTTGGACCTCTCAACAGCCCTTCTTCTGATCCCGCCGTAGTTTCTCTTAACCGGCTCCGGCTCACTTGTTTGCTTCGTGAAACCCATTCCTTGGATTGACGTCTTGTTTACAACTTTGGACCGCTCTTGGATTTTCCCGTAGCCTGTTTTCCTGGTTAGACCTTTGCCTTTTTGTGGATATCCCTTTGGCTCTGTCCCCTGATTCTGTCTTCCTGTTCCCCTGCGGATCGATTCCCAGTTCTGACACGGATTCCAAGGAGTCTCTCGGATTCCGATCTGCTCCCGCCCTCGACCTTGGACTGGCTTAAGAACACCTTTCCTGAATATCTCTATATGTTTAATCTGAATAAAACCTGTGTATATACTATTCCCACAGGCTCTGGGTGTCCTTCATTACACTAATATGTAACCACATGTTTTTTTATACCATTGCTTTGCAGATGGCCAAAAGATTTAACCCAAATCATCAGAAGATAATAGAAGGTGGTGAGTTTATACTTTCTAACAGTGGACTCTTCAACAACATGTAATTGTGGTTTTGTCAAATAATTCTATCATGTTTTCAGAGAATGTGCTAATGACAATCAGTCTGCAGGTCATAAGCTGTTTTCAGTGTATTTTTACCTACATGTCTTCTGTCTTTCTGCAATGCAAAACTCTTTCACCGAGCCAAGGTCACACTGACATGCTCCTGTCCAAAACATAATGAAGAGAAATTATGCATGTATGAGACACAAAGCATTATTCTAAATCAATACTGCCTTTGGGTCTTTTCACAGATTGGGAGGTAATGAGAAGCTCCAGCTCTTACTGCATAGTCAAAAATTCTGCTCATCTGCTCTTCTAAAAGATGAACCATTCAGTATTCTCACTTCTCAAAAGCTTAAATTTAGTCTTCTCTGCATCCTGGAATAAAATGAGTAAGCAGGAGTTTGCTACGGATGGAAATCTGCAAGAGCCCTCAGGCAATGTTTGCCACTGTGTGCAATGCTTTACAAGCTAAGGCAGCAAGAACATTCGAAATTCCTAATTACAACCAGGAGCTTGGCACATGGGAAAGTTTCATCATATTCCTGACACTTCCCGAGCTGATTTGAAAAAAGAAAAACAGGTTGATACAGCACTTGCAGCATTGACTGTTCATGTCACAACATCCATTTTGACTATGTGATACTGTCTACAGCACATGTATCAAAGTCAGGTCCTCGAGGGCCGGTATCCAACAGGTTTTGTTGTTTCCTGGACTAACACACCTGATGCAAATCAAATGGATCCAACAGGTTCTTGTCCAACTTTTCATTAATTGCATTCAGCTGTGTTGGAGCGTGGAGACAACAAAAACCTGGAGGGACACCGGCCCTCGAGGACTGGACTCCGACACCCCTGGTCTACAGTAATAAATCCGAATGGGGAAAAAAAGAAACCAGTACATCAATGGGAAATTGTCTTTATTCAGGAATAACCTATGTGAAAATAATTTGCAATGTAACACAAATTATTACAGGGATGCACATTTCATGCTAAACTATTTTAATATGTGAGTCGATAAGGGCAGGAATTAATCAAGCATTTTTCATAAACCCCTTTATTTATGTCACAATGAAATACCTCCTCTGGCATGGTTCCAAAATAGGCATTTGTTTGTTTGTATTACAAGTCTCAGCTGAGTCCTGTATTTTGTTTAAGGAAGGAAGACAGAGACGTGAGCTGTGGTTGCTTGGCAGGCAGGCTCT
>JBAMHX010000015.1:828785-839569 GCA_037177515.1 Pseudomugil tenellus
GGTCATGTTTTCCACAAGTAACATGTAGGTCATGTTTTCCACGTGTAACACGTAGGTCATGTTTTCCACATGTAACAGCATCTTGTCTTCCTGCTTTAGGCTACCGGAGTGGATCAAGTGGTTGGGATGAGCCTGGTTGTTTTCAGCCTCCTGCTGTTTACATACTACTCTGTTTGGGTTATCATACTGGTACCGTCTGTTTGCTTTTCTCTCATCTTATTTCAGTTGTTAAGTTGTCCCTTATGAATATTTTTCCTGCTCTCCAGCCTTTCGTGGACAGAAATCACCTGCTGCACAAGTATTTCCTTCCCCGGGAGTACTCAGTCATCCTGCCTGGCATTGCAGCCGTCGTACTGCTGCTTTGTATCGGTGAGTTTTCTCCCTGAAACACATTTTATTTTCTGGAGTGTCTCTCAAGCTGAAGCTGCTGAAAGATTGCAGTTCAGTGAGGCGTAAGACTGCGCCTCATTTCCGCTTCACGCCATGTTCTCCTCCTCAGGGGCCTTCACTGCCATCATCGTGTGGAAGAATCGCAAGCCGAAGAAGGTGGACTGATCTTTGCCGTGGATTTATCTGAAACCCAACCCCCCCACCCCACCCCCGCTCTGACATGCAGTTGGATGCAGTTTAATGGACCTACTCTTGTCGCTCTTTTCACACATACACTGATGTTTTCTACATCTCAGATCCAGAAGATGTAGAACAAGAGAAGTGTTATCTGTTGAAGTAGTCGGACTGTGTGACCCAGTAGAACCTTCAGTGACCCTTAAATGACCAGTTTCCATGGTAATAAGCGTGGTGAGATGGAACTTGTCATGTTTCTGACTCCTATTATGCCGGTTTGTTTAGCGATTCTTCATCTGGCTTAGTTTTGCTCCTCATTAGGACATTTTCCAACAGCTGTGACTTATTTCTGCTAATGGAGGAGATAAGCCCCCTTTTTCCCGACTGACCCAAGGAGAGTCACGCCAGAGTTGCACCAGGAGCTTTTCACCTGGAAAACTTGATATAAATAAATGTTAAATTACAACTAATGTTGTGGATAACTGGAAAACCTGCCATAAATTTGGAAATACTGTCAAATTGTGATGAAAGGTGAGAAGAATGAGATAGTTTTGCCTGAGTAGTCTAAGATCGGGTGGTGCTGCGGTGGTCCCGTCCTTTTGCTGTTTAATAAAACGTAGGTGTTGTTTCTCTGCTGTGTCGCTTTGTTTTATTTCAAACAGGACAGGTGAGAACAGCACCATCATATAAAAGTTTATCTGTCGCTGATCTGCTGTAAAGAGTCCATCTGCTTCTCCTGGATGGATGGATGGATGGATGGATGGGTGGGTGGATGGATGGATGGGTGGGTGGATGGATGGATAAATGGGTGGATGGATGGATGGGTGGATGGATGGATGGATGGATGGATGGATGGGTGGGTGGGTGGGTGGATGGATGGGTGGGTGGATGGATGGATGGATGGGTGGATGGATATCACCAGCTAAGCTCTTCAGATGTCTCCAACATGTTTAGTTTGTAAAGTTACTTGAAAACATCAGCTGTATATTATGAGCAAAACACACGTAGCATTATTAGCTAAGTAGCTAAGTAGCTAGCTCATTGTTTGCATGCAGGAAACAAATGAATCACTTTCAGCTTAAACTTTTTGGCTGAAGTGTGCTTGTCATCACTGTGATATATAATATAAATTAGACTTTAAGTCAGAAAGGACTGACCCTCCATCCTGTCCTGTGGCCAAATCACCTCCAGACGCTGTAAACCAGTCCAGCTGTTGGGACCTTCACTGTCCAGTTGACACTTAGACAAAGTTTTCTCTCTGTTATTAAGCCCACTGGGTCACATCTCTTTAGATCTGAGATGAGATGCCAAAGATCAACAAGTGAGTGGAAAAAACAAAAAAAATCCTCTATGCTAGAAACAAAGCCAACAAGATGTTTCTGATGCAGCTTGTTTCAGTGAAGATAGAAGGTGAAAAGTAGTAAATAAAACTGCAAACGAGGAAAAAGTGTAAATATGGAAATAATTTGTTTGTTTTTTTCTCCTTAAAACTAAAACTTGAGAGAATGATCTGCAGATGAGCGAAGGTTTGATCACTATCTGTTATTTTCTGTTGGTAATAAATTCAGTTATTATGTATCTACAAACAAAGAAAACAACCAGATGGAAAAAGATATTTTTATTTAAACATGTATAAAAACAACTTATAAATAAATGTAGTGAGTGTATTTAGATGTATTTATATTCCGGTTTATTCCTCCGGATTACATAAAGCTGGTGTGAGTTCTTTTATTGTGATCCTCGTTCTAAACCCTTCCAGTCAGGTGCAGGAAGTAGTAAAAAGAAACTTTAAAAGAAATGAAATACAAAAAAACAACACTAAAGTAGATAAAGTGAATGTAGTAATCTGCACATGATGGGGGAGGGGGGGGGGGGCAGGTTGTTTTAGAGCAGTAAGTAAAGCCCATCTAGACATTCTGTTACAATATAAGTTGTACATTTACAGTATTACTTTCTCTTTTAACCCTTTAATGCTGTTCGTATCATATGTGATGCAGTCTGAGACCTTTTGCATAACTTTATGGTAAAAACTTTGTTTTAGAGACAATCATCTGCTTGTCTTCTGCCCCCTGGTGGACACTTTTTCTCCTGCAATCATTCTGACGTATTGCTAATAAAAATATTTTTGTCAATCTTTCCTTTTTACATCTTGTTAAAAGGCCAAACAATAAAGTTTTTTCTCCCCGTCTTTACTACGCTCTGCTTTAAAGTGTAAACACTTATTGTTGCAGAACAATTATTTTTAAATCCAGACTGACAGGAAGACATAACGTCTGACAGAAGCAGGCAACAGTGGAGCTTACGCAGAGACTGGAATACCTCCGGTTGTCTGAAATCTGCCGTTAATGCTCGGCATGTTTCCTCTGGATGTCGTCCCTCCCCGGTTCATCCGGCGATAACGTCTCTGACAGCAGGACTGACGGCGGTGATGTGACAGGGTGCGTGCACGTAGCGGCTACTGGGAGGAGATAAGGAAGGAAACTGTCACGTCTTTGCTCAGGAGTGAAATAAATAAGAGCACCTATGGGTGGGCACGTCTGTCTGCCAACATGCCAGTCACCTCGACAGCTAGTGGGGAGCAGTGTGTGTGTGTGTATGTGTGTGTGTTTCTGTGTTTCACATGGGCTTAGTGAGGCAATCTAAAGGATGCTGTTTTTTCTGTCAACCAGGTTTATACCTTAAATCCTTGTTGAGAAGTCAAATTGAGAGTCCTCTGGCAGAGCGATAGAGTCCGATTAGCCACTCTAACCCACTTGCAGAAACGCGAGAGCACTCACAGACATGTCAGCTATTTTAACAGTATGTACTTTGATCTGTCAGGAGCTTCCTGCGTAAGACCCCGAGAAGAGTCAAATGTCGCCAGGAAAGTGTTAAATCTGTCTGTAGGAGGTGAAAGGAGGATGGAGAGCTAAACCCTACTAAAGTCAGGGACCCGGTGCCCCTACATGTGGAAATATCTGTTATCCTTATAAAATGTACATAAAAAGCCAAGCTGTAATAAAAGTGAATCATTTTGTGAGTAAATGGAGCCTCATACTGGGTGGTCGTGATGAACCTGGGCTGGGATGGCACCACAGCTCCGATACATTCACATGACGCAGAAGTTTATTAAACCTGATCAAACGCATAAAAAGCCCAGTTTGAGCTGGAAGTTGTGTCTACATGTTGATCAGGTCTTTATGGTTTGTGTTGGCGTGTTGCACTGAACATACCACTCAGACCAGATGCTCTGTGC
Source organism: Pseudomugil tenellus (assembly GCA_037177515.1). Lineage (NCBI taxonomy): Eukaryota > Metazoa > Chordata > Actinopteri > Atheriniformes > Pseudomugilidae > Pseudomugil > Pseudomugil tenellus. The sequence goes on from JBAMHX010000015.1 coordinate 832,585, forward strand.
TGAACCAGAAGATCCGACTCCGACTCTCAGCTCTGAGAACTGATTCTTTCTAGTGAACCAGATGAAGCAGCCGAAAGGTCCGTGTCTGCTTTCCTACGTAAAGGAAGACGTCTGTTTCAGACGCTGCGTCTCTCCTCATCCTCACGTTGTTCTTTTACGTCAGAAGAAGAAAACGTTTCTTTTTGCTCTTCTCAACGTCTTCTGTGTCTTTTTCACGTCTACTTTTTTTGTTTTCTGCTTCGTCTTCTTCCTGTTCCTCCTCTTCTTCTCTGGTTGTGGCTTCGGTGGTGTGACGAGTAACTGAGCTCTTAAGACCAAATCACACGAGTAACCGACGCAGGAGATGGATGAAACTGTTTGTCAGTGTAACCGTTTTCTGCATCCATAATGGGCTTTAAGGCGCCAGATCTTTAAGGGGGGGTTAGTTTGATGGATGCACTATGAGAGGATCGTACCACAGTGTGAGGAAGAGCTTCTTAAGCTGATATATACGCCGCGGGAAGCAAAAACCTTTTTCTTTTTACTTAAAAGGACAAAATCCCATAATTTTGTGGTGGACGTGTATGAGGACGTTTGTGGCTTTTTCTCGACATATCGGCTGAGCAGAACTTACTTCTCATGGGGTATTTTGTAGTTCTGTGCAGCATAAAAGCGTCGCGTGACTGGTTGGACTTTGGAGGTGGACGGAAATGAGGTTGAGAAGATAGTTTTAAATGATTGAGGTGCAAAGAAAGTAGAAAAACATTAAAGCACGTGTTGCATACGAACACGGAGGCACCGCCGTGTGCACAGCAGTGAATGAAGTGATGAAGTTTGTGTCAGTTTACTGGTTTCATCGCACATGAAACATGTCTCCTGCCTCCCATCGCAGGCAAATATTCACATATTCGGACCAAAAGAAACTTTTTCTCTCAGTTAGCATGTTAAATGTTCATGATGATCAGCTGAATCATTTATTCCAACAAGTAAACATTATGTTTGAGTCTAAACGGTGGCATGTGCGGGATGGAGTTAAAAACAAAAACAAGCTGGAGTTTGACTCAATCAGGAAAGTTTAGAGGCAGCAGTTTGCAGAAAAGTGATTTATAGGATTAACTACATGCTGTTTGGTGTGTGATAAACATGGTTGGACTTTGAAAGTTTTTCAAGCCCGGAGCATGAGGAGTATGATGGGAGGATAAATGCTACAGCAGCATTAATGTACAGTATTTCTTTATAAATAATTTATTATGAAGCTTTTAGCTTAGTTTGTTCAGTTCAATTCAGCTTTATTTGTATCGCATCACTTCACAATAACGTCGTCTCAGGACGCTTCACAGACACATTAATTCATAATAAATAACCAACAGATCGAATCTATACTTGGATCCTTTGAGGTGGAGAAGACAGAAAAACTATGTAATATTATGTAAAATCACTATTTTTACTGGTTTCACTTGGCCATTATTACCTTTTACTTAGATTTGGTGTTAACTTATTCAAACCAAACCATCTCTTCAATGTTATAACATATTTTCCATCTCAGCCAAATTATTACCACTATGAAATAGGCGCGTGTCATCAGCATATAACATGCTTTGCAAAGCTCCACAAGTTTTACATGTAATTGATCCAAAGTGAAAGGTCTGAGAATGCATTTAAAACCTGCAGGACGGTGGCCATTTAGGTTCAAATGAAGTAGTTTAACCAGGAAAAGTGCAGTTTGAGGCCCGCTAGAAGTTTAAACCGTATGTTAACATTTTTCTGTGTTGATTGGAGAACTTCTCAGACTCACGTCTGAGCGCAACACAAACAGGAAGTGACATCATCAAAAAATGGGATCATGAAATAAAAACAAAAGCACCTCAAAAATAACTGCATTTAACAAGATTTCAGAGGAAAGTGTCCGCAGACATGTCTTACCCCCCGTTAACGCATTAAAGTTTAGCTTGTAGGACTTTTTTAAAAATAAGGACCCATCATCATCATCATCATCATCACTGCATCTCATTAATTAAATGATGCAGATTTAATGTTTTCAGGCCTCCAAAACCCAAAACTCTGGTTCCATTTGAATGAAACACCCAAATAATTAAAAGATAAACTCGTCCCTGCACGGCCCCGCCCACTTTGAGAGACCCGGTTCCTGCACCAATAAGATTAAACTTGTCTAAAAAAAGCACTTGTCTGTTCCACTCAGCTTTAAATAAACACTGTATGAGATCCGTTTCAGTCCTGCAGGTTAACTCTTTCCTCTCCCTTCCAGCTGCGGTGGATTACTTGGCAAAGAACGTCAGCCTGTCCAACCAGCGCAGGATGAAGCTGGCCGACCACTCCGCTGTACTGGGACTGCTGCAAGTCGAAACTGGCCAGGCCTATTAGCACATGTAACGGCACGAGACCTAGTCACCAGCACAACCCATACCTCCTGCTACGATACAGATCTCACAGAGAGGATGTAAATGTGTGAATGTGTGTGTGGCTGTCGCAGCGTAAATGTATGTGAGGCTGATATTTAGCTTTTTTAAAGGTCCCATATCATGACTTTCCTACATCATCAGGACGTACAGATGTTGGTTGGTTTGTTCCTTTATTACCATAATAAATCATTCCCAATAATAACATTTAACCAATAATCTAATAAGCTTTAGTGTTATTGCTTAAATTTATCCAAAAAAATCCTCTAAAACAAAAAAAAACCAGCATTTTGTGCATCTTGTTGATCAAAAACAGCTGATTAGATGATTTGCTTTATTCATAATCTGTATAAAGACGCAGCGTTCTGCCATCTCGGCAGCGTCACGCGTGCCGTTGCTCCAAAAAAGATGTAGAGCTGCTCTATTGCCTTGGATATTGGATACCTGTCAATCAAAAGGGACACGCCCATAATTATACTGAATATCTAGATTAAATAACATCCAAATGGATGAATTATAAAAAAAAGTTGTCATGAAGGTAAACTTGACCTGTTAAATCTAAAATGTTCAACCTAAACCAGGCCTATGACGTCAGAAGCGACGGCTGAGGGGTAAATCCTCGAACGGCCCCAATCCTCCAATAGACACAATACATTAATATAAAGACGTGTTCCGTCCCAAAGCTCCACCTGGTGGGGAAACTTTGAACCAGTCCGGTATGACGTCAGGACAGGAAGCATCCTGAGGTCATGACCTTTTATTTGCACCTGATTTAGAGCTCAATGAGACAAATAGCTCCAGAGATATAGCCAAAGATGGGATTTTTGGTGCATAGAGCGCCACCTGGTGGGAAAGCATAAATCCCAAAATGGTGAAATCTGAGCCCGATCGTCTTCTCGGGGACGTAAACTCGTATACCGAGAACATTTTTTGAGTTATCGCGATGACACAAAGGACATCTGGCGGCGTATTAAATCCCCGACACGTTCAGGGATTTAATAATTATTCATCATGGTGAGTCCTGGAGCACATTCCCACCAGCACATCCTGGTTATTATGGGATGTTTGGGTGTAAACTGGGATCTCTGGTGCAGCTCTACTTGGTAACTGGTCGAGCGAATTGCGATGGATGTATCAGTGACGTTTTTCTGGGCTTTAAAAAGAAAAATCTACCATTTTTACTGTCAAATCACAAATGAAGAGATGATTCTTTCCACCAATCAGTGCATTCCAGCGTGTTAAGCTCCGCCCTTTTGGGTTGCTGCCTCTGATTGGGTTGAAAGCGGCTACAATGGAGAGGAAGGACACAGATCCAATCAGACACGAGGATCCAGTTTCCCACCACCAGTCCAGATCTGATCCCAGTACAACCAGTTTACCTTCCTGTGGAGCCTTTTCAGCTTGTTGCTGGTCCGGATGATGTTTCACTCGGCAGATTAAAACTTTGTCATGGTACGGGACCTTTAAACGTTGTCTTTGGTTGCTGGTTGTGTAAGACTTCATGCAGCTCTCTAAGCTTTAAACATTCCTCAGTGGGACCAACGAACGGCTCGGGAACGACCCGGCCACGTATCAGACCCAATCAGCTAAGTTTTAAAGGTCACACGAACTCGGATTTGATGAGTTCATCCGCATTCGCGTCCTTTTCGGAACGTTACCGATGTTTCCTAGTTGTGTAATATTCCTGTTCATCTGCAACGTCGGCCATGACGGCTGCGTGTGAACTTCTGTACATATGTTTTTAAAGCAAGCTGGGCTTAAAGATGCAGAACAACAAAAACGCAACTAAAACACTTTACTATTTCTACTTTTTTCCATTCTGTCCCCCCCCCCCCCATACCCTGAAAGTTTGCTTTGCTGGAAGACATTTGGAAGTTCTGCATGTGTGTATGTGATAGTATAATTTATTACGTGTTAGTATTGTAAAAGAATTGTATCGACATTTATTCCCTTCTGCTTCTCGATGTGCATAACGTGACAATCTTTTCATTAAAACTCTACTGGTGGACCAAACGCGCCCAGTTGTGAGCAGACTTGTGTTTGTATCAGCAGGAAAAACCAACGACATGTTCTGTTTACTTCAGTCGCCTTGAACGCAGCCGTTACTAAGAGGATTGCACCGATGCGTGGAGGAGAAGTCGCTTCAGGAGGGAAACTTTTTATTTATTTACCTTCACAGGAACAGACATCAACTTCCTGCAGCCGGAAAATAATCAAATATTTCACTATAAATGTATATAAATGTATTTTCACTATAAATTTGTCTGTAAGTACTATATTTACTATATGTACACTACAAAAACAGGCTTTAAAAAACAAGAAAAAACCTACAAAATTAGTTTTTTTTCCTTGAATAACATAAAATTTCTTGTTCTCTTGGCAGATAATTTATCTTATTTCAAGAAACAGTAATCTGTCAAGAATTCCTAAAACAAGTAAAAAAATATTTAAAAAACTACAAAGTAAGAATAAATTTCTTACGTTTAAAAAAATAAGCATATGTGTCCTTGATTTTAGATGTTTAATCTCAGATTTTATTTTTTACAGTGTTCTATATGATTCTATATGATGAATTTAAATACTCTTTGTTTTTCTATAAATGTAAACAAGCTTTTTATTTCAGAATTTCATTTGTTTTTGTCATTTGTTGATTATTTGTTTTCTGTATTCTGCATTTTCCTCCATTTTGTTTTTTTCTTATGTTTGGACCTTTCTTTTCCGTGTCGTGTCATACCTGTAGCTCCGACGTCCCCTGTTCACCTTGCATTGAGATGATCCCCGTCTCTGGCCCTGGAAGGGTCCTGCTGGTTTTAGAGGTTTCCTGCTGCAACGCACCTGATGCCTCTTTAGGACTCTTTCGTTTGGGTCAGGAAACATCTAAAACCTGCTGGACCTTCCCTGGTCTCGATCTTTGTACGATCATGTAACGGTCACTATCTGCAGCTCCAGATTAGACTCACCTGTTGTCCTTTAACCCGCCTACTGTCGCTCCACTGGCCAATCCCCCGTCATTTCATCACACCTGAAAGTTTGTTTCCTGTCATGTCGCTCCTTCATCTTTGTCTTCAGCTTCAGCCTCGCATTCTTGCACTCTAAGTTTAGAAAGTCTGGACTGTTGTGTTGAAGAGATTCTAGAAGCCAGTTGTTTGACTGGATGTCACCTTGTTGCAGTTATGGGGGTTGCTGTATTGTTTACCTGTGCAGGTGACGTGTATATAAGAAGACTTTTTGACCGTCACTGGGCGCGAAGTCACTCTGTGTGCCTAGAAAATACAATAATGCACGATCTAAGAATAAATCATGTCTGAATCTGCAACTAGAAGAATGTCAGTGGACAATCGGTTGTCCTAAACAGCGAAGCGGCGCATCGACCTGCTCCAGGTGAAGCATTTTTAGAGCTTCTTTAGCAGAGATTCTCACCGTTTTCTCAAACCCTGGAGCTCCTCTGGATCCTGGATGGGATGCTTTTAGCTGCACCTTTTGGAAACCAGCCGTTTCCAGATGACGCATCGGGAAGCTTGAAGCTTTCCAGCAAACATGTTCAGGAAGCTGCACGAATCCACCTGCTGGCTGAAGCGAAACACGCGGCTCTGACGGCGTCCAGGACGTCAGTAAATCATGACTGAAGGGGGGCGAGTGCCACCGTCCTGCAGGTGCTGGGAGCTTCTCTGCTGCAACACACCTGACTCACATCAAACTTAATTAGGAGACGTGTGGCAGAACTGGACAACAAACTGGAGACCAGTCTGTTTATTACACGCTGATATGAGTCGGCCGTGATGCAGCAGAGAAACTCGCAACACTTGAGGGCCCGAGTTGCCGCCGCCCGCTATGTTGCATCATTTAACAAGGGGTGGGGGGTAAATGCCCGAACAGACACAATACACTAATATAAAGCTCCACCTGGTGGGGAAACTTTGAACCAGCCCGGTGACATCAGGACAGGAAGCATCCTGAGGTTATGACCTTTTATTTGCACTTGATTAGAGGTCAATGAGACAAATAGTTCCAGAGATAAAAACTGAAATCTGATTTTTTTTGTTCCACGCTGTGTTTGATCTGCTATCAGCTTGTAGATGTTTCCGTTACCAGGTCGACCTGCTAGCGAGACACGACCTGGTGTGTTAGAGGACAGATTCATCTGAAGCTTGCAGGGTTGTCTCCAGAGCCGGACGTGGGGACAGGACGTGAGGACAGGATGTGGGGACATGGGGACAGGATGTAGGGACATGGGGACAGGACGTGAGGATGTGGGGACATGACACGGGGACATGACATGGGGATGTGGGGACATGGGGACAGGATGTGGGGACATGGGGACAGGATGTAGGGACATGGGGACAGGATGTAGGGACATGGGGACAGGATGTGGGGACATGGGGACAGGATGTAGGGACATGGGGACAGGATGTGGGGATATGGGGACAGGACGTGGGGACAGGATATGGGGACTTGGGGACATGACATGGGGACAGGATGTGGGAACAGGATGTGGGGACATGGGGACAGGACGTGGGGACATGGGGACAGGACGTGGGGACAGGATGTGGGGACATGGGGACAGGACGTGGGGACAGGATGTGGGGACA
>JBAMHX010000015.1:1034562-1044696 GCA_037177515.1 Pseudomugil tenellus
CAAACTGCCAGTAGAGATAAAACTTTCACCAAATGTAGAAATGTTTAAATCCAGGTTAAAAACTTTTCTTTTCTCTTCCAGCTACAAATAAAATCTGCACGGTAACTTTTTAATTATGTTCTTCTACATGATTTTAAGTTAATTTATTATTTTATTATGATTCTTTCTCTGTTTTTTATTCTTTTTTATTTCTGTTTGAACATCTGTAATGCTTTTAATGTTTTTATGTAAAGCACTTTGAACTTTTAATCTTGTTCATGATGTTCATGTTATAAAAGTCTGAAATACACTAAAAAGCTTTTATGTTTACCGTTTAATAGTAAAACTACTGTGGTTTATTCTGTGGCCTAATACACACACACACACACACACACACACACACACACACACACACACACACACACACACACACACACCCCCACACACACACACACACACACACACACACACTCTGAATCTCTTGTGTGTTCATTTCCAGCTGGGAGAGGGGGAATCCAGCCTTGTGTTATCTTTTCCAGTCAGGGCAACATTCATCCGGGTGAGGTGTTCTCACACAAACACACACCTCTTTCCCTCTCACTTTCCACACACAAGGAGGCACACACACCCTTTCCGAACATCCCGAGCTTCCACAGAGGTTTTCCTCCTCATTGCAAACATTCCGGCTAGTTACCTCAGCAACACGCAGACTGTTTTACGAAGAGATAAAGAACTGGGAGAAAACTGAAACACACACACATACACACACTTCCAGTGCTTTAAGTGTAAGGTGGGAAAACCAGTACAAACCCAAACCACAAGCAACTTTACTGGTTTCTGATTGATTAAATTCAGTAAATTGCGATTACGTTACATATGTTTTCACCTTAAATTCTGCATTTTCAGTGACGTGTTATTGTTGGTTTAAATGGATTTATGAACGTTCTCTGCTTCCTCATCCTGGTTACGGTTTGGCGTGCCATACTGGGAGAGCAGATATGTGACTCTGATGATACTAAACATGACTTGTGTGTGTGTGTGTGTGTGTGTGTGTGAACCCCACAACGGTGTAATTCTTGTGTGTCGCATGATGTCATGATGCTGCTGCACGGTAACTTTTTAATTTTGTTCTTCTTAATGATTTTTTTCTACTGTTTCTGTTTCAACATCTGTAATACTTTTAATGTTTTTATGTAAAGCACTTTAAACTGTTGTGTACATGAAAGGTGCTGTATAAATAAACTTGCCTTCCTTTATAGATGAAGAGCTTTTGTTCTGATACTTTACTGGTTTAATGCAAGTCAATCCTCATTTTTTATTGAATTTATTGTGTTACTTTTACATATTATATCTCTTAATTTTCCATTTAATAAATGAAAAAAGACTCATAATTATCTGTAGTTTCATTATTTTACCATTTAAAAAAAATCATTTGACCTAATTTCTGTTAAATTTGCTCCTCAGTATATTTACAAATTGTTTTAAAAGTATTTCTTTAGTTTTATTTATTTTGCATATTGCCTTTTAAATAAAGATATAAATACACACAGGGCACAATTGTGATTTTTCCTTTTAGAAACATGAAGTGTCTATTGGTAAAAAATAACTAGTGGAAATTTTGTTATTGCTCTTTTCGTATTCTGATGCTCAGCTTGGACCTCAGGACGTCGTCCTCGCTGCGTCTACATGACTAAATGCCATCTGATTGGCCGATTATCTGTTTGTGTTGACAGGAAGTGAAGAAATCTGACCAACCATTCTTCTCGCCTCCTAATATGAGGAATAAACTCAGATGTCCTGCAATTCGGCTCTTTCCAGTGATGTTTTTAATCCATATTTTAATTTTTCAAATATATTTGAACCATTTTCTTCTGACAAAGAACATATTTTATTAAAACAAGCATAACGAGGAGAGAGGCTAAAATGAATTATTTCGTTTTCTTCAACTTATTATTCCTTCTCTTTATGTGTCAACCATTTAAATCTCTTATTAATATATTATTTGAATATTATTTGATCTAATTTCATCTAAAAAAAATCTGTAATAGTTTGCAGACATATACAACATCTGCTCTTAAAGCATACTCAACTAATTAATTGGCCATTCGAGGGGAAAATTAAAGCCAAACATGCGAAAATGAGGAAGAGCAGCAGAAATACAGAAAGCAAATTCTGAAAAGTACTTTTCATTTTGTAGAATTTATTGTTAATAACAGAACAGATTAATTTACAGCCAGGCCACATGAACACAAACACGTTTTAGTGTAAAAAACGTTAAAAGCAATCAGGCAGATTTCAGCCTGTCCCAGTGACACTTCTGGGAAAATCCTGCTTTTCATTTTTTCCCTTGTATGACTGCTGAGAAGTTGTTCTTTGATTGAATCCCAAAGTTCTGGGTGTTTCTTTCTTCTTCAGATAATTATTACCAAAAGCTTGACTCCAGAAAGCGTCTGTCCCTCTGAAGTCTCTGTGTGTCACAGTAAATTAAAATGGAAAAAACAAAACGCTTGTTTGGTGTCAACAGAAAAGAATGTCAAAAGCAGAAGTTGTTTTAATGCTTTGCTTCTCTGCGGCTCATTGAAACGTTTGGAAAAACTCTGTTATTGCTCTTTAAAGCAGCGGCGTGGCGGATCTAACCGGTTGCAGGGAGGGGACACCGACATGTCTTCTGCTGATTCTTATACAGGAAGAAAAGAGAAGAAACTCTTGTCTTAAAGACTAACGGCGAACGTTCTGCTTCCACCAGCAACACGAGACAAAACTTTAGAAATAAGTTTCTAAAAGTGCAACTGAAACCACACATGTGATGTTTACCTGCCACTGGGGGGGATTTCATATTTCATGTCTGCTTTTACACCTGAAGCACCTTTAAAACCCCACTTTTACCTTTAATAAAGTCTACGAGGGCATTTGGAAGTGACGTATTTTGGTTTTATAGCTGATAAAATGATCATCTTGTAAGTCACTCTTATGAAATTCATCCTTTCTTCAGAACAACCTGAGCTTTGGGCACCAAAACAGCACCGACCATAAAAGTCTCATAAAAATCACTTTTTTCTTTTTTTTGCATCAAATCTTTTCAACAACTTCAGACCAAACTAAAGATTTTAAAAACATACAATATGCATCATAATATATGAGAATTAAACTGTATAAAAATGTTTATAATGGGAGTCAATGGGATGAAACCAGTGTCATGTCAGCATTTTGTTCATATTTTATGCCAAATCAATAAATGGGATCATGAAGTTTTAAACATAATAAAGTAAAATTATCCTTCAAACTGAAGCAGATTATTTAAAAGCATGAACTAAGCAGGAAGTGCATGATTGGTCCTTGAAGGTGCCGTGAAGTTTGATCAGAGAGACAAGTCAGTATGTGATGTGTCTTCTGATTTTTTGCCACACGGCTCCCTTCATCATTACAAGCTCTGCACATCTGTTTGCACATTTGTTTCTCTGAGCTAAACATGTCTGAGATCCAGCACCACATTTCCAACATCTCACCCAAAAAAGTTTCCCTTTACGAGAAATACGACTTTAAAAGCACAAAACAAACACACATTTCAACGTAAAGTAGTGTTTCTGCTGTACAGATAATACTTTAAACCCAGTGCAAAGAAAACATTTCATAGTTTCAAATCCTCTTTCACAAAATGCCGAGAAGCATTTCATCTCTATGTACAGTAAATGGCTACATGGAGGAAGGGCTGCAACAATCAGAAGACAGTAAGTGATTAGTCTGATGGATGAGGCTGATTGGACTCAATACAGTGAATTTGCATCATACGTCACCAAACTTGTTCCAGAGGTTCTTCAGAACCTGAGCCTTTGTTATTTGTAGACCGTAGTATTTAACTTGGGGGGAAAATTACACTTTGTTTAAACAAGTGATATGTTTGTTGTACCACAGAGGCTTTGTGGTGAGAGCGAATGATCCTAAAATCATCAACATATCCCAGGAAGCGAAGCAATTTAACATGAGCCGATTTATGCAGAGAGTTGTGGGAGAGGCCCTGCTGTGGGTCGAGCCACGAAGGGAACGGCTTCACCCACCCGGCTTGTAAAACATCCTGAAAGCATCGGTTCTGGGTTTGTGCCCAAGGCTTTCCCGGCATCACTGGATCAGATCGCTTTCCTTTCTCCCTAATTTAACCAGTTTGTAGTAAAATCTGTTCTGGCATGATGTGGAGCAAATAGATGGAGATGCAGAGATTTTTTTGTATTTTTTCCTACTTCATAAATGAACAAAAAGGGTCATGCTTAAAAAAAAAGCATGAATCAGATAATTGTCAAATAAGTTTTTATAATTTTAAGGCAGAAAACTAGTTTTTCCTTCAATCTGAAGACAAAAACCTCTGAGTAAAACACATCATCATATTGTTTTAAAGATTCATATCAGTCTTTAATACATTAACAGGAGACAACTTTTGAATATTTTTTGGTCACTAAATGTTATTAGCGAGCAGTGTTTTGCTAGCTAACAAGTCAGTGAAAAGAGCGGATTGTGCCGTCATTTAGCCAAAGAAAACTGTCTTGCTACAACCTTTGCCCAGAAAAAGGTCCAGAACGTGTCTTATAAGTGTGAATGTAGCTGCCTGTTGAGCTGCTAACGCTGCTAATGCGTTTCCTTTCTGTTTGGCTCGTTTTGTGTCTCCTTTACAGTTTGGAAAACGTTTAAACCTAACAGGAACAAAGTCACACAGCATGTCTTTGCATGCAGGATGAGAGCCGAGCTGGCGTTCAGCCACTGATGCAGGCGCTGAAATAAACGGCGCTGCTTGCGTCTGACAGAGCAGATATGAGAGGACTGCTTCCATCATCGCATCCACCAACACTCATAACGCCGCCTGCATCCCTGCTAATCATGCTGCTAACGATGCTGTTGTTGCTACCGGAACTGCTGCTGCTGCTACACCCACCCTGGACCTTAGACCCACCCTCGCATCCTCCACCCACTCTGTACGCATCCTCTCTATTACGTCCCATATTTACATACTGGTCAAACTCATGTCTGTCCACTTCGGACCAGAACTCTGCAGAAGAAGAGCCCATGTGGTTGGAGTGGTCCGAGTGTGCAGAGCGAAGAAAGGCCGATGGAGTGGGGATGGAGGGGGCCGAGCAGGAGGATGGAGAAGTGTCAGGCGGAGGTGAAAGCTGGCCCAGATGAGAGGAGGGGAAGTGGGTCACGGTGGGGGGGCCGTTCCCGTACATTTGGTTGAAATAGCCGACGGGGGCGGAGCTTAGGGTCGTCTGCTGACACTTTGACTCAGCGAGGCTGATGGAGGGAGGGGGGTAGGAGGCGGGGGAGGGGGAAGCAGGTGGTGCGCACTTCGCCGGACTTGTTAACGCGACGTGATGACTGGAGGCATTAAGATGGAGCTTGGAGCTGACGGTGGAACCGGAGCTCAGATTTGATTCCACAGAACTTATTCTGGGATCCAGTCTAGAATTTCTGCCTGGACTGGTCACACTGGTCAGGCTCATCGCGGAGCCGGGGGTGTGAAGGGAGCTGTGGTGGCTGTGGTTGTTGTAGTGGTGGTTGTAATGCTGGCTGTGGTGGTGGAGAGGGTGGTGGTACCCGCTCCACCCCCCCAGCGCCGCCTCCTCCTGCGTATGTTGGGGGAAAAACACGGATTCTGCGGCTCCGTCTTCCAGAACTTCCAGGGGGGACATCTCTGGGGTGGGCAAGCCGAAGCTTTCCAGCTCGGGGTGTCCCGGAGCCTGGAGGTCCCTGAAGTGGCCCAAAGACGGCAGCAGGTGGTGGGGGTGGTGATGTGGGAGGTGGGCGCCTGGGTGTCCGTAAGAGCCTCCAGACACGTTTTCCGCACCCATGCCGAGGCTCGGTGCCCCTCCCTGGGCTAAGCTGTGCAGCAGGATCCCCGGTTCGACTCGTTTCAGCTTCTTGGTGGTCTTCTTGCGGCGCGGCCTGTATTTGTAGTTGGGGTGGTCTTGGAGGTGTTGGACACGAAGACGCTCTGCTTCCTCCACGAATGGCCGCTTGTCTGCGGCGCTCAGGGCCTTCCAGGACTGACCTGCAGGACGCAGACAAGAACAACTTAATTTTAATCATCCAACACGTCCAGAGGAGCCTTAAGAGACGAATAAACGCATCCGATAAACTGCATCTAGTCCCAGTTTGTCTTGTGGTTTCAGATGCCAGCAGCCTGGAGATCTGCAAAACAAACTTCTTCCAGGAACGCTGTGGTTTGAATTTGAGTGAGTCTGAAAATGTGGAGCTGCAGATGAGCTGCAGCTGTCCGAGTAAAAGTGCAGCGTGCACACGTAAAATCTACGAAACTAATACTAATATCCTCTACAGGAACGTTAAGCTGAGCTTCACGATGCCAGAATCACCACCACATGCAGGTTCGTCTCAAATGCAAAGTTTCCTCGCTGAGGAAAAACAGGGATTGTGGTTTAGTTAGTCGGCTGTCCGGAATCCATATTTTGACAAACTATTGCGTTTGGATGGTGGAGAAACCAGAGAGAAGTAAATTATGAGTGGTTTGCCTGAAAAAACACGTTTTTTTCTCCAAACTGTTACACGTTGCGAGTACGAGATCCACAACATATCACTGTAATTGATTTAATGTGGATTTCTTGGCATGAATAGTTTTTACTCATCTGACTTCTAACATGAGAAACCAAACAGTTGTTTTCCATCCAGGCATAATCTGCTGCAGATGTTTGCTTTCAAGAAGCTGTTAACTGAGGTTTTTAACACATGTGTCCCTGAAAAACTGGCACAAGCCGACAGAAATGTCACACTGAGGCCTTTTTAACACCAGGCAGCGACTTTCTTTCATAATCTGCCCTGATGAGGCCGAACGTGTCGTCAGTCTTACCGAGCATCTTGCTGAGAACAGCGTTGTGCAGGTCCGGGTTCTGCAGGGCCAGTCGCTTCCGCTCATCCTTCGCCCAGACCATGAAGGCGTTCATGGGCCTTCGGATCCTCTGCTCGGCCCCGATAGCTTTCCCGTCACCTGCGCCCGCAGACCCGCCTCCTTCCTGGGTCGGATCCGGACTCTGTCCCACCGAGCTGGCTGTTAAAACCAGTCTCGCTTCTGCTCGCCCCATGTTCCTCGCTCCAAGAACGTCCGGAGAACCACAGTCTCGCAAAAGGCTCTGCTCAAATGTCATTTCAGGATCAGAAGCAGGACTCGGCGTCTCCGACGTCCAGGGGCCTCCGAGAGACATTCGGCTTTGATGCAGCGTCTCTCTAGACAAGCCGGGCTCGGTTAGATTCATTCCAGAACCAAAGCTTCGACCTTCGCTCTTCGTCTTAGGAGGTTCTGAAAGACGTCTGTCTGAGCTGGTTTGGTTGCAAACCTTTGGAAAAAAACTGGGATTCAAAAGGTTTCAGATGGCAAATATGTGAAGGATCAAGACAGGAATTTGATAGATCTGGAACACAAATCCCAAAGCAAAGCATGGAGATCTGAGGGGGGGTCGGTGACTAGAGGGAAAAAGCAAACAAACAACTTGCGGTGCAGGATATTCCCCTTGTAAAAGAAAAAAAATCCAGTGACTCTGCCTCGTTTTGTCTTGTTTGGAGTGTGTGGTGCAGCGGTTTGTCCAGAGTCTGATTCCCCCGTCAGCAAGGACGTCCGACACTCTGTCTCTCCCGCTGTCTCTCCCGCTGTCTCCCCCGCTGTCTCTCCCGCTGTCTACCTTGTTTGAAAGTTTTGAAACTTGTGGCCAGATTTAACCACCCCACACTGTGTATATATACCCCGCCCTGACCAATCGCAGGAGTATGTAGCCGGAGAGTTAACCAATGAGGTGCCGGCTGGCTGCGAGGGGACGGAGCGAGTCCAAGGGAGACGCTGCCGTTCCACAGAGGAGGGAGGCAAAGTTCCAAACATTGCCTCCCCCCCTTTCCTCCTCAGCAACTGCCACCCTTTCCTCCCCCTCGAAACGCCACACACACACACACACACACCCTGTCCGCCTGTACAGGGAGATGTAATCAGAGAGGTTCCATTGTTTTTGTCCTACTGAGACTGAAGCGTCTCACACACACAGACTGTAACACACACACACACACACACACACACACACACGCACACACACACACACACAGAAATGCTTAAAAACACATGCATATAGTCTGATGCAGATGTGCAACTCAGCAGACACATGAGAGCAAACATCATGACACGCTGAGGAAAAGGATGTTTCTGCAAGTGTTGCTGCATCTGAGGGCAGGACAGCGGTAACCCGGGCAACCGCAGTCCCAACCAGACCCATTTACAACTCCCTGGGGGGGGGGGGTTAGTGATTGAGGATGGGGACATGACGTACCCCGACAGCGCTTAGACTGGTGCACATGCTGGTTTGAGACAGAACCGTCCTGTTCTTGTAGATTTGCAAACGAAGCTGGAAAAGATGCACGAGCTGCCACTCTGCCGCATTTATGAAGCAAGCTGCAAACTCATGTGGTTGAGCTCCGCATGTTTCATTGAGTCCAAACGAGGCTGTGTTCATGTGAAGCAGAGCAGTGTTGTGACTGGTTCTGGTTCTGATGGCTCAGAGGGGTCCGTTTGTTTTACTAACACAGTAAAAGATGAAACACGACTTGGGAGGGAAAACGGAGGCTTTGGAACCAGAATTCAATCCGAGTAACCTCAGAAATAGAATATTATGTTGTGTGTTAAACCGTCTGCCAAGGACATCACCCCCCCCCCCCCCCAATCCTCTTCCATCCACCACAACATAATGACCCTTGCACACACACACACACACACACACACACATGCACTCTTTCCTCCCCACGCCCAGCTCCATGGGAGGCTCCTGTGGCGTCTCGCAGCTTCTCGCTCGACCAACCAGGAACTGCTCCCGCTCACCGCCGTGGTCTCACACTGGCTGTGATTGTGTGTTTGTTACTTTTGTTACGTTTCAGTTTACGGTAGAAAAAACCTTTTCTTTCAGTTTTGAGAAAAGAAAAGTTCTGCCAGAAAACTTCAGGACAATTTTTTAACATTCATGACAAACAGTTCATGGATGTAGTGGAATGTTCTCATCATGGACGTGGTGGAACGGTCTCATTATAGATGTGATCATGGATTCGATGGATTCGATGGAATGTTCTCATCATGGATGTAGAGGAATGTTCTCATGAATATGGATCAACTGCGTAAATCTTTATATCAAAATGGAGGAAAAACTTTCAAACACCTTGTTCAATCTTTCACACTGAGAATAATACAGTTCTAACTGGATGAGGTGGAACGTTCTCTTCATGGAAGCAGGTGGAACGTTCTCTTCATGGAAGGAGGTGGAACGTTCTCTTCATGGAAGCAAGTGGAACGTTCTCTTCATGGAAGGAGGTGGAACGTTCTCTTCATGGAAGCAGGTGGAAAGTTCTCTTCATTGAAGGAGGTGGAACGTTCTTTTCATGGAAGGAGGTGGAATGTTCTCTTCATGGAAGCAGGTGGAACGTTCTCTTCATGGAAGGATTTGCAACATTCTCTTCATGGAAGGAGGTGGAACATTCTCTTCATGGAAGCAGGTGGAACGTTCTCTTCATGGAAGCAGGTGGAACGTTCTCTTCATGGAAGGATTTGCAACATTCTCTTCATGGAAGCAGGTGGAACATTCTCTTCATGGAAGCAGGTGGAATGTTCTCTTCATGGAAGCAGGTGGAATGTTCTCTTCATGGGAGGAGGTGGAACGTTCTCTTCATGGAAGGAGGTGGAACGTTCTCTTCATGGAAGCAGGTGGAACGTTCTCTTCATGGGAGAAGGTGGAATGTTCTCTTAATGGAAGGAGGTGGAATGTTCTCTTCATGGAAGGAGGTGGAACGTTCTCTTCATGGAAGGAGGTGGAAAGTTCTCTTCATTGAAGGAGGTGGAACGTTCTCTTCATGGAAGCAGGTGGAATGTTCTCTTCATGGAAGCAGGTGTAATGTTCTCTTCATGGAAGGAGGTGGAACGTTCTCTTCATGGAAGGAGGTGGAAAGTTCTCTTCATTGAAGGAGGTGGAACGTTCTCTTCATGGAAGCAGGTGGAATGTTCTCTTCATGGAAGCAGGTGTAATGTTCTCTTCATGGGAGGAGGTGGAACGTTCTCTTCATGGAAGCAGGTGGAACGTTCTCTTCATGGGAGGAGGTGGAATGTTCTCTTCATGGAAGGAGGTGGAACGTTCTCTT
>JBAMHX010000015.1:1164885-1176750 GCA_037177515.1 Pseudomugil tenellus
GTGAAATGAGAGATTCTAATCAGGGATGAGGTGAAATGAGAGATTCTCATCAGGGATGAGGTGAAATGAGAGATTCTAATCAGGGATGAGGTGAAATGAGAGATTCTCATCAGGGATGAGGTGAAATGAGATATTCTAATCACGGATAAGGTGGAACAGGAGATTATCATCAAGGATGAGTTGAAATGACAGATTCTCATCAGGGATGAGGTGAAATGAGAGATTCTAATCAGGCATGAGGTGAAATGAGAGATTCTAATCACAGATGAGGTGAAATGAGAGATTCTCATCACGGATACGGTGGAACAGGAGATCATCATCAAGGATGAGTTGAAATGAGAGATTCTCATCAGGTGACTCATCATGCGGTGGAACGGGAACTAGTATGAACAATGAATGAAATGACAGTGAAATGACTTTTTTAGTGGATTTTTCCTGCATGGAAAAGCTGGATTATAATCATGAAATTATGTATGTATCTATTGCAACATTAACATTAAGCTGTGTGTGTGTGTGTGTGTGTGTGTGTGTGTGTGTACAACAGTGACTGAAGCGTGCTTTTAATTTCATTCTTTGTTCCATCATTTTGCATTTATCATGAACATCTGTTTGTCTGTTGCCAATAATTTTTCTTCATCATTCTGTTACTATTTGTGGACGAACAAACTGCTTGGTTGCTAATTATTTATTAATATATGTGATGATATGCTAACTAGCTAACATAGCACATGCTTGCAACAGGCTGGGCTGTCTTCAGGTTTCTGTTTAGATGTTGGGGACAAAGCAGTTATGCACGTGCACACATGAACGGCTGGATGAACAAACATCTCTCCCTCTCTCGCCACCAGCGCTGCCTGGAAATGATTTTACTGTAATTGTATTGATGTAATTACCTGCTGGCTTCAGCTTGGCTTCCATTATCATTCTCAAACAGAGTCCGGATGATTATACAAGGTCACATTACATGTCCGACCTTTTTGCTTTTCTGTAGAAGTCAACATGCACAAACAGAGAGGCGCAAACTGATCCGCAACCAGGCTTCTGCACAGGAGCAAGAGGGGAAAATTTCCCTTTCTTTCTCCTTGTTTTCTCCAAACTGCGTATTTATTTCCTCTCAGCCTGGAAGCCAAAACCACATCGCTGCCACCTGATCTCCTACACCTCCCATTTCATGGATCTCTGCGTGGAGTCACGCAGGTCAGAGCTTCCCTGATTTTCCACAAACACGTGTCTGGTTTTACAATTAAAAAATGTTTGTATTGATCCTGGTATTATGGTTAAAAGCAGCAGAACAGATAACACAGCTGGTAGGACCGCTTTCTCTATCTTACATCTCTCTAACAGGGCGGCGTAGTGGGGTCTAATTCAGATCGGTGGTCATGGCTTCGATTCTGTCTGAAGTCTGCATGTCGAAGTGTCCTTGAGCAAGACACTGAACCCCCAGTTGCTCCTGGTGGACAGGCTAACGCCGGTGTGCATGGCTGCTCTCCCACCACCAGTGTGTGAATGTGTGTGTGGACAGCAGGATGTGTAAAGCGCTTTGGTCATTGAGATGAAAATAAAACGGTACAAGTAAACGCCATTTATATATGCTATTGTCTTCCTTTGTATACCAGTAAGGGGAGGATGTTGGTACCAGTTTACATCAGCTGGTTTATTTGCACCATTTAGTGAGATTTAACATGACATCAAAAATAACAGGCCATGCAACCCAGTGTGTGGGTACTAGATGACATCACAGTTTATAACTGGCTGCACGTTGGCATGACAACATAAAAGGCTGTGATTGGTCCAGACAACTCATGAAAGAATGGTTTCTTCCTGACGATTAACCTCTAAAAGAGCCACAGCTAGAAAAATGATGTCAGAGATTCATATTTCTTCAGAATTGAATTTTACATGAATCTTCCTGCTTTACTACCAGGACAAGCTCGTCTTAGTGGTGTTTGGAGCAAAGTTTACACTTCTGATGCACAGTTTGAACTTCTATATGACTAAATGCAAGATGCTTCCATTTGATTGGCTCGTGAGATATGTGGTGAAACAGATGGAGCTGATGAAGAGTCTGATAAATGGATGCCCTAATGGAGATAAAGAAGTACTTCAGGCATAAAACACTTTACATCAGTGATTTATATTCATCCTGTTGTGTTTTTTTTTCTTTGTGGCGGAGCTGTAAAAAAAGGTTTCCATCCTGCTTAAGCGATACTGGGAGCATCACAGCACCAGTAAGGCGTTGGAAAGGTTTAACTATAGTCACACATCGGCATTCACCTGGTTCAATTCTGTCTTGATTGGAGGTGGTGCTTGCACCCCGTTGAAAGGAAAAAGGGTTCTTGGCCAGACTGAAGCTCCTGCTGTGGGGACAAGATGAAGGTTTCATCAGGATGATGATGATGATGCAGCTGCTACCTGTGAAAAGCTCAGCTCGCTCTGTGAAGGGTTCTTACATCCTTCAAAGAAACACAGAAGCTCTTATTTGGATTTTACCCATAGATTGTTTTCAGAAGTGGAATAATTATAGTATAATCAGAGTCTTTCTAAAACTGAAACCAGATATTTTCTTGACTCTTATTCTTCACCTGAATCGTATCAAAGTGTCGACGTTGGAAATGGAACCATATTTACTGATGTTTGCATGTTCAAACAATTATTTGGTTTTGTTCTGTATAAATCTGCAATGGACTGAAGTTCAGCTTAAATCGAATATCTACAGCAAAGTGAATTGTTTTTGTATGTTAAGTATCAGATGGGTTAGATGGGGTACGTTTCCATTCCAGGTCACATGTGAGGTCAAAGGTCTGGTGAACATGATTCGTGGCCACGTGCGAGTTTGACTGATCAGAAAAACGTGTTACTGTGGAAAGATAAGCTGTTTTCACTTCCGAAACCTCAAATAGCCATTTTGTGGTGACCATCATGGTATTTCTAAGATACCTGCCTTAGTATACTCTACACACACAGAACACTTTCTATATTTAAATAACTTAAAAGAAGGCACTTTATTTAAAAGCAGCTGCTCCTCAGGTACAGGTAGGATAAAAGAGAAGCAGCCAGAAAGTGCACACAGAAGGCTTCTCATGGGAGCAGACCCCTCGCTATTATGGGCATGACGAGATGGAAGTAAAATAAAGGCACAATAAAGATGTACATTAAAAGTTTAGAAGTGTTCATAAAAGAAACATGAAAGAAGTTTGTTGTAAACGGGAGATGGATTTATACCAGGAATTCAATTCAATTCAACTTTATTTGTATAGCGACATTTCAAAACAATTTCGTGTCAGGATGTCTCACAGAAATCAGCCAAATCATAAAAAATAGCCTGTAAGGGAACCTAAAAGATTGCATCAAATCTTGACTTGGATCCGATCTCCCATCCTGAGTAAGCATGAGGCGACAGTGGGACGTAAAACTCCCTTTTAACAGGGACGAACACCTGCAGATAAAGGAAAATAAGAAGTAAGACCTGCAAAAAAGGGAGAAATATGTTCATGATGACAGAACCGTCATATACATGGAGAATAATCAGCAGAGAAAGTAACAGGAAGTGCTCAGTGCATTATGGGACGTCCCCATGGCGGTATAACTAATAGACAGCTAGACTATTGAGGCGAGGAGTTTAAGCGCCGTGCTGCAGGTTTCCCCCGAACCTGAAGGGGGCAGTAGAGCTGGTGTCGGCTGGTGAACTCCATGATGGCCGTTTCTTTCAAAGGTTTGCTTTTATTCTTTTAAAAGAACTATGACATGACCTACTGTTGTGTCTTCACCAGATTGTGGAACAAAATAAAAACATAAATATGGTATAATTTAAAGAAATAAAATTCCAGCTAATGCATTTGTTCAGACTAATCAGGAAGAACTTTCATTTCTCCTCCCTCCAGACATATCGCGCCATCTTCATGAACAGGTCATGTGACCTTCTACAACGCGTAAACGTGCAACATTTGTTTTAATGACGCTTTTATGATATTTCAGTTTTGTGCTATTACAGTGAAAATGCCGCTTGTATGAAAAAAACTATGTTTGTATGAATTATGTTTGCTTTGTCAAACACCTTGTGTTGCGTTTTATAGAAACATGTTATAAAGAAGACGACGACTGTATATAGGACGGGAGCTTTTTGAAAAAAGCTGTTGTGAACGAGTCGAGGGTGATAAGTTGTTTCAAACAACCTTACAGTGATGCATTTCTGCCACCAACCAATGTTTTAAACACTACGTCAGAACATGGAAGTGAAGCCTAAATGTAGCATCGCCCCTTTAGCGGATGAACTGTCTTCACCATGGCAACGTAACAGACCAATAGAAGTTTGAGGCAACGTATGCACCATTTGGAACGGATGTACATATTTACACACGCAAAGAAGCATAAATGGACCTGCAGCCTGCTCAGAAAGCTTTAGCAGCGTGCAATCAGTTGGTCAGATTCTGGGTTTTTTCTGCCTTTGGGTCAAAGATGGGGAACATCCTGGGTCACCATTTCATAAGGAAGCCAAACGCAGACAAGTCAGACAGACAACCATGAGCTGTATTTACTATTTAGCTAATAGTTGGGCATAATCTGTATGTTTGCATGTGTTGTTTGCTGAAAAGGAATATTCTGACCTCATATTTCACCGCTCATGTCTCGCGTAAAGCAATTTTCTCATATCTACGGAAACACTGAATCCACTCAGGAGCAGACATTTATTTACTTATTTATTCATTTCATAAGCAGAGAAAAATATACAACTTTAAATTCAAGCTTAAGCAAAAACTTCATGTGTAGACAACAAGCCAGCTAGCACAGTAGTTCGTTCTGCTATGTACAGAACAGAAATAAGCTCAGCAAGCTGCAGTGTCTGAGTCATGCCATGCATCAGCTCCAAATGGTTTGTCCTATCGGAGTTCTGCAGGTCTTGCTCTGGAGGGTCGCGTGATTGACCTCGCTGAGCACAATGGCAGGACGACTTGTTTCGCAGAGAGCAAAAACAAGGATTTAATATCAGATCGTTCTGTAATGTTACAGGACTGAACCACAGTAACGTCCTGTTGTTGGGAAAAAACAGGACTTTAAAAATCTCGCAACATCTTGCTGGAGATAAATGAGTGAATTAATCAGTTAGTTTCGTTTTCCAGCTGGTGAAGCTGTGCAGCTTCATGACTCAGGCAGTGAGCGTTAATGCAGTTCACATGTGACACATTGATAAATACCAGACAATTTCCTCCCATAAGGTGGAACAAAACCAACAGAAACACTTATTAAAAACTGTGTTCTTCTTTTTTGGTAATAACAATAAGAATAATACAACAACAACATTATAATACTTTTTTTCCATTTTTACATTGAGATTTAACAGTATTTTTCTTTTGACATTCATGTGGTCTGAAAGATGTAAACGAAGAAAAGTCCTCTCCTTGCGCTGTGACGCGCGGAGGAAACGATGCCTACCATTACACATGGCTTTTGTTTTTACACCAAACGTTTCAACTCATACTGAGGCCATGATTTATACTTTCACATATAAGGATCTTATCAGATGTCTCCACGGGGCCATCACTTTGTGTAATTTAGCTGACTGCATGGCTCGAATTACATGGGGGTGTATTATTGGAGCGTTTGCAAGTCACGTGTATGTGTATTGGCGCATGTAGCACTGTTATAAAATATCTGCTCATAAACATCGGATGCTGCCTTTAAATCAGAAACTAACATGTAAATGTACGTTTTTATACACCATCAGGGGTCTGCATGGCGAAGTGTGGCTACCACTCAGGATCGGGATGAGTGGCGCTAAGAAGCTAGCACTAACACTAACTGCGGTTGGATTGTTAGTGCCTTCTTTTAACATGGAGAAACTGTAGAGCAGCTTCTTTACCATTTATGAGCAAAAAATAATTTATACATCACCCAGACCAAAAGCAACACAGCTGCCGTAGAAACAACTAGGCTGAAATGCTAGCGGAAAATAGTCGACTCGGTTCATGTGTAAATATGTGACTTTATATAAAAGAAATTCATCCTTTAATGTAAAGCGTAGCATTCTGATCAACCACTTTCCCTTTATTCCAGATGTTTTGTTCAAACTTTTCCAGTTTCTTTTCTTTCCACTTTTAAAGCTCATCTTCCTGTATGAGCATGTTTTGTGTAAGAATATCTACCCTAGAGGTGCTAAACAGACTTTCATACAAACGTCTACCCCTACAAACTCTCCGACATGCACCTCTGACCGTGCACGGACCTATGTGAACAGAATGTTCCAGAAATGGGCGGCCATTTTCAGAGAACTGATTGGTCAGGGGGTTGAGCTTTGATAAGCAACCTCTTATCCAGAACAGAGTGGAGCAGGCTAGCTGTTCAGTGAACGTCACCATGGTGATTTACCCCAGCTGGATGTGAACCCGCGTTGCAGTACGGAAAACACAGGGTTCACTTCGATAGGAAAATTCCAGCTTCACTGTTCAGACCTCGGGCTGGATGTTGAATAGCTGCTCATGGCACTTAAACAATGCTAATGTCAATGATACTGAAAGAAATGCATCAGCTATGTTGTTTAAAAATAAATGAATAAACTTGCCATTTCCAAAAATATATGTTTGATATTCTCTTTTTGAAACATCAAGAACAGTAAATCGAAATGTAACCTGAAATTGGACTATTTTAGGAGAATCCTTCAGCTTTGAGGGGAGTCGAGCTCCTCTTACTCCCCCATAATTCGAACCGTGGCTGACTGCATTGTTAAACAAGGATGTTGGCCCTTTTGGAGTCTTCTGCAACAAAGAAATAAAACACCAAACACATACACAAAATATCTTTGCTTCTTCAGTTTTAACAGTGACGTCTAAGCACAAAGAGTCTCAGAGCTGTGTTGGAACAAGTCTTCATGAAGAGAAATGGTGTCGAAGCCAGCGTCCTTGTTGCTCCGGCTACTTTTCCTACACAAAGTCTGCTAGTTTTGACAAAAGATGACCTGTATTCAGAAAAACTCTCTCAGAACAGACAGACTTGTTCATCAAGTAACCCCCGGTTTAAGCAAAGCTTGTGTTGACTAAATATTTCAGTAACTTGTAACCTGCTGCTTATTGAAAATGTCTCTTTGAACCACTTTTAAGAGAAAAACAACAATCAGAAAGAAAATCACTGGGTGCCTGGACACCATGTCATGTATACTGGATGGAAACTTGGTTAGGTTCATTTATCTCTAAAGCATTTTCTGCATTTTATATTTTAGCTTATGGAGACTTTTAATTAAACAGAGACAAAAACAGCAACAATGTGTTTTGAAAATAAATCTTCTAATGCAAATAAAACAATTTATTTTCCTTTTAAATGAAGCCACATTTATAAGAAAAATGCTTTTGTGGGACGATCAGCAGTTGAGGATGTGGGCTTGACCCATGCAAAACATGCTAACTATTCTCTGTTAATTAAAAAAAAGTAACCTAACAGGTTACTGTGATATAATAATAATAATTATAAAAATAATAACAATAATAATAATAACAATAATAATAATAATAATAACAGGTTAGAGGAATACCAACACGTCTAACTAACAACAACACCACCTCCAGAAGATACTAATCTCAACTTCATCAAACCTGTTGGAGCCAGAATGAACGACGCAGCCACAGTGATACTGATGCTGGTTAAAGAAACCGATGCCAGGCGCAGTGACCAAGCTGCTGGTAGGAGGAGCTGCTGTCATTGTGACTGTGTGGTTCTTCTAGTCTGCCTGGTTATGATGTTGTTTGTTAAATGAATTCTTAAGTTAAGCAGCCAACACACTCAGCTGCTCATCCCACCAATACATTGTCTTACAAAGGGCTCATTTTAAAAGGGATATAAATGGGATTTCCAAATTAATGGGATTGCAAATTAATGCAAAGAAATATGGGTCGCAAATTTGACTTTACATTTAACTTTTTGGCCAGTTACTTACTGTCCCCTGACGACTTTATGAATACAGGTTTGGGCTAGTGTAAACTAACTGCAAAGCACCTTTAATAGCAAATTTTATCCAGCAAGAGAGCAAGCTTTAGTAACAGACTTCACTTGATATTTAAGGCAATGTAAGTTCACTAAATTGAAAAGAAAAGATTTATATGAGCCACAAAGTCAAAACAAGAGAAAAGATTTGTACAAAACAAGACATTTACCAAAAACCATCACAGAGCGCATCAGCAAACGTCTCTTTATCCTGGTTCATCAAGTCAAAAACACAAAACAAGTCAAAGATAACAAACATTTTAAAGCCAAAGTACAGACATTGTTAAGAGTCATATTAATATAAGTTTTATGAAATGTAAATTTAAAGGGGATACCAGCCCTAAAACAAAACTAATGGATGTAGAGTCTGTGGCACAGTGGCCAAATGGTGGAAACCAGTGGAAACTGTGGTGGCAGTGGGGGGAGTCTAAGGAAAAGATGGGAACCCTCATTTTTATTTGTGTAAATCACCACTGTTTGAGTTGAACATTTAGAAATGTTACTGAACTGGATATTTAAATCTAAAAGCAGCAATGAAACATTTTTAGGAACAAATTTGATTTATAAATGTTTAGATTCAGCTGAGATCCTAAAAGTTTCCATTCAAGACATAAATAATAAGTTAACGTTTGGAAACCTGAATAAAAACTTGAAAAAAACTACATTTAAAAAGTGTTTTTTAAATGTTAGAATACTGTATGGTTTCTGTTTTAGGGCTGATTTCCACTTTAAGACACCAAGAAGAGAGAGAGCCCCTTTGTCCCTTGAAATGGGGTCAGACCACCATGACCCCTTCAGCCACAGTGGAACACCTTTACACCAACACCACTGTGTACATGCTCCACTTAGACAGTTTTCAAACCCAGTGTGTTAACTATGAACACTCCTAAAACCCGGATGTAATACATAATACATCTGCCTTTTCACAGATTCTTACATTTGACAACAAAGTCAATGTAATTATTCCAACAGTAATCTGTAATCTTACTTTGTTTTATCTATAACAGAGTTGCTATGGTTACGGTAGTGGTACTTGCTATTATAATTAGTGGAAAGTGGATGAGTACCAACAACATCAGAAGTCTCTGATGTTTTACAGTAGGAAGTTACTTAATGCTGATGTCTTAATTCATAAAGCAGTAAGACATCTAATCCTGTGCAAAAGCCTTGTTGCTTTGCTGTTTCTTGGGACACCAAATGAATGACAACACTCGTTTCTTTTGTTTGTGGTGGGTAAAGATGATGATTTTTTTTATAAATTATCTCCACTTGACAAGTTCAAACAACTGAATTGCAAATGCAGTTGACGCAATGTCTAAAAAAGGTCCAAGAACCTTTGCACACTTTTCTAAAAGCTGCTTCAGTTTTCCAGTCCGGACGTGATGTCACAGCTTAAACCTGCCCCCCCCCCCCCCATCTAATCCCAATACCAGATGAAAAGTCACCGATGTTGTGGACATTTTCTGAGCCTTGATGTAGGACGAGATTTCCATGGCTTCCTTTGTTTCAGGGTATTTTCAGAAAACATTCTCGGAACCCTGTTATTTTTAAATGGTCATTTGTCTCACAGTTCTGATCATTATGGTGACTATTTTTGTCCTTCTGTACAACTCTTATATCAAACTTTCTAGCTATTCAAATGTCATTACTTTTTCCTGGAACTTATTACTGTAAACAATTTTCCACAAGACCATCACAACAGTCGCCCGAGTCTGAAGTGAGTTCAGGACACTGGGTGTTGTTTTAATACCCGATACTTGAGAAAGTTCTCCAAGCCAAATAAAACTGCAGTAAACTGTTGAGAGTGTTTATTCTCCATCTCACCCTTCATGGTCCCAACTGCTGGAGAGCCCCGTCAGCGAGTCGCTTCTTGTTTAGATTCTTTCTTCAACCACCAAAGTGGTACTTCATAGTTTCACAGATTTGGTAACTGTGATTGTTCCTAATCCGCTCTTCTTTATAAGACATGTACGTACTGTAAACCGCCATCCTAGTATGGAGTTAGGTAGTGCTAGAAAAATGCAGCAACTGGACATTAGCCTCAGTTAGCAGAACCGCTGTCTGCTCAGGAGGCTGAAACAAATATGAAGTCATGCTTTTATCACGTTGTGAACATAGTTTATTCCATAAGCAAGATTTCTTCATGTTGTTCTTTACATTGGTTGTCTGTTAAAAAAAGAGTCTCAGGTTTGAGGTTAGGATGATAGACTGGGCTGAGCTACATTCATTTCAAAACCACTACGCTTCCTTACATGGCAACATGTCATATCAACACGGTTTTGTCCACATCTACCAGTCCTACGTCTGGTATTATTCCCTTCCTAAATTCTTTTCCTCTCCACCCCATCCCCCTCATCTTTCTCCCCCCCGCCCCAAGCCAGCCTCCGAGTTGGGGGGCGGGAGGGTTCGTGCCGCTAGAGAGCTGTAATCTGAGTCAATTCTGTGTTGGAGTTCCCTGTTCCATGAGTTTCTTCCCTCTGTGGGGGGTCTACCCCCATTAAAGGGAGCTCCACGCCTAGTCATGCTGGATTCGGTGTCCCTCCCCCAAGTCCCCCATCATCTCCAGCCTTGCAGCTGTAGGCCGCAGCCACCTCCCTGGCAATGCTCCTCATCCTGCCTGACTGCTGGGTATCAAGACGAAATGGAGATGGCTGGCAGAACTCCCTGAAGCAACGCTTAAAGTTTTCATCCAGAAAGGCATAAAGTACCGGGTTAAGGCTGCTGTTAACATAGCCCAGTGCGATAAAGAAGTGCATCATGACCAGCGTGTTCAAGCTGCTCAGGTTGAAGCCCAGGAACTGAGCCAGGACCATGATCTGGATGGGAGTCCAACAGACGACAAATGCTGCTACCACAACCAGGACCATACGGGTGATGCGCCTCAGATTTCGATCCTTTTCTTTGGAGCCAGACAGGATGCGAACGTTTCGCAGACGCTTGACCATCAAACTGTAGCAGATGCTAATAATAGCCACAGGAATGAGGAAGGAGAAGAGGAAGACGCAGGTGCCAAATACAGGTTCCCAATGACTCCTTGGTTCTGGTAAAGCCACGATGCACTCAACACCTGTATGCAGAAGTGTACAAGAAGAGAAACATAGTGTTAATTTAGTGATGAAAACTTAATGTCTTGTCTACCCATACATCTGCTCATAACTCAGTTTATCAATCACCCAATAATGCCTATTGGTAAATAAGAGGATACAAAAGTCTGAACAACACAGGTAGCATTATCTAACTCTGTTGGGGAACACCAAGACGCCAACTGTAAGATATAATCTCAGGAGCAAATCCTGGACTTTCGTTCAGTGACATATCCAATCGGTCTGGGTTGATCGGGTTCTAGAGGTCTGGGTTGATCAGGTCGCAGTGGTATGGGTTGATTAGCTTCTGGTAATCTAGGTTGATCAGGTCCTAGTGTTCTCTGTTGATCTATTTCTAGTGGTCTGGGTTGATCAGATTCTAGTGGACTGGGTTCATCTGGTTCTAGTGGTCTGAGTTGATCATGTCCTAGTAGTCTGGGCTGACCTGGTCCGAGTGGCCTGGGTTGATCAGGTTCCAGTGGTCTGGAAGTGACTTTCCAAGCAAACAGACTGGGATTGGAATCAAAGCAGCTGCTGTGAACATCTCTCAGTTATTAAGCTCACTCTCGTGTCATTGCTGCACTGACCAATCCTTTGGGTTTTTGGGTCATTATTACCTGTGAGCTGTTCAATCTGTTGGACCAACACGTTTTGGACCAAATGTTTTGGAGATATAAGGTAGCTGGGAAACTTTTTCAGGAAGTGTTTAAAGCAGTTTTCAATGGATTACTCTCAGCTCTGGTTCTGTTGGATCTCAGTGCAGCCTTTGACACTATTGACCACAGAATCTTACTCCAGAGATTAGAATGTGACA
>JBAMHX010000015.1:1188697-1199194 GCA_037177515.1 Pseudomugil tenellus
TGCTGCTATGAAAAGTGAAAGACGTTCACCCTGAAGCTAACTGCAGCTAGCTGCTGCTATGAAAAGTGAAAGACGTTCACCCTGAAGCTAACTGCAGCTAGCTGCTGCTATGAAAAGTGAAAGACGTTAACCCTGAAGCTAACTGCAGCTAGCTGCTGCCTGGTAAAGGGAAAGCCAATGTAACAGGGTTTGTTGGAGCTGATTGCTCATGTAGCCTGGTGTTTAGTTCACCTGGTATAGCAGCTGCTCCCTACACCCATCCAGGTTCCATCTACACCCATCTAAGGTTCTATTCCCACATATCCACTTTGTCATCTACTGCTGAACAATAAAGGAGACTAGAGCCCACATATTATTAAAAATATTACAATGCAAAGAAAAGTAGTACACACAGTATATTAATGGTACCATTTTGATTTAAAGATATAATCTATGAATAAATGTATAATCACAACACATTTTCATCATTTTAAACACACCACTAACATTACTGATTAGCTTAAACCTTCCACCAATCAAAGAGTTTAAATTGACAATGATGTCCAATCAGGAGCAGCAAAAGATCAACAAGTGAGAAGATTAATAGTAAATTTAAGTATAAATGAAGAAAAAGTGTAAATATGTTGTTTTTCCTTGCAAATCAAGAGAGAATGACATGCAGATGAGATAAGGCTCGACGCTGTTAATCTGTGTGTTTTTGTACGTTATTAGTCTTTTCTTCTAGTGGATATATAACCATATTGACGCCTTCATTTTAAATAGTTTTAGCCTCACAATCTGACAACTGAGACTGAAACCATCATGTCTGCATGCAGACTGTGATTTTTACATGGACAGACAAAGGTTGTGGAACAAAAACCAAAGCTTGTGTGTTCTGTTTGGTGTCATGAAATGCAAAATCATTTTTATTCCCACAAAGTTGTGAAGTTGTCGAAAATTCAATTATAAACACAAATCAGTAATTTCATTGGCTGAAAAAATTTTAGGAGACAATAGAGCAGTAAAACATGATAAATAGTCCCTGGTTGTTGTTCCAGTCTCCATGTCGTGATGCTCCATCATTCCAATAGGAGACAGTTTTCAACTGCAGGCAAACCAGTCAAACCAGTCAAACAATCCCATCTGCAGAACGAGGTCTGACATCATCCTGCCGGAAAACTACGAGGCTCCTGGGAAAATATGTCACCTTGATGGCAGCATGTGTCTTTCAAAACCTCCCCCGCATGTCTGCATCAGTACTTGCTCGTCAATGTTCATGCGATGGCACTGACTCCCCCCGACCCCCCCATACCATCAGACACCATCTTTTGCAGGATTTCATGCAGAGCCAGATGTTTTTGTAAGAGAAAATTAGATGAAAGATGGACTTGTCATTTGGCCGAACTCATGCTGGGTGCTGCCTGAAGGCTCAACGGTCATAAGCCTCCAATCGCAT
This sequence comes from Pseudomugil tenellus, assembly GCA_037177515.1. Lineage (NCBI taxonomy): Eukaryota > Metazoa > Chordata > Actinopteri > Atheriniformes > Pseudomugilidae > Pseudomugil > Pseudomugil tenellus. The sequence continues at coordinate 1,190,133 of JBAMHX010000015.1, forward strand.
TTTCTGTCCCTATATTCCTCCAAATTCCCAGAATCTTATGATATTCTGTTCTGTACATCCTAAACATTTTACGTTATTGATAATCTTGCATTGAGATTCTTTTCCTTTTTTTATTTTCTATTTATTAACCTTCACAGGGTTTCGAGAGCATCTTGTTTTATAGCCAATCATGACACCCTCACCAAGCACAAAATACTCAGCTGAACGTAGAATCTGTCTATAATGGCAATAAATGACACAATGTATAAGCAAATAATTGATTATATTTTACACCTTGAAATAAAATTGCTCAGTGAAAGAATTTAAACTTGTTCCTTTTAAACTTTTGTGCAGTAAAAGTGGACAAAAAAGAAACTGCAGATTTAGATCTTTGTTGCATTTTTAACATTTTTCCAACATTTCTGAGAAGGATTTTGCAAGGCTATTTACATATTATTAAAATATATATGATATAAATAAATAATTATTGAAAAAAATGAATCATCAAAACTTGCAGTGAAATATAAAAAACAGACTTAGATTTAATTTGTTTCTTTTGAAATTAAGGGTTTGCACTATTTAGCTGATATTTTATCATTTCTGTGACTTTTTACCATTTCCACAAACTAAATATTTGAAATTTTACATGTTTTTCATCCATTGTGAGCTGCTGTGCAAAACTTTTACTTTTATGATATAATATAATATATAAATAAATGTATAAATACAATGTTAAAGAATGTAGTTTAGTATGAAAAATACTTTTAGCTGAGAACAAATCACTTTGTCTATTCGGTTGGTCAGAAAAATTTTGGCCCCAGAAAAATTCTAGTTGTCCTGCAAAAATATCAAATATCAACCAGTTAAACTGAAAGGTTACAAAATTAAGGATCAATGACAGAAAATGTTACAAACTAGAACCGGAATATTTTTTACTAAAGCAACAGAGTGCTGCTGCTGTTCTTTTTGTTTGTCCCTTTTTTAAAGAAATAGCACAAAAAAGAAAAAGAAATTTTTTTTTTTAAATTTACATTTATCTAAAACAGCAACGGGCTGCACGGTGGCGCTGTAGCTTCACAGCAAGCAGGTTGCCGGTTCGATCCCCGGCTCGGGCAGTGGCCTATCTGTGTGGAGTTTGCATGTTCTCCCCGTGTTAGCGTCGGTTCTCTCGGGGTTCTCTGGCTTCCTCCCACAGTCCAAAGACATGCAGCTTGGGGATAGGCTGGTTGGAGACTCTACATTGCCCGTAGGAGTGTGTGTGTGCATGGTTGTTTGTCTGTGTGTGTTGGTCCTGTGATGGATTGGCGACCTGTCCAGGGTGTACCCCGCCTCTCGGCCAATGTCAGTTGTGATTGGCTCCAGCCCCCCTGCGACCCGGTTCGGGAATGAGCGGTAGATAATGGATGGATGGATAAAACAGCAACTAAACTGTTGGATTTGCAGTTCTAGTCCTAGTTGTGTTATTTTGTGTGGCTCATCATCTGATGATTTTTAATCTTTAAAGAGAACTTTTGCAGCTCATTTTGTTTGCATTATTTGCCTCGTGGTTCCCTGAGAGCACCGGGAGGCCTGATCTGCATTGTTGACATGTTGAGTTTAAAGTCTGCATTAATGGATGTTCCCTACAGTTTTTACATGATATCACTGAAGCAGCATTTTCATTTCCACACATTAGTGACACTGTATTGCAGGTTATTACAGTTTTCTGAAAAAAAATCAATGAAATAAATGTCTTTAGCTTTCTTAAGGCGTCTGATTGAGCTGCATCCACTTGGACATTGTTTAAGTTACACATCACTGAAGACAAATACATGAAATTGCAAAGGCTTGTTCTTTTTCCATCTCGTTCAATAAACATAGTTTTATTCTAATTTGCGGCTTTTTAACAACCTGAAATGGAGAAAAACTTCATTTCTGGGCTGACGGGATTGCTCATGGAGTCTTGTATGTTTTTCCAAATCAGCCAGCAGCTGCTGAACTCACACGGCCCTCTTTAATCCTCCCAACGTGCTTTATTATGTCTACACCAAGTAATCCACCGGTGTACAACCCACAGCCACTGTTGGAATGAATATTTCTGGGAATGTTTGAAATATTCAGTTCTTAACCTCTTTATCATATAACTGAAATGACAAACTCCAAAAGAAACTCCCCCACCGGGTCTCTGAGGAAAGCTGAGACATTTTACTCCATTATGAGCATCTCTGCTTGATACATGCAAAGATCCTTTGTGCTGCGCGGATCTCACTCAGATCAGTTAAGTTCCTGCAGACCAAACAGGCTTAATGGACCTTACTAGTATATCTGAATATGTACTTTTCTGTATCCCTGGTTACAGCCTAACCTGTAATGGTTCTGAAGATGATTGGACCCACATGCAGAATCAGGATGTTTATTATAAACTTAACAGGAGTAGACGGAGGAATACAGCAAACAAGCAGCAATGATCCAGGAAATCAGAACAGAAAAGCAGATCTATAAATACTCAGGAAGCAAAACAAGAAAAAGGTGGAACGAATGAATTAATCAGACAGGAAATAAAACTTGATGCAAATCACAAGAAAAACTACTGAAAATAACAGGAAACCAAAATCACAACACAGAAAGTCCAAAATCATGACACTAAACCAGGAGTTCCATCTCCTCCTGTCCTCATGTCTTCCAGTCCTCCTGTCCTCATGTCTTCCAGTCCTGTCCTTCTGTCCTTCTATCCTCCTGTCTTCCAGTCCTCCTGTCCTCATGTCTTCCTGTCCTTCTGTCCTCCTGTCTTCCAGTCCTCCTGTCCTTCTGTCCTCATGTCTTCCTGTCCTTCTGTCTTCCAGTCCTCCTGTCCTTCTGTCCTCATGTCTTCCTGTCCTTCTGTCCTTCTGTCCTCATGTCTTCCTGTCCTTCTGTCCTCCTTTCTTCCAGTCCTCCTGTCCTTCTGTCCTCATGTCTTCCTGTCTTTCTTTCCTCCTGTCTTCCAGTCCTCCTGTCCTTCTGTCCTCATGTCTTCCTGTCCTCCAGTCCTTCTGTCCTCATGTATTCCTGTCCTCCAGTCCTTCTATCCTCCTGTCCTTCTGTCCTCATGTCTTCCTGTCCTCCAGTTCTCCTGTCGTCATGTCTTCCTGTCCTCCTGTCATTCTGTCCTCCTGTCTTCCAGTCCTTCTGTCCTCCTGTATTCCAGTCCTGTCCTTCTGTCCTTCTATCCTCCTGTCTTCCAGTCCTCCTGTCCTCATGTCTTCCTGTCCTTCTGTCCTCCTGTCTTCCAGTCCTCCTGTCCTTCTGTCCTCATGTCTTCCTGTCCTTCTGTCTTCCAGTCCTCCTGTCCTTCTGTCCTCATGTCTTCCTGTCCTTCTGTCCTTCTGTCCTCATGTCTTCCTGTCCTTCTGTCCTCCTTTCTTCCAGTCCTCCTGTCCTTCTGTCCTCATGTCTTCCTGTCTTTCTTTCCTCCTGTCTTCCAGTCCTCCTGTCCTTCTGTCCTCATGTCTTCCTGTCCTCCAGTCCTTCTGTCCTCATGTCTTCCTGTCCTCCAGTCCTCATGTCTTCCTGTCCTCCTGTCCTCATGTCTTCCTGTCCTTCTGTCCTCATGTCTTTCTGTCCTCCTGTCCTCATGTCTTCCTGTCCTTCTGTCCTCCTGTCTTCCTATCCTGCAGGCTTTCATGTTTCCCTGTGAAAAATGGGTGGATTGCAAACTAGCCCACTGTTTGTCATGAGATTCATTCCATTTTAATCAGGTTTGTTGCGGCTGCAAAGCATCTAAAACCTGCAGGACAGAGAGGCTTGAAGACCAGGGTTGGAGGACGCTGGCTTGAACTCTTCCCCAAGATATCAGCCTCTCTAAAGTCCAAATTTAAACCAGGGTCCAAATTCTGGCTGTTCCTTCAACTCATCTCCTCTTTTCCTCATTTAAGTTCCTGGAAATCCATCCACGCATTTGCTGCTGCTTATCCAGTAGCCTAAGCAGGGAGGGTATGAACATGAATGTAATGATAAATAAAGAGCTTCGGTCTCGGACATGGAGGTTCTGATCCTCATCCCAGCCGCTTCACACCGCGACCAGAAGCAACAGAATCACATCATCTGCAAATAGCAAAACCCAAATCCTGAGTTCACCAAACGGGATCCCGTCAACACCTCGCTGTGAATACATAGCCAGTTATCATCTCCTGTTTCACTGTGGGCTCCTTTATATGTCATGGAAGATTTTATTTATTCCACAGTATGAATAAGACATGTTACACTTTGTAATGTCCACTACTGAAAGCCCGTAAGGAAGCACAGCCTGATTCATATCCAGCAGCCTTGTTTTGTTGCTGTGATCTTTCAGCATCTGACAGCAGACAATCCCCCAGCAAACACACACTGACACATGTTGGACACATTTCTTGGATGAATTAGTCAGAGCATCTTCCGGTGGCAGCGGGGATGCTGCTGATTATAGTCTTCTAACTGTCACTCTGTGCTATGGCGAGCCTTTTGACCCCAATTACTGAGAGCAACTTGCTGTGACTTTCCCTGCAGCTGTTGAGGGTTCGCAGCAGCGTCATAACCTCATTGTTTGCTTTGGGTTGAAAAAGGAGAGGAACAGAAATGAGCCTTATGATGCGTTGATATCAATTTGCTGCACACAGACAGAGGAGCCAGCCCACAAATAATGCAAACAGCGACCAGACTGGCAAACGAGCTTCAAAAACAGAAGAAAGGTGATGAAGGAAGTAAGATATGTAAAATATGATGGAATATCTCAGAGAGAACCAGAAAGTGTTCATGCTCAGACTGAGAGTGTTTCTCTAATTGGGCCAAAGAAATTGATTTTTATGACTGCTTTTTAGAACAAAGGTGCAAATTTGTCTCTGCTTTTTTCTGATTTACATATCCAGACATGACTGCCATTATCTTGCCCCCACAATGCGCTACAGAGCTAAACAGTTAGCTTCTAGCTTGAAGTGTCTCAGAGAATCCACAGGACTCAACATCTTTGTCAACTTTTCTGAGAAACTTGTTTCAATATATGGAAATAAAAAATGTACATTAAGCGTGAATGAAATTTAAGCATGTTGCTCGACAATCGTTCACATGTGCACCAGATGGCTCACAAGGCACATTGTGATGAAGAGCGAGCTGAGCTCAGCTGTGGAGTGGACTAATAAAAGCGATGATGACATTAGGACGTTGCTGCAGGCTGAAACTGGATCAATATACAACTAGTGGACTTCTACTTTCTCTGTAAGATTGCTCAGCTGCAAATGCTTCTGATAAGTACACGGCTACGAGGGAGCATGCGTTTGAGTTGTTAATGTCAGATGAAATGATTTAAAAGAGCTCTAAAAAAATGATAAATTAATGTCTCATTAAGATGACAGGAATAAAAACTTATTTTCAGAAACTTGAAACATAACCTGCTTTTAACGTGTTCATGGTTTAATGTTGACATCTCTTGTGAAAAATCCCATTTTACAAAAATAGATGTAAGCTTTATTCTTTTGGTTATCTGGCAACTCTGATCCCCATGGAGGTCCCGAACCCCAGATTTACAACCACAGGTCTAAAATATGAACAACAACGTCTACAAAAGGCTGATATTGATGAATAACGGGGGTTTATAGCTGTGTTCAGCGCTGGGAGAATTACGCTGCAGACATCGGTGTCGTTCTGTTCGTGTTGTCAGGGATAAACATTATCACAATGCACTTCCCCAACGTCTCTCCTCTGAATCTCATATAATCTTATTTATAAAGGACTTTTCATACAAAAGTAGCACAAAGTGCTCCAGACAAACACAAACATTTTAAAACCGCACACATTATTCACACATACACACACAACATGCATGCATAAACTGTGTATGAGCAGGCTAGCGCAGCTTCTTTATGCTAGCAGCTAGCTGCTGAAGCAGATCCTAGGATTGTCCCACGGACCCGTCCCGCTTTAGCTCCTGGACCAAACAAACTTTTTTTTCTTTCTTCATCATCAGAACCATATCATCCTCGATTGATGTGAATATTCACTGTTTCACATCACACTTGGTCTCCATAGAAACAAATCTTTTTAAGATAATTCACCTCTGAAATATTTGCTTCGGTCCTGGTTCATAAAGGTCTCAATGGGGCAGAAAATGAGACTCAGATTGTGTTCAACTGGATTTTATGTGAAGTTTTTAATACGTTGGACTCTTATGTGTTGGAAGTCTGACATTCCAGCAGCTTCAACCACGAAGCTGCTTAAAAAGCTTCTAAAGATGAATTATTTCACTCTGTCCTCCATGTACTTGCATCAACCTCCCATATTGACCATTTATGTTCCCCATAAAGCATTTTCTTCCCTTTTGCACCAGTTGCCAAGCAACCAAGCACAACTCCTTGAATACTTTGACCTTTTTTAGGAGAAACATTACCATCTGTGAGCTCTGACAGCAACTTCACCAGTAATATGTGGGCTGCTGGTGTAATCTGATCACACACAGACACACACACACACACATAAATACTCCTCTTGACACTCGTACAACCCTGTAAGGCAAACAAACGTCCTCACACACTCAGCTAAATATGTGTGAAGGAGAATCTGCTCCACTGCACCACTTTTCCATTTTTATCACTGACCTATACCAAAATATAACAGTGTGTGTGATTTATTGCTACAAATAAACACATCTGCACACACACACACACACACAGTCGGTAAAGAAAAGGACCTCGGTGGATCCACTCATCAGAAACAGAAAAGCACATACAGGAAGAAAAATGCTGCTGCGTCTTATCAGAAAAAAGCTTCTGGTTTTTGTTTTTTTTTAAATATGTTTTAAAATATTTTTTTTACTCACTGCAGTTGTCTGTTAGCTGGATGTCTGTCTGCAATGATTAAACTTGTGCAAACATCTGCTCTGATGTAAATGCAGTCTCCTTATAAACCTCTGAGACTCTTCTTATACAAAATGTTACTGAGAAAAGTTGCTGCCATCAAAATGTAGATCCCTTAATTCCTTGTGAATTAAACTTTGGTTTTTGACATTTGCAAATAATTATGTTTATTTACATTTTATGTCATTATTTTCCATTTTTTTAAGATGAGCTTTGTTTGATATTTACTCACTGAAAACAAATACTGTTTATTATTTTTGGCAAGAAATGCAGCGTACTTACTGTTATTTTCTTGTTCCTCCTCTACATTCCCCATGACCATCGCTGGGACACCGAATGCCGAAGCCAACACCCACACACAGATATTCACCACCTGAAAACAAGACATGTGGGAGCAGACATCACCCACGCGTTTCAAACCGCCGTACTTAAACCAAGCGACTCATTCAGGTTGTCAGAGTTGCGTCTGAGCAAAGAGACCCAGATATGTCTTTCTATCTAACAACAGAAGAAAAAAGTTGTCAGGGGTTCCTTTCAGCGACCAGGACTGCTAACTGCACAACGGCTAACTGCACAGCAGCTAACTGCACAACGGCTAACTGCACAACTGCTAACTGCACAACAGCTAACTGCACCGCGGCTAACTGCACAGCAGCTAACTGCACAGAGGCTAACTGCACAACAGCTTATTGCACAGCGGCTAACTGCACACGGCTAACTGCACAGCGGCTAACTGGACAGTGGCTAACTGCTCAGTGGCTAACTGCACAGTGGCTAACTGCAGAGTGGCTACCTCCACACCGGCTAACTGCACAGCGGCTAACTGCACAATGGCTAACTGCACAGTGGCTAACTGCACAGCGGCTAACTGCACAACGGCTAACTGCACAGCGGCTGCAGTTTAATGTTAACAGGAAGATCTTGCTACAAACACACCGAGACGGTGTTGATCAATTTTGGGAGTCACATGATGAAACTCAGAACGAGTTCATTAACATCTATCTGCTAATTGCTAAATGGCATCATTGAACCAAAATGCCAGACTTCAGGTTTGTCTTAGACCCTGGAACCCAGACGGCTTCTCATTTGTCTCGGTGTGTTTCACATCTGTGTGAGATATTTCATCCAGATTGTGGTGCTGCAGTTCCAGGGTTGCAACAACAGGTGGTGCTGTTGCAAAACTTTTCCCTGGTCCAACATAAAACCTTCGAAATACAAAGATTTGTATCAGCAGGAAGCAGCAACGAGCCCGAGTATACGGGATCTCCGTTTCCATAAAAAGTAATCAGTTGGGAATAATTTCACCCCATATCTTTTCCTTCCAGGTTTTTATAACTGTTGATGCTTCTGCATCATGAAATGAGCCTTTAATAAAAGCATGAGCGGGATTAGCTAAAATAGACACATAGCTGACAGTACCAGCAGTTTTTGTCTTCACGCCCTGTTTCTCCACGCTGATGGCAGCCCACACAAAGTCCCTTTAGATAAATCTCATCATGTACTCAAGCGGCGTGAACATCTGAGCTGACATGAACATTTCAGAGGCAGGAAGGTCTTCAGGTGCTTAACTTTGGGTAAGACACTCTTACCTTGGCCTTGTGAGGAGTCCTCATGTCCAGCGCTTTGACGGGGTGGCAGACAGCCACATATCTGTCTATACTCATTACCGTCAGGGTGAAGATGCTGGTGAACATGTTGTAGTAGTCGATAGACACCACCGTCTTGCACAGAGCGTTCCCAAATGGCCAGAATCCCAGAAACACGTCGGTGCCCTGAAAACAGCCACAGATCAGAAAACACACGTTCACAATGCCATGCAGAACAGTAACAGTACTCCTGCACACACACAACAAAACACACACACAACACACCCACAAAAGATGTTGACACAGAGTTTAAACACAAACATTTTTACATGCGACGATGTCATTGCAGTAAGGTGTACAAAGCGATGCTACATTTCTGAAGCAAGGAGCAAAACCTGATCAGTAGAATACTGTCAAAAAAAACACTTTTCATTGCACCCAGTGAGCAATTTAATCAAATCAAATCAGATCAGATTAAATCAAAGCAAACTTTAGAAACTAAATAATACTCATCGTATGTGTGTGTGTGTGTGTGTGTGTGTGTGTGGGGGGGGGGGGGCGGAATGGTAAATGGACTTGTACTTCTATAGCGCTTTTCCAGTCATGATGACCGCTCAAAGCGCTTTACCCTACAGAGTTCACATTCAGATCGGAA
>JBAMHX010000015.1:1355181-1369466 GCA_037177515.1 Pseudomugil tenellus
CTGTCCAGATGTGTCTGTCCTGGTGTGTCTGTCCAGATGTGTCTGTCCAGGTGTGCCTGTCCCGGTGTGCCTGTCCCTGTGTATCTGTCCTGGTGTGTCTGTTCAGCTGTATCTGTCCTGGTGTGTCGGTCCTGGTGTGTCTGTCCAGATGTGTCTGTCCAGGTTTGTCTGTCCAGGTGTGTCTGTCCAGGTGTGTCTGTCCAGGTGTGTCTGTCCCGTTGTGTCTGTCCCGGTGTGTCTGTCCAGGTGTGTCTGTCCAGGTGTGTCTGTCCAGCTGTGTCTGTCCAGCTGTGTCTGTCCAGCTGTGTCTGTCCCGGTGTGTCTGTCCAGGTGAATCTGTCCAGGTGTGTCTGTCCAGCTGTGTCTGTCCTGGTGTTCCTGTCCAGATGTGTCTGTCCTGGTGTGTCTGTCCAGGTGTGTCTGTCCAGGTGTGTCTGTCCAGATGTGTCTGTCCAGGTGTGCCTGTCCCGGTGTGTCTGTCCAGCTGTGTCTGTCCTGGTGTGCCCTCTTCTCGCCTGCTAGTTGCGGGGAAAGGCTCCAGCTTCCCTGCGACCCTGAACTGCATTAAATAGTTTGTAAAATCGGTTGCAAGTAGCTGCTTTGTGTTTTCTTTGCGCCGGTTTCCAGACGACTTTTCTTCTCTCTCTGCGACCGTCCAGCCGTCACACACGTAGCGAGATGATGCTCATCACCTCTTCCCCGTATGCTTCATCTCTCCCTTTTCCTCTCATCTGTTTTAACTCGATCATCTTTCTCCTCGGGGCTTCGCTTTTCTCCAGATTCATTTATTAGATGCCATTTCATTTAGCAGCTGGTTGCTTTAATAACGTCCTGGCGTGATTTAGCTCATTTAGCTTTTATCGCCTCAACACCCCCACAGAGAAATGCCCGCCTGCCAGCCAGACAACGCTTTGAGGTTTTGGCTCTGATCCAGATGTTGGAGTTTAGTTGTGAGGTCTTCATCATCTCTTCGTACAAACGGGATGAAGATTTTTCTTGTTTGTCAGAAACCTTAAAAGAGTTTAGGTAAGATGAGAGAACATTTCAGAACCAATGAGATTTCTGGACTACATGTGATGATGATGATGATGATGGGGTAAACTTTCAGTTGTTTTTTTTTATGTTTTGTCGTGACTTTTTCACCACAGACCACAATTTTATTTACATTTATATAATTGTATTAATTCATACTGATTTTCTAATTATTATCTTCATCTTATTTTTCTTCTTTGTTATCATATTAATTTTATAAAATTGTTCAGTTGTATTTTTCTGTTAAATGCCAGGATTGGTGATATAATATATGCAATCAACTCAGTAAAAGCCTAAAAACTGTAAATAATAATAATAATAATAACGATTGTAATGATGATGACACAGTAGCATTTTTATCATAACAAAATTAATACATTTACAAATAATAAACACTAAATCTGGATTTACTTGACTGTTCACTTCATTTGCTGCTGAGCTGCATCGGAAACATTTTCTTTAATCAAACTCAATAAAACGGATGAATGTTGTAATTCTGAAACATTTATACGGATTCATTTCCGACGTTTTTTGGACGTAAATATTTGTGAAATCCAGAATAAAACAGATGAAGTGAGACATCTGAACTTCATCCTTCCCTCCTACCATCCCTTCCTCTGCTGCTGCGAGTGTCGTGTCTTATTTCCATGGCAACTGTACCTAAGGCACCAGGAATGTGGTGCCACCAAGGAATGTGTAGAATTATTAAACCAGCCCGGGGCTGGACACACACACCTGCATTCCTCAGACATATGGATGTGACTTTACACACACATCCCATCAGCCATTGCAGCTGGTTGGTTATTAGCTCCGAAGCATTTTCATGGAGTCGCTTTAAGGTTGTTTTAACTGCAGGTTTGCAGACAGATTTCCAGAAGCACCTGCTGGTTCTTTTCATGAAGAAATTATTAAAACCCATTAAAAAAAAACTCTGATTACATGCTTTGAGTTGCATCTATAATCTGGATTATTTACATCTAAACTTTGGTTTTGAGGAGTTTCTGGCTGATTACATAACTAAAAGTTCATTCAGAACTCAGGTTGTTAGAATCAGATTTTTCATAATTCAGCCCAAGATGTTGGGTTTTTAATCACAATTTACCCGTCTTGAAAGATTTTTCTGTAAAACAGGGGTGTGTGTTTATATTTTAGATCCAGCGGAACCATATGCAGCACAGACTAGTAAAATAACAGCATGATAAGCTTGTAAATAACAACAACACATTTTCTCATTAATGCAAATAAGCACAAAGACATCATGAAGATATTTGTTGAACTACTCTTTTTGAAAACACACAGATTTATTTTGTGCTTTATTGTGGACGACAGTCCAGATGCTGATGAGCCAATATACTCTATTCTGATTGGCTGCAGGGTCTTTTTGCTGTAGGACACCTATAAAAATGTTCAGGTCAAATAGTCTGGTTGTTCTAAAAGGCTAGCTGGTAACCGTGGCAACAAAAATGTGCGTTCAGTTATGCGTTTATTCATCACAACAGCAAGACGGAAACCATGTTTCTTTTAACCTTTCTGGTGATTCACATCATTTTGAAGAAGATGATGAAGATGAGGAGGAGATGTGACACCGGAGGAATTGGACACTTTAGATCAGGGGTGTCGTGGTTTTGGTTTTGTTTCCCTGCACCGACACGCCTGATTCAAATCAAATGGATCCAACAGCTTCTTGTCATCCTATTAAATTCTTCTGATCAGGTGCGTTGGAGCAGGAAGACAACAAAAACCTGCCTGATTTTAGCTTCAGACAAGGATCAGACTGAATGCTGGGTGATAATTCTAGAAATAAAATCTTCATCATCCTCTGCATCCTGGTGCTCTGACATGATCCGTAACTTTACGCAATCATCTCGCATCTTTGCTGCGGACCGAGTCGCACGTTCTGTGGTTAGAGACGGTTACCTTGGCAACGCCTCAATGATGGATATTAAATAGTTTAACTGCTTCTTGTGAAAAACTTCTAATAAAAACAATATGAGCTTATTAATAATGGATGAAATATTTGTTTCATTAGTGATGTAAGCAGGAGAATGCCCTTCAAGGTGTCCGTGATCAAAAACGTGTCTCGTAATGGACACCTTGTCCATCCTTACTCACATTTTACTCACTAGACATTTGTCTCTTTTTCTTTCTAACATTTTATGTACATATTTAATCAGTTTTACATAAATACACATTCAGAACAGATCTATATGTATCATGTTTGTATATTTATTGTTGCTGTTTCATATATTTTGCTACATCACTCTGAGTGACATAAAATGCGTCAAAAAGCAAAATGTTATTTCATTGATATCTAAAATAATAAAGCTTAGTGGAGCGAAAGCGGCGATTGGTCGAAGTCGTTACAGATGGACATGTGACATCACATCCAGCTGTGTTTCTATCTTTGCTCAGTTTTCCTTCTTCTGAAAGAGAAACGTCATTCTTACGTTTACATTACATCTGAGTTTAGATCTGAGTTTTTGCAAAGAGAACAAATTTCCTGAGTTACTATAATTTCTATTGATCACAACTAAGTGCAGAAATGTTGCTTAAAGAGCTGCGTCTTGCTTTTGAAAGTAAATAAGGACTCTGCAGAGCGAACAGAGTTTGGCAGTTCGCCTTTCTGCCGATGCTGCACGTCCGATCTTCAGTGTTTCTGCCTTTAAAGGTGACAAACGATTTGATGGCATCACCATTAGACAGTCCGTGCAGGGAGCAGAATGTAGGAACGGTTTAGGTGGAGTTTACGGCACAAACATAGAATCGAAACCTAAATTGCAATTCAGGAGGATTTGGTCCAAAGATCTGTCAAAGCAGAAGTCTGGAGCAAATAGGACTCATGTCCAGATATAAGAAACATATCATGTGCTGAATAATCATTTAGGTTGTTCTTAAAGAAGATAAAAGGTTAAATGATGCATTCTGATTTGTTAATGTGACATTAACGTGATGCTGAAATGATTAACACATTAAAAAGTGAATAAAGATCCGAAATTCTCCTCCATTTGGGGGGATTTAGTTTCAGCTCGTCCCGCTGTGCTGCAGGCAGGAAGCCTCCTCTGATTACTCACTTATAGCCTGAGTTGATTTGCCGCCAAACCACAACAGCTACGTCACCAGTGTGGAGGTACCTGCTGGTGCCAGTGAGAGCTGTTGGAGTTTAACCATTTCCTCTCTGAAATCTCTTCTTGTTTATCTTTATTCTGCCTTTTTTCTTTTGCATCCCTCTCATTCTCTCATTCTTAGCCCCCCCACTCCCCATCTCTGTCGTGTTGTTAGCTGCCAGTTACCATGGTGATAGCAGGATGATTGATAGGTCTGCAGGCAGTTCAGGGGACTGACCTAGGAGGCCACCACTAATCCATAAATCCTGTGGAGGTGTTTGTGTGTGGGAGGAAAATGGGGGGGTCCAGCGAAACCTTTTGTTAAGTGTGTGTGTGTGTGTGTGTGTGTGTGTGTTTATGCCAGGCAACAGACTATCCCCTACTGAGAGCTGGAGACGGACAGCTGAGAGAGGCAGTGTTTTGAGTTTCTTAGATTTTTTTTTTTTACATCAACCTGATGAAACATTGAGTGTGAGATTTCGCTCCAAGTCAACATGACGGCATCGCAGCGGTGCTGCAGATGTGCGTTTTAATGCTGCTGTTGCACATCTGCTTCCAGGTGTTGTGTGTTCAGAGCAGAGCAGGATGATGGGGAGAATTATTTTTTTCTAAAGTATTTCCGTAAATCTTTCCGTCATATGGGCGACTCATCACGTGGAAAACAAAATAAAGCCGAAATATGACGTATTATATATGTCGTGTTCTTTTACCTACGAGGTTAAGGTGCGAGGTCCTCGAAGCCACGCCTCCAACGCACAGAAACGTTCCTGAGGATTCACTCTTTTCTGATCTACACGCCAACCAATCCAAAATAAAATGATGGGATGGTGTTTTATGTCTGTTCCACCGGCCGATATTTTTATTTGTTTAAGCATTTAATCGGGGCGGGAAGAGGATTTAAAGTAGTAAAATACCAAAAACATAGTGAAATAATGTGCAGGACTTCTGAAATGTCTCATGGTTTTCAGTTACTGCACGTACTTTTGCCTCTAAGGGGGGGGGGGGGGGGGTTCGGATATAATCAGACAATATGAAATGTATCAAACTACAACGATATATTGACGGAATAAGTAAGACAATACATCGCAATCTTTCTTCAGTAAAATTAAATGGAAAACATTCAGAACAGTAAACCATTAAAAGCTGCTACACGCTTCACATAAACTGAATAAAAACAGAAGCATCAAAATTTTGCTGCAGAATAAAAAATAGCTTTTTATGTACAAGATGAATAAATTAAAATTACGATACGTGCTTCTGAATATTAATATATCGTCACAAAAAGCAATATTTCAGTGTACTGATATTGTTTACATCCCATCTTTAAGAAAAGGCAGCAGGATGGCAGCGCTTGTTTGGTGAAGGATCTACTTCTGGTATTTACTTTCAGAAGCAGCAGAAATTTGTGTCTTTTAAAATAAGTTGAGTTTCTCTTGATTTCACGAGAAAATCGCACACCGTTATTTTCTCTCTCATTTCTACTTCATTGTAAAACTCTGCGTTTCCCTGTTTGCTGCATACAGTCCTGCAAAGCTGTCCTGCTCCACCTTCATTTCCCCGTCACGCAAAGACACGTGTAAATGCAGGAAACATGTTTCCGTTACATGTTTGGTATTTACTTCTATACCGAAACCTCACCATAAAAAAGTTTTGGTGGTAAATGAGAGATTTGGTATTTTCATTACTGTTTTTTTTTTTTTTTTTTTTTTTTTTTTTTTTTTTTTTTTTTTTTTTGCAATATTTAGGTTTTGTGCAGTTCTAGTAGTGATAAACGCAGATATAACTTGACAGAAAAAGACCTAATAATATTGTTTTGCAGAGACACTGCTGTTGAACTAAATTTTAATACTTATATAGCTAAATTTATACGCAGCATTCAGTGAAAATACAGACTAATCTATGAATGAATGACATATAAGCTGGAGGGCTGCATGCAAGTTTGAACTATTTTTATTATTTGCTACCTTCATTGGACCTTTCTTTCTGTTCTGCATGTTCATAAGTTAGATTTCTGAAAACTTCGCCCTGCAGCTGCTCTGGTGGGAGTTGGAGCACCTGACGTCCTCTCCCTGTTCACTGGTTTGTTTTTGTTTAGAGATTTAGAGACTGAACAGGTCAGATTTTAACCCTGGAATCAGAGGAATGTCTTTGGATTTCTCTTTCAATATCTTTTCTCCCCTCAGGGGCGAGTAGAGGCCTCGCTTTCTGCTTCCTGTCCGCTGACTCTTCCTCCAGTGCTCATACATGTCAGCACTAAAGCCTTAAAACGTCTGCACCTATGTTGCTTCGTGCTTAAATGGGAAGGACAGATGGACAGAGGGACAGATGGACAGAGGGACAGAGGGACAGATGGACAGAGGGACAGATGGACAGAGGGATAAGCTTGAGTGTTTGTTGTCGGGTAGATAACGACTCTCGTTCCTTCTTCCTGCCTTCAAACCTCCATCATCTCCATCAGTCATTCCTCAGCCTGGAAGCGCCTCCTGCAAACACTCAGCTTGTCTTTTTGCAGGTCTTTGTGTTTGTGTTTGTGTGTGTGTGTGTGTGTGTGTGTGTGTGTGTAGGTTTGTCATCAGTGGAGATCACAGCACCAGTGATGGATGATCAGAGAAAAAGCAGAAACACCTGAAGCGCCTTTTTCTTTTCATTTAGATGAAATGTTTCATGCTAGAAGTAAAAACCGCCTGCAGGTCCAAGCTGACATGTTTCAGGACAAGATGGCCGACTTTTCTTGTTGGAGTAAATAAACATTTTTATGTCTTTGACGTGTGAGATGTGAAATGTCAGAACTCGTTTTCTGCATAAAGACGGCGTAAAACTTTTATGTTGGAAGTCTTGCTCCCTTCTTTCTTCTTCTTCTTCTCCTCCTAATCCTACTTTTACTTTTTCTCCTGAATCTCCTGGTGCGGGGGTGCAGGGGGCAGGTTTAGGGTGTTCAGAGTCTCCGGATCCCTCCGGACGAGCTGATGAATATTGCTGGAATGCTGGAAGCGACCCGATCTTGGATAAGTGTTACACCCCTGGAAAGGGGAATATTGAAAACAGACACAATGTTACTTCTTTCAAATCCAGTGCTGTAATGAAGGAGCAGAAGCAACACGTTTCCCCTTCGTTAGCTCAGGCATCACTAATCGATAGACAATCCGCAGGTAAAACTCTCAAAACACAAACTAAACTCTCAAATTACAAACTCTGAGCACAACAGCCCATGAAAACGGTGAAAAATAAAAACGAAGCAATTTGCAAACAATCATATTTCAAAACGTGTTGTTATCAAAAGTTATCCATCGTCTTTTTTCCTACAGACAAAAGCAGTCGATCACAGATTCCTCAGTCTTAATGAAAAGCACATTAAGTTCTTTTATGAGGTAAACATTTAGAACGGATCTTTTATCTCTTATGTGCAACTGTAGATAGAAACAACTATGCAGTGTTACAATGTTTAGTTATATTTTAACAGTAACCATTTCTATATCTATTACACAAGCAGCAGAGAATGGATGGAACCAGTAGCTGACGTGTTTGTAGTGTAGTAGGTGTAGCGACGTGAGGTAACCATGGAAACGTTAAGATTTTTCCCATTAATTATAAATCTGAGAGGAAGCAGGAAAGATTTTTCTGAACACGACCAGCACTGCGTCTGGTTTAATCTGAGGAGAAGTTCGGGATTAGCTCTGATGTTATTTTAATGCGTCATTGTGTTATTTCACCGCTTTCTGTCTCAACTGGGGAGAAATTCTGACGGATAGAAAGTTGCAGCTGCTGCCTCGGAGCCCCCGGGGAGCAGTTTGTCATCGCGTCTAACCAGCGCCGTGGCCTTCAGGAAATGAATGAGGGATGAAAAGTGAAAGCGAGAGGCTGCGCGTGGCCTGGAGCTGCACAGCGGGACTCATTATGGGATATGAGAGCATCTGGTGCTCATTAGGAGTTTTTGACAGTAACTCGTAACGCAACATGTTGCAGGATGCAGGAGATCAGAGGTGACGCGGTTTGACGTGATGTGTGCTCACAGGGGAGTGGTGTTACAGGTCATCACAATGCTCCACTGGGTGTACGACAGGGAGCGACTCGCCCTGTTTCTGATTAACTTGTCTCTACTTTTATCCCACCCGCTGACTTCCTTTTCTTAAACCCATCCTCGTTCTGTCATTCTCATGTCTTACTTTTTTATTCTTACGTGTAGATTTCATGCGGATTGTTTTTCTTTCTGTCTCTGCAGCTTTTCCATGTGGCCTATGTGCTAATAAAATTTGCAAACTCGCCCCGTCCGGACCTTTGGGTTTTGGAGCGATCTACTGACTCTGGGCAGACCTATCAACCGTGGCAATACTTTGCCTGTAAGTAAAAACACACCTGCACACAGGTACGGTGCAAAGTATGCAAACCACAAGCATCACTTCATCTTAACTTCTGTCAGGGTTGGTTTGATTCCTTGTTTTAAAAACTAAAAAAAATCGTTATTTTGGAAAGTACACAATATTTCTCTCAAATAAAATCATTTATACGACCAGAAACTTTCCTTTTTTTTCTCAATAATCTTTTTGAGCAAAACATAACATGTACAGCAAATATATTACCAATAAAATTAGAAAAACCCTTTACCACAGGTTGTTTTCCTTTTGAGTTCAGAAATAAAATAAATAAAATAGGATAAAATAACTAAAATAAAAAATAATTAAATAAATAATAAAAATGGTTTGATTCCATCTCCAGTTGTGATGTTAAACAGCTTTCCTAAAGACAGGCAGCTGGAAGGGGGGGGTTGCATCTCAAACCTGCCACATGATTGTCTGAGGCAGCTGTCGGTTGAGGTGGGCTTGGGGGGGTTGAGGGTTGGATTCCTGGAATACCAGCCAACAGGTCACAGCTTGGAGTTCACCTGATCAGAAGAGCAAAAAAAGGCCGAAGCAGAAAGTTCCTCATGTCAGCACAAAGGTCACCTTATTTCAAGCTGTACCACTCAAGAAGCTTGTGGGGGGGTGGTGTCATGGTTCCCCCACTTTCCAGTGACTCGTTTCGCAATGTTCTGACAGCAACACGGTTTCATTATGACTTCCAATGTGCAGCGAATCGCACTGGGAGATGTCTCTGGAAATGTCCACTTCTTTCAGTAGGTATGACTAAACGCTGTTAGCAGCATGTCTTTATGTATCATAGACATGCTCAACATTGTTGAGTTAACCGGTAAAGGCGTCAACAAAATATCGAACCAGATAGCGGAGAGTTTTGAAGAACACTTCTTGGACCTTGTTTGCAACTACCAGCATTTTTATGAGTTTTCCTTTCCTTACGCAGCGACAAACACTCATCCTTTAGTTAGCAAGGCATTCATATACTGTTTATGAAAACTCCCTGGAAATACGTGACTGGAAGATTTGTTTTTCCCTATTTTTAAGTGGATGTGCTGTGTACCTCCCCTACTGGTGACCTCCAGTATAACGTTTTGTGCTGCATCTGCTTCTGTTGTTTGCAGCGAGAACAGAGACGTAGCAGAACGTTTCCATGTATGCCTGTTTACTCTGTATACTCCAAGTATATTGCAGACCTTAATGGCTCTTTTCAGACATCTTACCTCACTGAATATGTCGTTTGCATTGAAAAACATACTTATATGCTTATAAATATGTTAAACTCACCAATCATTTCCAAAATTGCTGATATTTCTGTACAAATATCTAATTTCTGCTGTTGTCCTTGTAAAAATGGTGTTGCATGAAGTCTTGTGCTTCTCCACTTCCATGATAAACGTCTCATCGATTTCCTGACGACTGTCACCAGTAAAAATGTTCAGGGATCACAAAGCTACGTGGCTAGTTTTATTTTGAAATGTAGTGGATCTGTTACGCCGTTTATCTGATTTCCTGTTTGAACCGTTGTACTTGTCGTGGTCTGGAAGCGTGTTCTGGCAAAACTAGACCTAGTGCATGTGTTTAAAACGAGGCCACAATGAGTAAATTTGTTACTCAAATAGCACGTTGAAAATGAAACAGCCAAAAAAGAAAAAACAGCATTAAAAATGCCGTTTTTGTGGTTAAAATGTTGTTAAAACAACGTTCCATGCAGTCCCTGAATGCTGCTTATTGTGTCATTTAGTTACTGCTTGTAAAAAGGATAATTTTATTTTCTCTGACATGTGTAAAACACAAGTACAGCACATGTAAAAAAAAAAAAAGCGTTTTGTTATATTATAATTATCCCTGTCCCCTTTTTAATCTGCCACTGATATTAGTGTATAGTCTTTGCTGCAGAACTTAAACCTGTTCGGTTTGTTAAGCTGTCTGCTTGTGTACTGACATGTGCAACAAAGTGCAAATGCACTGCCAGAATACAGACTCACACATATATCTTCGAAGGGCAAATTTTCACCCCTTTGTGTTGCCATACTGGGACACAGTTGATACGTGAGTGTGATGTAACTGTTCAAACTAAAAAGAGTCTGTTTAGCTGTGATTAGCTGCACATACACCTCCCAGCCTTTGATTACCTTACACTTCCACTTGATTACGAATCAGGGTTTTCAGTGCATCTTTTTTTCCACATGGAAAGTTTTTTTCTCATTCTGAAGCTACAATTATATCACTTAATACTTAAATACTCCAAATAATCAAACACATTTATTTCCATCTGTTTAAACCAAATCAGTAATAAATCCATCACATATCAAACATTTTCAACAACAATTAGAACCAACAAGCTCCTCTAACCTGCGTTTGGACGGAGCTGCCGTCACATGTTTATAGTATTGATTTAATTTTGGCTTCAAACTGCTTCCATATAAATGTTGCCCAGATTGTCTCTTCTCATGTCCATAAAAACCAAAATGTTTCCAAACGCTGCCTTCAGGCTCGATGAGGAAATCTCTGTAACGGTAGTTGGAAGACAAGCAGCTAGAAAAATAAAAAACATAAAAAAATGTATTCCTTTTTAATCCCCCCCATCCCACCCTCCATCTGAGAAGCAGTGGGATGGAGAGCTTCTACATGTCCAAACAGCTGAAAATGATGAACCCTCTTCAACACAAACCTGTTTTCAGATGGTTGCAAACCTCCAGTGTTTGTTTGTTTGCAGCACATAAGAGCGACTGTATTGATTATTTTGGACAAAGGACCATCGAGAGGATCAACAACGACAACGATGTGATCTGCACCACCGAATACTCTCGTATAGTTCCGCTTGAAAACGGAGAGGTGAGTTTGTTTTCCCCGAAACTCTGCAAAACCTGAAGATATTTCACAAATAAGGATTTGATGCCTTTTTGACTAAAGTTTGAACAGAACAGGATGAAATCTTTTTTTTTAGAATGGAAATTGAAAAAAGACACTTTCCGACCTTTTTCTTTTCTTAAAAGCAAAAACAAAACAAAAACCTGATCCCACGAATTTGCACTTGATTAGCATTTTAGCAGAACGTAATAACTTTATCTTATACGTTTTTTTTAACACCTTTTTTGTCTTAGAATTTTAGCTTTTTATTTTATTTGTCATTTATCTTACTTTTATGTAAATATTGTGTAATCCTTATGTTGTGACCTTCCTTATGTGATGTGTGATGCTGCTGTTTTCATGCAGGGCTCTCAGTAAGACATTTCTACATAAACTTCAGTTTTTTTTACGCCAGAACTGCCGAAGTTAGCCACCCTCTGCCGAGGGAATTCCAACGTTTCTTTTAGTTGTGATGGAGAAAGTGATGTGTGGTAAATCTCCCGAAATGGACCTGAACCTCATGATCCACATGGATTATAAACGTTTTTTAATTCAGTAAAATTACAGCGAATCCAGATCAGTGGTGGGAGGCTTTATGTGTCACATGATTCAATTTAAGATCTTTATTTATACAACACCATTTCCATCTTAAACGCAAAGTTAATTTTTCTCCAATTAAAGCAAATCCAGTATATTATCCTCATTATTCCAGTTTATAACAACTGTGTTCATATAAACCAGTTCAGAGAAATGATGTCCCAGCAAAGGAAACCAGTGGATTGCATGACATCCTTCATACTGAACGGTACAAAGAGACAGCGGCATTTACAAAAATATATTATTATTTTATATTATACTATATTCGAATATTTCATTCTAATCGTTTGCACACCAATATTTTAATTGGATCAATGTCAAACCAATGAGAAAGTTCATATCTGTGGCGAAGTTTTATAAGTTTCTTTTTTTTTATCAGAGATGGATTTTTCTTAATATTCACCTCTGACAGATGCATAATCGACCAATCACAGAAGGCGCGCTGACAGCGCCACCAGAGCCGGTTGCGAGCTGTTTTTGTTGCCGCTATTTCATTCAAAATTCGTATCACCGTGGCAACCACGTCTGAGCGCGTTGGTCCGGTTGAACAGGCGCTCTGAAATTGCTTCTCTGCTTTTCAAGCTGGGAGCTTGTTGCTGAAGCTGACGCTCAAATTGTCCTACAAATATCCTAAATTAGGTCCGAGTAGAGGGGGGAGGGGGCAAGAAAGGGGTGTCAACAACATTGTAGCTCCAAGCCAGGACTATCTGCTGGAACAAAGAGAAACACACATGAATAGCAACGATGTTAAATGTTATTACATGGAGCATAAAGACGGCAGAGAGAAGCACAGTGCATCATGGGATACCATTTTCCGCTTATGGTTTTGCTCCCTCAGATTGTGGTGTCGCTGGTGAACGGTCGTCCCGGGGCCATGAACTTCTCCTACTCACCTGTGCTGAGAGACTTCACCAAGGCCACCCACATCCGGCTGCGCTTCCTGCGAACAAACACCCTCCTGGGACACCTGATGGGGAAGGCGCTTCGCGACCCCACCGTCACCCGTAGGGTGAGGAACACCACATGGAAACCTCGTCTGTTTCGTTTGGTTTGTTATGAAGGCAGGTTGAGATGGACGTTGCTGGTGTGGAGTCTTCGGGATTTAAAGGCTGATAAATCTATTAATTTAAGCAGCAAAAAAAATTCTTATTATTAGATGAAGCCGAAGCGAAGCAGTTAGTGAGGAAAAAAATAGTCCCAAAATGGATCCTTGTGGAACTCCACTCGATCGTAGTAGTTAAATATCATTACAACCACTGTAGGAGTTTCCGATAGTTTAGTGATCATCAGCTGCATCGAAGCTTCATTAAGGTTTCGATAATTAAAATGTCACATTTACAGCTGTGTGGAGGGACGAGTCAGTGAGGCCACATTCTGAGCTTTGTGCTGTTCTCAGATCAAATCACGCTGATGATGATGATAACGTGTGCTGTTGGTTTTCTGCAGTACTACTACAGCATCAAAGACATCAGTATTGGGGGCCGGTGTGTGTGTAATGGACATGCTGAAGCCTGCAACGCCAAGGATCCAAACAATCCTTACAAGTAAGTGTTGGTTTAAATCTGTAAGTGTGCAGAAAAACATTTGGATGGTTGTAAGACGTGTTTGTGGAAAAAATGAGCACAAAGATGATTCTGAAGGTGGACGTTTGTCCTCATCTTCATCCCTGTAGCAGTGGGGGGAGGACGAGAAGGTGGCTGCTCTCTGATTGGACAGTTTGATTATTCAACATCTATCCATAGCAAAATCTTTATGATCCTTTAAAAAAATGAGTTTGTGTTTGAGGTAAAACAGTAAAATGTCAGTTTCAGCATCTGATGAGTTTTATCTTCTACAGCTAATAAAAATGTGCATTTATGAGATTTGTGAATCATTGTATTCTGTTGTTGATCTTTTACTCAACATCCAAATTCTGTAGGTTTTTAGGGTTGCAGCTGTTTGCATGCAGCTGTTTGCATACAGCTGTTTCATGCACCTGTTTACATGTACCTGTTTACGTGCATATGTTTGTATACAACTGTTTCATGCAGCTGTTTACATGCAGCTGTTTGCATGCAGCTGTTTTAATCCGTATGTTTACATGCAGCTGTTTCATACATCTGTTTGCATGCAGCTGTTTGCATGCAGCTGTTTCATACAGCTGTTTCATACATCTGTTTACATGCAGCTGTTTCATACATCTGTTTGCATGCAGTTGTTTGCATGCAGCTGTTTCATATATCTGTTTGCATGCAGTTGTTTGCATGCAGCTGTTTCATATATCTGTTTGCATGCAGCTGTTTCATGCATCTGTTTGCATGCAGCTGTTTGCATACATCTGTTTGCATGCCGCTGTTTCATGCAGCTGTTT
>JBAMHX010000015.1:1386381-1396883 GCA_037177515.1 Pseudomugil tenellus
ACAGGAAAGCTGTAGGCTCATGGTGCTAGCATGTAGCTCATTTCAGCTAGCAGTTCCATGTCTCTTGTGCAGATCTTCACTTTAACAGTAACATGTCCAGGACGACACCAAAGCTGGTTAACCAGTACTGCAACTCCTCCTCCTTTTAGTTTTTCACTGAGTTGTTAATTGCGGTCTGGACGGAACGTCTTGAACACACTACAGTCTGGGATATGTTCTGTTAGCACCTGGAGCTTGTCAGTTTTGTTAGCTAGTAAGCTAACGTTACCCAACACTTGGAAGAAACTGTTTAATTGTCCACCGTTTTCTCTCCGCCTCACTCCTGCCCTGCGTCCTCTTCTCTTTCTTTTCAAGCCCATTGAGATAAGAAGTGTTATTTAAATGATAATCTTGAATTTGGAGAGCATTTTTGGATGGAGATGTTCCCAAGATGAGAGAAAAATGTTAATGAGGTTGTTGGGTATTTACATGTTACCTAGTAGTCAATCTTTAGTCACACTTGTTTACTAGTAGGATCAAAATTTAGTAAGTGTTTTGGTCTTTACTAGAGCACTAGTTAAACATTTTGGCTCCCACTTGTAATTTAGTGCACATACTTGCTGCTCACTAGTTAACTCAAAGAAAAAATGATGGTGACTAGATAACATGTCAGATATTATGCAGCTCACTAGTTGACTAGTATTTTTACGGGCCAACTAGTTAGGTCCCAACTAGTGCATTAAATATCTGATTATAAATGCATATCATCCTACTATTGTGGCAATTTTTGTTCAAAGCAGTAGTTAACTAGTGTCACTAGTTGATAATAATAGTTACTAGACACATACGTGTTGTACTACTCTGTTAAAAATGCCCATGAAATGTCAGCACATTAACTAGTTTGTGAGTAAAACTAGTGAGTAAAACATCAAGGACATGGAATAAATTTTTAAACAGCTTGCCGTAGTTTCCATCTGACCAACACACACACACACACACACACACACACACACACACACTCACACTCCTGCTGTCTGGCCCTACATCCACAGTGCTCACGCTCTTGCTTTTTATTCCCAACTTTTCCAGCCTGTCAGTGTTCAGGTCCAGGATGTCTGGATGGGTCATGTGACTCACTCACTGGTTATGGAGTGTGCCGGGCCGGTTTCCAGGGTTACCAATGTGATCATTGCACCCCTGGATACTTCAACTACCCGCTTTGCCAATGTGAGTCACTGTTCGTCTCTGGTTCGTCCAGTTCCAGGCGGCTGGTTCTGGTTCAGGTAAAAGCAGCTGTTCTCAGTGTGTGAGCGGGAATGTCTGCGTCTCTCTGCAGTGTGTGGATGCAGTACAATCGGAACCCTGCCTGATCGCTGCGATGCTTCTGGTCGCTGTCTGTGCAAACCAGAGTTTCAGGGTCCCCGATGTGAACAGTGCAGATCCGGATTCCACTCCTACCCAAACTGTCAAGGTAACTGCTCACCGATTGGCCCATTTCATTCAGCACATCACCGGCCGTCATGCAAACACCACGTGGAAGCACTTAACCTTATGAAGTGTTGCAATGCCTTGTAAAAATGTTGCAATTCTTCGGGGTTCAATGTGGATGTGTGAAAGTAAAAAAGTGTGTTTATGAAAAGATTCATTTAAAATATGAGACGGGTTTAGTTCAAGGGTTGAGAACAAAATGACGGAGAGACGCTGCGAAAACACTTAAATAACGTTTTCTCTCCTCATATCATAAACCATGTTGGGCTTCATCTCTTGCTGGATCCTCGTGGTGGGAATACCGGAGTTACTGGAGCTGCTGGTTAATGGCACCAGTGTTGCAGCTGCACCATTAGCTGAGCTACTGGTTGATGAACATTAGATTGGATGTCAGTAAAAACGTGTTCGCTTCATCGTGCATATTAAAGGTGAAGATTTTAAGCAAACATGTTTGCTAACAATATTTCCATGGCAACTCTGCCTCTAAATGACTCATGACTCCTCATACTGGTTTTAAAGTGGAAGGCAGTGGAAATTATGCATCCAGAACAGAGTAGCGTGGATCATTCACGGCTTCACCATTTTAGTATGAAAAATAAATGGGCCAGCCTGGACTACATCACTGGTCTGTCCCTGGATTGTCCTGCCTCCTCATCATCACCTGATGGCTTCATGAGAAAAGGGAAGCGGGAGGGGACGCAAAACGGGAGGGGACGCAAAAGCGGGAGGGGACGCAAAAGCGGGAGGGGACGCAAAGCGGGAGGGGACACAAAGTGGAAGGGGACGCGAAGTGGGAGGGGACACAAAGTGGGAGGGGACGCAAAAGCGGGAGGGGACGCAAAGGGGGAGGGGACGCAAAGTGGGAGGGGACGCAAAAGCCGGAGGGGACGCAAAGCCGGAGGGGACGCAAAGCCGGAGGGGACGCAAAGTGGGAGGTGACGCAAAAGCGGGAGGGGACGCAAAGTGGGAGGGGACACAAAGTGGGAGGGGACACAAAGTGGGAGGGGACGCAAAAGCGGGAGGGGACGCAAAAGCGGGAGGGGACGCAAAGCGGAGGGGACACAAAGTGGAAGGGGACCCGAAGTGGGAGGGGACACAAAGCGGCAGTGGACAAAAAGCGGGAGGGGACGCGAAGCGGGAGGGGACACAAAGCGGAGGGGACACAAAGTGGAAGGGGACGCGAAGTGGGAGGGGACACAAAGCGGCAGTGGACGCAAAAGCGGGAGGGGACACAAAGCGGGAGGGGACGCAAAGTGGCAGTGGACGCAAAAGCGGGAGGGGACGCAAAAGCGGGAGGGGACGCAAAGCGGAGGGGACACAAAGTGGAAGGGGACGCGAAGTGGGAGGGGACACAAAGCGGCAGTGGACGCAAAGTGTGAGGGGACGCGAAGTGGCAGGGGACACAAAAGCGGGAGGGGACACAAAAGCGGGAGGGGACGCAAAGCGGGATGGGACACGAAGCGGACGCAAAGCAGGAGGGACAGAAGTCCAGAAACATTGTCTCTTTCCCCTCCTTCAGAGTGCGCCTGTGATCCTCGCACATCTATGGACACCAGCTGCACCGCATCAGGGATTTGCCACTGCCGGCCCAACTACAGCGGAGCGTCATGTGACCAGTGCGCTCCCGGTTACTATGGTTACCCAAGTTGCAGCGGTAAGGACTGATCTCCTCAGTTTTCTGTTTTTGCGCTGCGACGTTTTAGGCTCGTCAGCAGATACTGATGTCTGGTGTCTGCCGCAGCCTGCCAGTGCTCTCCACACGGATCCCGCTCCACCAGCTGCGATCAGGTGACGGGACAGTGTGTGTGTCTCCCCAGCGTGGTGGGACTGAGGTGTGACAGCTGTGCACACGGCTCCTACGGCTTCCCAAGCTGCAGAGGTAAAAGCAGATGCAGTCAGATCCAAACATCTGGATGGTTAAACTGATAAAACCGTGTAAATGTTTGATCCGCTGAAGGTGGTTTCTGCGTTTTTGTGCTTGGCAGCTGGTTCTTGTCACCCTGCTGGCTCCGTTCACGGCACAACATCACCACCAGCGGTGAGTTCACTGTTTCTCTTCAGCGTCATGTGACAGGAAAAAAATTAAAAGCAGTGAATTATAACAAATACGCTGGAATCCGCTCATCGTTCATTTCAGGCCCATTTAAGGTCTCATTGAGTTTTTACATCGTTAAGTTTCCGCTGCTGAAGTAAAACTGGAAACATTTTGGTTTATTTTTTTTTCCTTTAGCTGGAATCATAAAACTTTTAACTGATTCTGCTTCACTGCATCAAGACTAAGTCTTTCTTTAAGCTGTAACGGATCATTGTGTGTTTACTCTGCTGGGGTGGATGAATGTAGAGGCGGTGCGAGTGTCGTCATCACGTGGAGGGTCCGGCTTGTGACCGATGTAAACCTCTGTACTGGAACCTTTCCCCTGACACTCCTGATGGATGCTCCAGTAAGAAATGCTGCACACACTGCTGGGTTCTCCTCGCTTTAAATATAAAAACCACAAACCACGAACCATAAAGTGTGTGTGTGTATGTGTTGTCTCCTGCAGACTGTGAGTGTAACGTTGCTGGGACAATCAGTGGTGTTGCTGAGTGTGCACAGGTGAGTTTAACTGTAATTCTACTATCTTCAGTCTTGCATAAATTGGGACTTGATTATTAGACCAAGTTTGAGCATTATTAACCCTTTCCTTCCCTCTGAATTTTGTTCATTTTCATTTATTGGCCAAGTTTCAAAGCTTATAACTCGAGACTGGATCAAAACTGTTATTGATGATAGAATTAGAGAGACCTTCATAAGACCTGAACTGGAACATATTGACTACCAAACTGATACAAAGTCCTGTTAGCTTAATTGCTAGCGATAGCGTTTTATTCAGAACTAGAGTAAAATAAGTCATGCGGGTTACCATTAAATCATAAAACAGAATCATATTAAAAAATCATATTAAAAGCCTTGTTTCCATGTTTATGCCAGGAAACAGGTCAGTGCTACTGCAAGCCTAACGTCTGCAGTGGAACCTGCTCTACCTGCAAAGATGGCTACTTCAGCCTGCAGGATCACAGCTACTTTGGCTGCCAAGGTGAGGTCGATGCAGCCTGCCAGGTAAATGCTTGCTTCCTGGGAGGATTTACTCTTCACATACATCTTTTTTTTTATTTTTAGGTTGCAATTGTGATATTGGCGGTTCGGTCGGTCAGTCGTGTGGAGACCAAAATGGTCAGTGTCGCTGCAGACCCAACGTGGAGGGACAGAAGTGCAACCTGTGGGTATATCTGACCTTAGAGGGAGCGTGTGTTCTTTATTAAATTCTATAAAAAGCTTCTCAGCTGCATGTCATCTGGCCTGCTGCGTGTAGTTAACACCTCATATTCATTTGTTTCACAAACTGCAGTGATCACACCGCTGCTTATTGTAAACAGTCTGCACATCTTAGTAATGACCTGTCTGGTCTGAATCCCTCTGCTGGCGTGTCTCCCGTTACGCTGGTGTGTCTCCTGGTTACGCTGGCGTGTCTCCTGGTTACGCTGGCGTGTCTCCTGGTAGGCTGGCGTGTCGCCTTGTTACGCTGGTGTGTCTCCCGTTAGGCTGGCGTGTCTCCCGTCACGCTGGCGTGTCTCCCGTCTCGCTGGCGTGTCTCCCGTCTCGCTGGCGTGTCTCCAGTCTCGCTGGTGTGTCTCGCTGGCGTGTCTCCCGTCTCGCTGGCGTGTCTCCCGTCACGCTGGCGTGCCTCCCGTCTTGCTGACGTGTCTCCTGTAACGCTGGCTCGTCTTCTGTTGCACTGACTCATTGCTTCTCATTTTCACATGCTGTTTGATCACTTTGCACACCAGCAGTAACTTCCTACTGGACAGATGGACAGACAGATGTGGGACTGGCTTTTTTATGGAGCAGTATAGTTTATCCAAAAGTTTTTTTATTTGTAAAAACCAATTTGTGCATTTTAAGAGGTTAAGCTAAACACTTACTAGCAAGAATACTACATACCCGACTGCTGTGAATGTGAATGAATGCCTGTCAGGTAGTAGTAAAGTCATCAGCATATAAAAAGACATTATTAATTTAGTTACCTTCCTACCTGGGTGTTCCTGCATCCACAGGCCTCGTCCTGATCACTACTTTCCAGACCTCCACCATCTGAAGTTTGAGATTGAAGAGGGAACGATGCTGGACGGCCGACCCGTGCGGTTCGGCTACAACCCGCTGGAGTTTCCGAACTTTAGCTGGAGAGGTTATGCTCAGATGTCCCCCATCCAGGTAGAAACATCCCTGACCTTTGACCTGTTCTAATCAGTTATTTTAATCCATGTTAACTGTATTTGTGTAGACGTTTGTAGAACTGTGGCCCGTCTTTCATCCTTATGTTGCATGATCTAACCGTAAATGCATGCTTCTCTTCGATAGATCTACCTCTCAGGACTTAATGCATAAAATTAACACATTGATACTAGTTGCAAGTGGAGAAATGTTCCTGTTTGCTGAAGGTTGAACAGGATTCCAGGAGAATTTTACACGATATTGCTTAAAGTCCCTTTCATAGACTCATTGCAGCTAACTAAGTAAATGCTTTAAGACAAAAATAAAAAAAATATAGTGACCTGTGGAACAGACAGGACTGAGAAAACACCATCCAGCCATTTTAACCATCCTATTCTAAATGATTGGATGTTTATCAAACTCAACGCCTCTGCATGTGCCCCTCTAGATGCATGAATCAGAGGCCTGGAGCTCTTTTAAGCCAAAGCTTGACTAGCAAAGCTAGTGAGGAATATTATGGAAGAAAGTGTACCTTTTAAATGCTTAAAGCACTTTTCCAGAGTCTCATACTTTATATTAAAAATAAATAAAATGGATCTGCAGTGTAAATGTTTTTTAACACAATCTCATCATTGAAAGTTTGTGCTGAAAGGTAGAAATCCAGGAAAAGCTGTGTTTGTGTGTTGGTGGAGGTTAAAATGTTTGCTGCTTGCTTTTGGTGGTAAAGGTGGTGGTTTCAAGATCTTTTCTCTCGTTTTGCTTCCTCTCTTCCATCTTTTTTATCCCTTTTTACTTTTATTTATTTCCTTATCTCCCTCGCTCCCCCTCTCTTTCCTTCCTCTTGCCTGCCAACTCATTTTCTGCAGTCCAAGGTGTTGGTATCCGTGTCGGTCACCTCTCCAGACCTCTTCCATGTGGTGCTTCGTTATTCCAATTGGGGTGGTTCGCATGTGTTGGGCCGAGTGTCAGTCATAGAAGACACCTGGAAGTACTTCTGTGGTAACTGTAGGTATTTTGATTGGTCACACAACAAACTTTTCCTTCTTTTTCTTTGCTTTCAAGTGGCAACAATTAAAAGTGAAGCTTATGTGGAAACTTATGTGGAAGTGGGGGGGGGGGGAGGGGGGGGGGGGGGGGGGGAGGGGGGGGGGGGGGGGGGGGGGGGGGGGGGGGAAAAAAAAAACTTTTTTCTTTTTTTTTTTTTTTTCAGGGGGAAAAAAGGAAAAGGGGAGGTTGGGGGGAAAAGGGGGGGGGGGGTCCCCCCCCCCCCCCCCCCCCCCGATCCATTCCAAAACAGAGCAAATCTCCATAGACTCCCTTGTTAAAAGGTGGACTTTGAAATTCTGCATAATTGGGGACGTGTCCTTTTGATTGACAGGTATCTAATATCCACCAGAAAAGGCAGCTGAATGGCCTGCTACCTTTAGCCCACCTACCTCTGTTAGCCGGGTAGCTCCCATTAGCTCTTAGCAATGATGAAATCCAACGACCATTGAGATGAGGGTCTCTGCAGCGGCGGCCCTGCAGAGCAAGCAGGCATAGCCTTCAACGTGTCCCAATACCAACGCTACACCCTACGGCCTTCCACGAAGTTTCTGTTAAGTGTTGGAGTAAAACATGGCTCTTAGCAGCTCTTCGACAGGGTGGAAGTCTTTCTCTTCCTTCTGTTCTTCGGCTTTTATTCTTTTCAGATGACATGCAGAATGGAGGTGTGTGTTTGGGGACAGGTTTCTAATTTCCTCTGTCAGCTCCATCCTTTCTCTTCAGGGCCACAGATCAGTGCAGAATTCAGGGGTTAAAGAATAAAAACCAATCTTTTTTCCCTTCGAACTCCCTCTGCTTTTCTTCTTGCGCTTTCCTCCCACTTTCGCTCCGTGGACGGGCTTCTTGTAGACTGCAGTGAAACTCCAGGTTTATGTGAGCGAGGCAGACGTCTATCTCACTCGTTTCATCCTCAAATATATCAATTCTGAGGGCGTCACCTCCAACGGTAAAATAACAGCCTATCAGGTCAACCGCAGAGGTATGTCCCCACCATAGCACTACATCAGATGAATGCCTGCTTTTAGTGTTAACACCTGGTTTTAAACTGATCCAAGTTCAGCTTTCTCTCGTCCTAGTTTGAGTTTGTCTTTGTTTTAAAGGTTCAGAGCAGTCCAAGCAGATCGTCTTTGCTCCCAGCGTGCAGCCGACCTTCGTCAATGTTCCCCAGAACAACTTTGTTGAGCCTTTTGTGCTGAATCCAGGAAGCTGGACTGTTGTTATCGAGGCTGAAGGAATCCTACTGGTGAGACACTTGATGAATTCAAAATATTCAAATGAAAATATATATTCATGACTCGCAACATGACCCGACTTTGTTTGTTTTATCCACCAAAACTCAGAGTTGAAGATGTAAATGTCCGGTTTCCATGTAGGACAGAGAAATAATATTCACACCGCTTTGCTTTCAGGACTACCTGGTACTTCTCCCCAGTGCACACTACGAAGCTCCCATCCTGCAGATCAGAGTTACTGAGCCCTGCACCTACAGCTCTGTACCTGAAAGCAGACAGAAGTAAATAAGCTCACGTTTTTTCATTCCTTTACTTTAATCACCATATCCGCCGCTCTCGCTTATAGAAATACCACAGAAAGAAGCTATAGCTTAGCAGAAACCTTAGAAATGGGAAAAGGAACATTACATGTCGATTAATCAGCTCCATCTTGCTTGTACCAAGTTGGAGCCCACATGTCCTTTAATTAATTCTTTTGTGGCATAGATTCAGCAACGTGTTGGAGCAGATGCCATTGATACTCTTATTCTAGACAGTTCATGTGGTTTCTGCTTTTGTATGGATTTTAAAATTTAGCTTAAACTCTAAAATGACAACAAAATTTCAGGTTATTTTTTATATTGGTGACCAGAGCTGGATGCTAGTCCTGGATGGGTCAATTATTGATGCCAAAGACGAGCATGTCAGATTTATTTGTATTTCTTTATTCAGATGAAGAATATTCTGAAACATCCAGATATTGATTTAACGAAAGACCAGTAATATAAAGCTGTGCGTCATCAGCGTATGATGAGACATTAAGTTTGGTTTCATGATTCAAGCCCAAATTTGATCCTCTAGTTACGCTGTTTTCCAGGTTTTCAATGTATCCCTGCTCCAACACACTTGCTTATGTTAAAAAAAAATCCACTAACAAATTAAGTTTAGCACAATGACAGATTAATGTGAGTCAGGTGTGTTAGAGCAGAAATACATAGAATACCAGCAGGATTATGGACCTCGAGGACCAGAGCTGGACACCCTTGAACAATTCAATTCAATTTTATTTATATAGCCCAGTATCACATCAGGTTGTCTCAGAGGGCTTCACATGCAGGTAATAAGAGAACAATAGACCTAACTCACAATACACACAATTAGTGACTATATAAAACTAAACAGATACCAGACTTCCTGTCCTTAGACCCTCCGATCCCGGCCCATAGGTTATATATAACACTGGAGTTTGACACAATTTTCCAGTTAGTCTAGCATCCAGTAAACAACAAAAACGCCATCGTATATTTTAACATGTTGATGCTTCATTTTCATGGCCAAGCCAAACAGGAAGTGACGATTCTTTCAACCAATCAACATTCTGCAATGTGTCGAGCTGTAAGACTGGGACCCCAAAGGAAAGGCCTAAAATAAGGACGCATCAGGAATTCTGACACCTTTCTTCAGTTTTTGCTTGTGCAGATACAAAATGTGTGAACTGTCCTGAAAGATGGCTCATATTTTATTCTCTACAGTAGATCATGTTATTTTATCTCCTGTGAAACAAAAACAAATCCACTTAAATTATACAAACAGGTTTGTTTTTGTGGAAGTTTCTTTTTAAAGAAGATAAAATATTTCTCAGGAAAATTATCAGATTTTTTTTCTTTCTTCAGCTGTTTGCTGTATAAGTTTCTGTCTCTGGACTCCTTCCCCTCCATCTCTGGCAATGATGCGAGCTGCCGCAACGACAACCATTTACCGCGACCCTGCCCAACAGAGAAGGTCACCCCGCACCATCCTGACATGGCAATCTGCAGCGGACATGATGTAAGACGAGACGTTTGTGTCTCACTTGTGTTATTTTTATTTTAAACTAGTGAAATGCAACACACAGGAAGTTACATGATGTTATTATGTCTGCTGCAGATCAGCGTTGAGCTTCGGGAGCGTCTGTCTCCTGGTGACTACGTTCTGGTAGTTGAGTATTCCAGTGAAGAGGAATTGCCTCAGACTCTGTCGGTGGTTGTTAACACGCCGGGTGCACGAACACACCGAATCACACTTCTGCACTGCAAATACAGGTGAGCAAAGACAAGAAGATCTGTCGTCTCTGCCTGACAGGCTCCTACTATCCTTGTTTTCTTTATTACAAATAGATTAATGGAGCTACGTTCCAGTGGAGGGTTTAATCATGGCTGATGTTTTCCGAACGTTCAGCTCGGTGTCTTGCATGTTTCCCTGTCTGGATCAGGTGTTTTGCAGGAGGTTGAGGGATACAAAACTTCATGACCAGGAGCCTCTTTTATAAAGCTTTCTTACACAAAAAAAGGCTTTAAATTTGAATAAGAATTTAGAATTTATAATGGATTTATAAAATAATTTATATAATGAAGAATTTATTTATATATATATATATATATATATATATGTATGTATATATGTATATATGTATATGTATGTATATATATATGTATGTATGTATATATATATATGTATGTATATCTATATATATATATATATATATATAT
>JBAMHX010000015.1:1400832-1410889 GCA_037177515.1 Pseudomugil tenellus
CCGCTGCTAATTGCACTGCACTGACTCGCATTTGCCTCACGGATCAAATACAAATCCTTGCTTCTGTCGTACAAAAAACCCCCCCCCCCCCCCCCCCCCCCTACTGCATCCCTGACCAGGACTATTTTCTATTTCTCCTGTTTTGGCTTGAAATGCATTGAGACCCATTTTTCCAGACATGCTCTGATCTGACATGATGTGCTTCAGGTCATACCAACGCCTCCTTCTGTCCTCACGCTTACGGCTGCCGCAGCGTGCTGGTCTCTGAGAACCAGATAATCCTGGATGTGACGGATCACGACGTCATCCTCACCGTGCAGATCCCTGCTGAGAAGACGCTGTGGCTGGTAAGGCCAGGCTTTATTTGCCCTCGCTGCAGTTAGGGGTGTCAGCAAGAATCTGGCGATACGATGTGTATTACAATACAGGGGTAGCGATGTATTGCGATATATTGTGATGCTATAAACAAGACGATAAATTTTTCTTTACCAGAATTTAATAGTAAGAAATCTCACGGCCTAGTAAATGCCTAACTTAATGAATAAGAACAGTACGCTAATGAAAAGATTGATACAGTTCTTTTGCACATCGATATATTGTCTCCTAAAAATATTGCGATATATCGATATTTTCTAACAGCCCTAGTTTCACTTATTTTCTAACAAATGGCCACAGTAAGCTAACCCAACATCAATACCTAATGGTCTAAAACGTGATGAAAAATCCAGTGTTTTATGTCGCAACAGGACTACGTCCTCATCGTTCCTGAGGCCAGCTACAGTTCCAGCTACCTGAACGAGGAACATCTGGATAAATCGTACGACTTCATCAGCAGCTGCGGCCAAAACAGCTTTTACATCGAGTCTGTATCACTAGCAGGAACTTCTTATCAGCGATTTCGGTTTGATGAAGGTTGTTTTGGTCTAAGTTGTTGTGGTTTCGTCCTCCCAGTCCCTCCACTGCGTCTCCGTTCTGTCTCAGCTCTGCCGTGTCTCTGTCGGCCTTCTTCAACAACGGGGCGTTGCCCTGCGCCTGCCACGAGACGGGAGCTGAGAGCGACACCTGCGAACAGTTCGGCGGTCAGTGTCGCTGCAGGCCAAACGTGATTGGACGCGACTGCTCCATGTGTGCTACGGGCTACTGGGGATTCCCCAACTGCATACGTGAGCATCTTTTTACCTCCGTAAACTTCTTCCGTAACACGCAGAGTTGTATGTTTCTTCCATCTCCTGATTCCTTTCCGCCTCCTCTGCAGCCTGTAACTGTGGTGGGACGAGGTTATGCGAGCCGATGAGGGGGGAGTGCATCTGTCCTCCGAGGACCGTCCTCCCAGAGTGCACCCAGTGTGAGCCACAGACCTTTGGCTGCCACCCACTGGTGGGCTGCGAGGTCTGTAACTGCTCCCAGCCCGGTATCATCTCGGCTGACGTGAGCTGTGACACGTCCAGCGGACAGTGCAGGTACAGATGGTAGAAAGTTCACTTCCCTCCTGTTTCTTCTTCATTTCAGACAAGATTTTTATTCCAGATGCAACAGCAGCATTATTCTGATCAGGAGAAGCTTCATGATGCCAATTTTTAAATATCTCTGTGGTTACCAAGCAACAGTCTCTGGCATTTAACAGTGAAGCTTATGTTGGTATCAGAAACTGCAGTTCTCCCATCATCCACTAGGGGCTCCATAGACTCTAATGTTAAAAAGACCAACTGCACAGCAAAATAAACATGTTTTCATCCTGGTACAAAACATTTTAACTTTAATAGGTCCAGTTTACCTTCATGTCAATTGGAAGGGGGGGTGAATATTCACTTAGCCTGTACATGTTATTTAATCTTGAAATCCTGCAAAATTATGGGCGTGTCTTTTTGATTGATAGGTATGTGATATCCAGCAGGAAGAAGGCCGAGTGTAGCAGAAACTGACTTTTTAGCCGGCTAAATGTACGCCTTATCTTTAATCCACCTTCCTCTGTTAGCTTTCCGTAGCTTTGGGCTGCTCTGAGATTGATGGATGTCTATCATTCCCTCCCTTTCTTATGTTGTTTTTTTATGTGTGTGTGTAAATAATTTTTTTTTAAATTTAGAAATAATTTTTTAAGTAAATTTAACATTTAATGCTTCTATAATAAAATATTTCAAATTGATTTGTTGTTTTATAATCTCTTTTAGATGTAAAGACAACATAATTGGCCGCCAGTGTGACCGCTGCGCCCCTGGTTACTATGGTTACCCCAACTGCCGCCCATGTGAGTGCAATGAGGCAGGAACTGAAGAGGAAGTGTGTGACCCCTTTACGGGACGATGTCTCTGCAAGGTTTGGGAACAAACACGGGAAAACACACACATTCTTTCATCCCTTCATATAAGTTAACTTACCTTCTACCTGCAGGAGAACGTCCAGGGCATCCTATGCAACCAGTGCAGGGTCGGTACTTTCTATTTGGACCCAACCAACCCCAAAGGCTGCACCAGCTGCTTCTGTTTTGGAGCCACCGACCGGTGCCAGAGCTCTAACAAACGACGCACAGAGGTACTTCTTGCTGATGGTATTCTCCGTTCTCATCTACTTCTCTTTCTGTCTCTTTCAGTATTTCAGTTTTTCGTTCCTGTGACTTGCAGATCATGGACATGGAGGGTTGGGTGCTACTGGGAGCAGACCGGCAGGAAGTCCCAGTGACGAGGTATCCGGGTCAGGACCTTGTGGAGGCAGACCTCAGCGATGTGCCTGATGTCTACCAGGACCTCCACTGGCACGCTCCGCCGGCCTACCTCGGAGACAAGGTGTGAGACAGAGTTGTTTCTGAGATTTGGCCGGTCATCCACACAAAAGCGCAGATTTACTGCATTAAAACTATACTTTTCAAAACTTCTGACTAAAGTGAAGATTTGCAAATGGGAATTGTGAATTTGTGCTTTTAAGATTCTTAGCATCACTGCCTGCAACAGAAACGACCTGAAACAGCACAGACGTCCTCTGGATGAGATAAACCACATGCTTACATGTTCGGTGTGGATGGATTTTTTTTTCTAAAACCAACGTGGTTTGGACCTAAGTTTCTTTTTTTAGATGGAGGATATTCAGGCTACATGTTCACATGGCCTTGGATGCATCGCTTCTCCAACACACCTGAATCAAACGACTGAATCCCTCATATGCACGTGGCTCAGCTCTGCAGAGGCCTGGTGGCGAGACATTCAGCTGGATAGCAGACTGCCAGGACCAGGCTAGATTCTGTGCAGCTTAGAGCTGCTCTCCCATTACAGATTACACATCTCTGTTTCGTCTGGTTGACTCGACGGCTTTCATGTAGATTCGACCATCATGATGGAGATTTTTTTAAAGCTCAGACTGAGTCCTGCGGATATCTGCAGGGCTTGTAAAAACATGCTCGTACTTCACCTGAAACACGAAAAACACGAGCTGTGTTTGGGTTTGCAGTCAGTGTAATCAGCTGTTTGTATCAGGAAGCTGCAGGATGAGGTTAAACCATGTTTGTTTGGTTTTGCCAATGATGTGAGACCTAAATGTGAGTCTCTACATGCGTGTGTGTTTCTGCAGGTTTCGTCCTACGGAGGTTATCTGAGATATCGCCTTCAGACACAGACCATGAGAGGAGACGTGCTGACTCTGCCTGCAGAAGCTTCCAGACCTGATATCATCTTAAAGGTGCAAAACGCACACGGATAGTACATGTGTATGATACTACCACAACCTGATTACAGCTGCTAACAGCTGGAACATCACTTTACAGCTTCGATTGACTTGTTCAGGGAATAAAGTTGGATCAGACTAATAAAAAAAAACTAAAATGCTTTACTGTATCACACTGATTAAAACCAAAACAACCTTGAGAAAATTAGATATGCATACTGAATATTTATTATAATGAATATATAATTAGATATGTCATGTATACTCTGTTAGATAAAAACTTCTTCCATGTTGTGGTCGTGGAAAAGATGCTGATCTGTGTGAGGATCAGATCTTTGGATTCAAGTAGAGAAATGTCTGAAGAGATGCAGAAAGTAAAACTGGATTCAAAACCCATCGTAAAAAAACTGAAAGGATGGCGGGGAACCGTCGTCATCCAGGAGAAATGTGGTGGGAAAACCATCCTAAATGCAAAAAAAATCACTCATCGGTGAGGAGAAGCAGGAAAAAAGGCTTCAGTTTACTGAGACAGACTTCGGAGCTGGAAGAAGGTCTGATGAGTCCAGACTGACCCGTTCCAGAGTGATGGAGCATCAGGGTAAGAAGAGATGAAGAGAGGAGAGGAAGTGATGCAAACATCATTTAGTGACTTCTGTAGCTGGCGGGATGGTTTATGATGTGGAAGCATCATCACTCCTCCTGGTTTGTTTCCATCCGGACCTTCAGGATCGAGTCGACACATTTTTAGCACAAACTCCGTTGGGGTTCTGATGGTGTTGGGCTGACAATGTGATGCAGGCCAGAACTTGCAGGATAAGTCATGAGAGCGACTCGTATTAGCAGCAGCAGCTCGACCGGCCGCGTTTCTGCCTCTGTTCATAGAATCCTGATTACAAACCATGAACTGAGCCGTGAGTAAAGCATGTGCGTCTCAAACACATGACTTCATGATACTTACGAGCCGAACCGCCTTGCTATGTGACCCAGACCGTGCTGAAGGCGTATCATGTAAATGGGGAATCAGGTATTGTTGGGTCACTTTGTGTCAAAGGCTCATAGACTCCCTTATTCCATCTTCCCTGATGGGTTTAAGATGACAACACCGCGACTGATAGGGCTCAGATTGTGAAAGAGTGGTTCAGGGAACAGGAGACGTCATTTCACACGAGGATTGGGACCCACAGAGTCCCAACCTGACCCATTGATAGTCTTTGGGATGTGCTGGAGAAGGTTTTGTGCAGTGGTCAGACTCTCTCATCAATACAAGTTTGAGAATTAAAAACAATTAATAAAAAATCTGCAATTTGCAGTTAGAGCAGAAAGGAGCGCTTATTTCACAGAGGTTCTCGCTAAGGCTGCGCTTTCCGGCTGCACACCAAGATGTTTTCAAGTTAATTGGGATTAATCGACGCAGCAGCAGCGCTGATTAGAGGTGATTCTCTACAACGTAGCTAATCGCTACTAAACATGTCTGACAACACGGCTGTGGTCTCTGCAGGGTAACCAGATGACCCTGGTGTTCATGGAGAGAGAGTATTCCTCACCTGAAGAGCCTCACCTGGGATACGTTCACCTCGTTGAGGTAAAATCACTTTTATTAGTTACGCAAGTCAGAAGGATGTAAGAAAATGTGTATAAACGAAGGAAGTTCAGATAAATGGCCGCTCCATCCTCCTCACAGGGACGCTTCCGTCACGCTCAGACCGGAAACTCTGTGTCCCGGGAAGAGCTCATGATGGTTCTGGTCAGTCTGGAGTCGCTGCAGATCCGAGCCCTCCACTCCCAGTCGGCCCACTCCGTGTCGCTTCGCGGTGCCGTGCTGGAGGGTGCGGAGAACCTGCCCAGTGGGCGTCATGCCAACAGTGTGGAAGTCTGCATGTGTCCCGCCAAGTACCTCGGAGACTCGTGTCAGGTGGGGGACACGTGAAGGAAAAGCCTTTTGCATCAGCCGGAGGCTTTTCGCAGAACAAAGTACTGAAGATTCAGCTTCTGTTTCTGTTTATATATATATTTATATATATCTTCCCTGTCTGCAGAAATGTGCTCCGGGTTTCTATAGAGACACCATCGGCCTGTTTCTGGGGAAATGTGTCCCCTGCAACTGTAACGGACACTCCGACCAGTGTCTGGACGGATCTGGAATCTGTGTGGTGAGAATATTTTACGCTCCACTTGCAAACCTTCAGAGATTTTCGTCTTTCGGCTTGTCTCTTAAAAAATGTTTATCACCAGAACTGCCAACACAACACCGCTGGTAACCACTGCGAGAGCTGCAGAGGAGGTTTCCTCGGCAACAACAGCCTTGATGGACAAGCCGTGTCCTGCTCCAGTTGTCCCTGCCCACTGAGTGTCCTGTCCAACAAGTCGGTGTATTTTCAATGTCATGTTTCACTCAAAAACCGTTTGAAGTGCTGCAAAATGTGTTATTTTCCTGTATAGTTTTGCAGAAGGATGTGTGCAGAGAAGCAACGGGATGCAGTGTCTGTGCATGAACGGTTACGCTGGACCGCACTGCGAGAGGTAAACAAAGCAACACAAGGCTTTTAAGCCTTTTTAAAGACATAAAGAATATTAGAATGTAGTAAAATACAATAAAAATGTTAATATTCAATTATTTGAATATAAATATCATAGAATATTTTATTTCAATTAATAAATACAGATAATTAAGTTAAAAATGAATAAATGTTTACTTTTCAGAAAAATAGAAATAAATAAATTAAATAATAAAAGGTCCAGCTGTTTGAGGCCGTTTACAGGTTTTTACCATCTTCTACAGGTGCGCCCCTGGTTTCTATGGCAACCCCATGGTTCTTGGTAGCAGGTGTCAGCCGTGTCATTGTCATGGCAACACGGACCCCAACATGCTGTTCACTGATTGTGATTCGCTGACTGGACAGTGTCTCAGCTGCATGCACAACACTGCCGGACATCATTGTGAAATCTGCGCTCCGGGTTACTATGGAGACGCCATCAGTGCCAAAAACTGCACCAGTGAGTTTTGTTCTGAAAGAAGTAAGAATCCACATCAGCAGGTGGTCCAGCGGGTAAATAAGCTTTTCTTCCGTAGGATGCAGCTGTTCTCCGTGTGGAACCGAGTCATGTGACCCTCATACTGGACGGTGCCGCTGTAAACCGGGAGTGACCGGACCGAACTGTGACCGCTGTGAGGTAAGAGAGCCACGCCGACCATAGTACGACTTTTCAGATCCTGATTCAGATCCTTAAACTAGTTGTTGCTTGAAGGTTGGCTCGTTCGGCTTCGAGACGTGTTCCGGCTGCCGTCAGTGCAACTGCGACGCCTCGGCGGCCCTCGTCCAGCCATGCGACCCACTAAGCGGTCGGTGTTCCTGTCAGCCCGGCGTCAACGGGCCCAGCTGCAGACAGTGCGCACCTGGATACTGGAACTACGGTCCAAACGGATGCAGGAGTGAGTGGTTCTGATCTGAAGGCTCACAAACAAAACAAACGTTAAAAAACTGATTGGTCTGCAGCACTGCGGAACGCTTTTGCTTATATAGTCAAACATTTCTTTTTTTTTCAATTTTATTTGTTGAACATTTTAAGAGTAACAGACATACAGAGTGAATTACAGACAACACTTCTGCAACCCCCCCACCCCCATCCCACCCAACCCCAAGAGTGAAAAATAAGTAAAATAAATAAATAATTGACTAAAATAATTAAAAATATATACAGATATTTAATTAAAATTTAAAAAAGGAAGCAAAAAAAGTTTTTGCGGAGAGTTACTTGCACCCTGCAGGCTAACCCAGGTCGTCCTCCAGATCGCGGGATAAAGTCATATATAGTCAAACATTTCTCAGCAACGGTAGTTTGTAACTCTATGGTGTAAATTGTATTTGGAAGCTTCCTCTTTAGGGGACTTTCTGAGGTTTTCCATGTATTTATATCCCATCCAGGAGGTTTACAATTCAACCACAAAATTCAGTGTTTAATATGGTAAATCTAAAATAATCCATAACATCATTATATATCATATTTAAATCCTAAAGAGATTGCGATCACTACTGTGTTGCTCTAATCTGACCTGGAAATGATAATGAAGCTACTTCCTCAGCTCTGTATGAAACCACAGTTTCCTGGTGAGACAGTAATGTAGAGCTGAATGTCATCAGCATAATAATGAGCAGATATGTTTGTTTCCATGATGCGAACCAGTGGGCGCATCTAAATGCAGCGCGAAAAGGGGCCCAAAATGGAGCCTTGGGGAACTCCGTGTTTTAGCAGGTTGTCCTGTACTGACACAAAGTAGTCCCGTCTGTCCAGCAGGTTGTCCCGTACCGACACAAAGTAGTCCCGTCTGTCCAACAAGCTGTCCTGCACTGACACAAAGTAGTCCAGTCTGTCCAGCAGGTTGTCCCGTACCGACACAAACTAGTCCCGTCTGTCCAGCAGGTTGTCCCGTACCGACACAAAGTAGTCCCGTCTGTCCAGCAGGTTGTCCCGTACCGACACAAAGTACTCCCGTCTGTCCAACAAGCTGTCCTGCACTGACACAAAGTAGTCCCTTCTGTCCAGCGGATAGTTCTGCCACATCAAAGTATTGATTGATGTAAATCTATTATGTGCTTAATGGAGCTCTTAAACCTTGTTCTTCCTTCCAGAGTGTGATTGCAGAGGAGGCCCCTGTGACCCCCGAACAGGGGAGTGCCACTGTCCCGACGGGATGACAGGAAGACAGTGTGACACTTGCTCGCAAAAATACACCGTACCTGTAGACACGCAGCATGGCATGCACTGCGAACGTAAGGAAAAGTCTCTGCACAGCAAACTTTGAGTATGAAGCGAGAAACAAGGTGTGTGTGTGTGTCCACTTGCAGCATGCGACAGCTGCGTCATCGTCCTGTTGGAGGATCTGGAGAACCTGAACGACGACTTCAGCTCAGTTGCTGATCAGCTGAGGAACCTGAACGCCAGCTCGATGGCCTGGGCTCAGCTCAACAACCTCAACAAAACGGTGGAGGACATTTCTGTAAGTTCACACTTTCAAACACGGCTTCCTGATCGACGTCTTTTCACCTCCGTGTGTGAAAACTGCTTTGTTTTCTCATTACGCAGCTGGTCAAACTGGATTTTAAAGTAATTTGAAATGTTTTAGCTTCTTCAGAGGGCAGGAAGAGTAATGTTGGCCTGAAGGAGTCGCTTCATCCTTTCCAACTTATAAACCAGCATCAGCTGCCATGGTGATGAAATCTAGTAACACTGAACTCTTGAAGCCGCTGATCCTTTTGCTGGGTTTAAAAGTTTGCATGCATAATTTCCATCCGGGTTCTCCGACTTCCCTGAAAAAGATCGATACGCGGTTGGGATTGTTGATCATGAATGCACCCTCTGACTGACTGTTGTGTGTGGTTTTCTGTCTGTTGTTCCAGCGAGCCATAGAGAACTACAACGCCACGCTGGACAAAAGCAGCGCTGAGGCCGACATGCTGGACGACGAGATTTTAAACCTCGATGAAGATATCGATAAACTACAGAAAAAGGTGAGAAAATGTGTTTTTCTGGGTTTGAACTTCAGCGTCTGCAGACTTTTAAAAGGAGATGAATGAGCTGCTGTTGTGCTTTCAGGTGGGAGAAGTGATCGAACGGGTAGATGATCTACGTCACAGCACCGTCAACACACACAAGAGGGCTGAAGATCTGCTGTCCTTCGTCAACAACATGACGGCGAATATAAACGGTAGGAACAACAGAAGCCTGATGTCTTCTGTCTGAAGCTCTGAGACGTTTTACAGCTGCAAACATCAGCAGGTTGCTTTTTAAAAGAAAAATATGGTTAGAAATGCTTTTTAACTCTCCAAATAGTTACAGAAAACTTTTGTCCAACATGTATTTAAAACCACAATTCAGTATCAGCAGATATTACTTTATTTTACTTTACTTTATGTGTCAGATTGAGGGAACGTCCTATTTGTTTCAGCATGAAACAGTGAAAGTGATGCAGCAGTGTGACACCTTTACCTGCAGTGAAGAAGTCAAATATTTGAAAAGCAGTAGTAATACTTGCAAAGTTGAAGTGATGCATCATTTAGCATCAGTTTTATGTTTTCTGATAAACCCGCAAACAACTGCTGCCGGACTGTTTGTGGAAGCGGGCCGGAGTTCAGTTCTGCTCCAAACGGACTGTCCGTGGAAGCGGACCGGAGTTCGGTTCTGCTCCAAACGGACTG
Organism: Pseudomugil tenellus; assembly: GCA_037177515.1. NCBI lineage: Eukaryota > Metazoa > Chordata > Actinopteri > Atheriniformes > Pseudomugilidae > Pseudomugil > Pseudomugil tenellus. Next base: position 1,410,678 of record JBAMHX010000015.1, read on the forward strand.
TCTGTGGAAGCGGACCGGAGTTCGGTTCTGCTCCAAACGGACTGTCCGTGGAAGCGGACTGGAGTTCGGTTCTGCTCCAAACGGACTGTCCGTGGAAGCGGACCGGAGTTCGGTTCTGCTCCAAACGGACTGTCCGTGGAAGCGGGCCGGAGTTCGGTTCTGCTCCAAACGGACTGTCTGTGGAAGCGGACCGGAGTTCGGTTCTGCTCCAA